>CP092877.1:89688757-89731566 GCA_030710605.1 Cordylochernes scorpioides | reverse complement strand
CCTAATAAAAATAAAATAAATAGTATTTTATCAATGTACTACCATAGTACGTCTGGTAGGGAGTCCTTTATAAAGACTGACTGGGCTGGGTTGGTTCTCCAGGATGAACACATCATCCAACTCATCATGAGTAAATACGACATTCAGCACAAAGCCCGAAATGCCAAAGACCTCACGTCCAGCACAAAGCCCGTGGCGTGATTAACTGGCCTATTCTGCACTTATTGATACCCTCGCCAAAGAGTCCTCGTGTCAGTCATCTGAAGGCACTACGAAACCTCGCGCGTCCCTATTAATAGTATCAGACCCAACAAATGGGTCAGCGCATAGAACCGATCAAGTCCCCGACTTGCAAGACCCATCCTAACTCAGCCTTTTACCACTAACGTTATCCATATGGAAGGAAGCATACCTATAGCGCACACTTCCCCTACTGGGGTTTGAAACCAGATACCACCCAGTTATCAAACCCTACATTGATTTAATTGAATTGTATGTAGCCATCTGGTGCGCAGGTGAAACCCCGCTAAGTCCACCAAAGTTTCACACATATCAAAAAGTTAACAAAAAAAAACTCATATTCCCGAAGGAAGCCTAACTAAAGGAGCGACTATTTTCTAATTTGAGAATTGCATTGTCCCGAGAGGCTTATATCCCTAACAAATTTGAAATCAAGATAAAATCGATCCTATTAACATTCCCTAACACTATTCTAAATGTAGTTTGGTCTAACAATATAATAGTTTTTAACCTTCTTACACATTTCATTAAGCCAATCCATTCATACACCCTCCCCTCCTTCATTCACGGCTTGCATACAAACTAAAGTTAAAAATTGCTATAAACGCCAAAATACCTCAATTATCATTGCTAAATTTACCCTAACAATAGCTAGATTCAAAGACATCATGAAATCAAAGAAAATATTTAATAAAACTTGGGAACTAAATGCCCTTCAATATAAATTAACCTATGCCTCATACAATCTCTTACTAACTATTCATATTCAATGACTGATATCAGTCTCAACTGTAAGCTAACCTAACCTTAAAATAATTATAAATATCAAAAGTCCCTAAATTGCCTTTGCCTCAACACCTAGTACCACTGCAAAGATAATTTAATAGGACAATTTACTAATTAGAGCGACAAAGAATAGGACATTCAATTCATGAAGTCGACAAACAATTGGAGGCGCTTCCTCCACTGATAAGATCCTATTGTTGACCTTCTCTCCTCAAACACGCTCCAGTCACAGCAACCACTCTACACCACTAGTCAACAACTTTATCCTACCTGTCGACTGTAGGCAACACGCAATAGTTCTAGAATATGGAATTAAAGGGCGTCTGTATATACCCAACCGATATCTGTACTAATGTGGAAACCTACACTCTGCTGCACCACTGCTCTAAACTACCTGGCTTCTGATTGTCTATGTCTACTTAATCTCAATTCAAGGGATTATTGAGCGTCATACGATGGCTCCCGTATACTCAACCTTGGACGTCACTAAGAACACAAACAGCTCGCCGCCAAACATTACTCCGACCTCGGCAGTACATCTTCTCCTGGGGTTGTTGTGTGGCTCTGGAGTAAACTTGATGTCGCCCAGCTATACCTATACATCTATTTAGCTGCTTGCGCCACCGATCCTACTGTAAACTATGCACCATACTGAAGTACTAAGTATTAGCTCCTTGATTAAATAGTACCTTATTCTATTTAAATCTAATCTTAATACAAAATTACCCTAGACTTGAATATTTGTGCTAAATTGGATACACCTAATTGCCAAATATTAACAAGACTGATTGTCTATACTTACAATATGCATTGAGAGAGAAATTTAAAAATTTTAACATGGAATTTCAAAACTTAAGGTTTCATGAAAAAAAAATTCTATAAAAAGAAAAATTCTGCTTAATTTGGTCTCTCCTGATACATATTAAAGTTTTACGAACTTACGCTTTCTATACATGCACTCTCTTCACACTACATCATGTCAGTGACTATGGCCACCGCTCACATCACAAAGTCTACACTTAATTGCTAATATTAAACAAGACTGATTGTCTACACTTAAAATATGCACACTACACTTAAAAATTCAAAATTTAAAGTTTCATGAAAAAAAATTCTATAAAAAGAAAATTCTGCTTAATTTTATCTTTCCCATTTAATACATATTAAAATTTTATGAAATGACTGTTTCTTATACAGCTTTTCTTAATTTACCTAGAGTGTCTATCTATGGGAAGGGTTTGTTTTACACGCATTTTACTTTACTTATATCAGGGTCTACTATATTGTTCTTTTCTTTAGTCCAGCCTGGACCTCCTTTTAACTAAAATAAAATAGATTAGACATCACTACATTTGATTGACCTATTTGTTCTGCTAGGGATTACGTTTGTTCACTACGCGGTAGTTCAAAATTTTACTATCAATTGCAGGCTAATTTTTTCTTACACTTTTGATAGTATTATGTGTATTTTGACTTGACCTGGTTTGATTCAGCACGCTTTCCTTATCGAAGTCTCAATAGAACACGGAATTGAGTGTTCAAAATACCTATCATTATGGTACTCAAGATTCATCTCGTTAAGACATGGCTGTCGCAGTGTTTTCTCGTGGTATGACAGAGGTGAACCGAGCCTAGACACATCTGAACAGGTGCGGGCTTGGCATAACTACATCTTGCGTAGATTAACTCGGCATGCCGGTTAATCAATCTTGGAAATTCTGAGCGAATTGGTGCATCAGCCTGCAGGTGGATGTATACAGATTAAATCTATATTTTATAAATGATGCATATATTTCAGATGATTTCTTCACATACTACCACAGTGACCCACTCTTCAACTGGTTCATGCCACGTGGTTTTGCGCGCGGTGGCGTCCATCGGGATATTGTTCTATGTCGTTATTTACTCACGTCCACCTTCGTAAGCATCTTTAAATCCTATTTAATATACCAATTTGTAGGCAAAATTACATTCTCCAACATCCATAGTTTAAGACTACGCAAGATACCCTCCTAAATCTTCAAGGCCTACTCCCGACCTCCCAGAAATGTGGTCTTTGCTACTGGTTACCAATGCCTAACGTCACATTTCATAAAACTACGAAAGCCGATGTCGAAACGAGTTTTTATATCTGCTATGATGCTATGAGTTTCTTTTGTTATTGGCTTCTGCTGCCATACAATCTGAAGATAAGGTTTTCTGGAAAGGCTTATCAAAACCAGTCAAGTGCAAACACACACGAGGTGCAATACTCTATCTCTGTTTATCTAAGGTTATCAAAACCAAATATCTGGTAAACTGCTAAGTTCGTATTCCGAAATAGAGTCACTAATTTCCAAAGGATACAGGTTATATATAAAATTAATTTGATCTTTGGCTGGAGCTAAAGAAAAGAAACAACAATTTCACTAAAATCGCTACTAGATTGAATATGATAATAATTAAATAATAAAAATATAAATGCACCTATAAATGGGAGAGATAAAACTATATGCCGTACTATTTGTAATGTGCGTGACACATGCAAAAAATATAATCGAAGGTGACTGGAAAAAAAAAAAAAGGCTAATAATCCATACAAACGAGGTTTTTCTGTCAATAAACGCTATACTGTTGTCACGCATTTCCCTCCACGAGGAGTTACAAATGAGAATATACAATTCTACAGAATTACAGATTACTATCTGCACAAGATGGTATGTCCATGCAAAATAAAATTACAAGACCAGTTTAAGGTCATCTACGCTATAAAAATAAAAATTATTGTAGAACATGTCTTATCTAAAACTGTATAATTGGAAAAGCATATTTCTTGCATAAACTAAGGTACTTAAAATATTTAAAATGATGCGGAAAAAAAATTAATCACTATACATAACTTTAATCTAAAATGGCAATAAGAGATTTATTTTAAACAAGGATTTGCGCTCCGATAAACTAACCATACTGGAATCCAACAAAGTATCTTGTCATAATGACTTAACAGATGTTTTAAAAATATATTTTGGCATATTATACTATTGGAATATTATATCAAGTCTAAAATAAATAGTTAAATAAGGAAATGGGTGAAATATGTGGTAGGCATAGAGCCAGACCATGGTCTTAAAGGCCGTAGCTTCGCGTAAAACGTACCTTTCCATCAATATTTACTACTATATCTTAAGCCTTTTTTTTTCCACGAGGACTTACAAATAAGAATATACCGTCCTACAGGATCATAAAATACTGTTTTGCGCACTCGCTACTATGCTTGTCAATAAAAGAAAAATTGCAATATCAGTTTAAGATTCCCATGCATTAAGTAGATTACAAGACGGTTTAAGAGATCATTTACGCTATTAAAAATAAAAATTGGAACACGTTTTTATCTAAAACTATAATTGAGCAAACGTCTTGTTTGCATGACCTAAAGTAACTTAAAAATATATAAAAGGAAGTAAATTAAAATAAATGATGAAGAAAATAAATTATTATACATAACTGTAATCTAAATGGTAATTAAAACATTTTACACAAGAGAATTGCGTTGCGATGGCTTTTTTACCATAAAATTGGCCATACTGGCATCCATAAATAATATCTTGTCTTAAAAATTTGTTTTTTAAATATATATGGCATATTATTAGAATATTAAACTAAATTAAAATGAATAGATAAATAAAAGAAATGGAAGAAATATGTGGCAGGCATAGTGCCAAAAAACGTACCTTTCCCACCAAATTCTTGGTCTAGACTGTCTTTGTTAAAAATTTCCTTGTAGACGGCAAAGGCGGTTCTCTTGAAACCCTTAGTGTCTCGCCGACTTGTCAATCAAACTTGCGGGGGAGGAAGTATAGAATTTGACCTTGATTGATGTCTTTATTTGCTTTCCCATGGTTTCTCAGATTCTTTAAATTTTCCTTGTAATTTTTTTTTCTATCTACCAGCTAGTATAACGGAATTTTTAAGACTGTTAACCAATAAACACAGAAATAAAAAAAATTGAGATTTCAAATACTCTAAACTGGTGTACCTTGCTAAAAAAATTACTGGTGTTGACAATATATGATTTAAAAGATAGATTGCAAAATGATGCAGTGTTTTAAGTTACAACCCAACCTCTATAACGTTCAAAAAATTTTTTTATACTGGACACATGGTGACCTCGACACATATTTGTTTAGAATTGGTAAAATTGGTTCACTTGCATGTACTTGTGGAAACCAACAACAAACCCCTGAACATCCTCTGACAAAATGTCCATCAACTTCTGATCCAAGGGAAGAAAACCAACCTTACCTGACCAATACAAACTAAGCTGCTTGCAATAAAGACCAACACATCGAGTTCAATAGACTCTGCAGGACGTACATTTAGAGGCGAAAGCGCTGACTGTACATATTTTTAAGCCACTACCCATAACTGCCATATGTAAAATTTGACGTCGAACGCCCAATCCCAATGATTTCCAATGTTCAATTGTATTTAAATTTTAAAACTAAAATGTAAGTGGACAACTGCGGCCTTCTAGCATATTATTTGGCTTAATTAAAAAAAATGGCTCGTTTATCTAATAAAAAAAAAAAGGCACTACCACAAATGTATCAAATCTTACCTTAAAAAGAAAATGGCGGGATCCGTTCTCCACGTGGTTGGCCGCCTCGTGGACTTTCCCATTCTTTACTGGATTTTCCGTAGCCTCCAACTTGCACACATTTATCTATTAGTTTTATGCTTTAGACAGGATTTTACAGGTTACATGTTTTTAAACAGCAGGGTGTTGTTTTTTTTACCGTGAACTTTTCGTGGCCATGATGGAAATGATCGTCCCACGTTGAAGGCGTCATTGACGAGGGGAATATCCGACGCTATGTCTGATATCCATGAGCCTCTTTCTTTCTCAGGGAGTTCACAAAAAAAATTAACACATCCTGCTATAAAAAGATATATAGTTTGCGTGTATCCTGCACGCACTGGGGTTAAAAAGGAAGGACATAAACTCTGGTTAAATTTACATTATATATTTATTTATCTCCTTTGACCAAAAGAAAAACACAAAGATAAGAAAAAAAATAAATAAATATGCAATGACGATTGAGTGGGAAAGTTTACATATATATATATCTGTTAAAAAAAATCATTATAAAAAGAAAATACTTAACTTTAGTGCTTCTTTTGTTGGAAGGCTGGAAACCCCTCCAAAAAAAGTTCTTTTAGGACTACATTTTTACAAGCTCGCCCCCCCACTAAAACTTCCTCTACTGGCTATCTTATCTATTACTGACCAGCTCCCTCCAAAAACTTGCTTTCCACTAACTTTTTTCTCCCAGGGTGACCAAACAAAAATTAAAAAAATTAAAAATAAATCTTTATCTATTCACCCTCTGTGATAAAAAGAATTTTAAAAATAAAAATATAAAATTATAATAAAAATTATCTTTCGAAATATTAATTTAAAAAATATTAATTAAAAAATAGAAAGCCCAAAAATAACTGCTTATTTAAAATAAAAGGAAAATTTATTATAGTACTATATGTTATTTAAAAAAAAAACTAGAAATAAAAAGGGAGGTGAAGAGATGGGCTGGTTTTTTTTTTTACAGAGAAGAATTCTCGAAGACCGCTTCATTGTCCACCGGCTTTTCTTTGATTCTGTGGGTGACTTTGTGGAGGCCCCAGAAGTGGCCTCTACAAATAGAAGGGTTTCTAAAAGGTTGAAAATGGTACTCACCCATTTTTGTCTGTGTCTCTTGCTTGATCATAGCGATGTTTTCTTGAGGTTCTAGTCCTTGTAGTCTTCGGCTTCTTCTAACGGCTTGGGCGGCGAGGGAATATTCCAGCTTCTCCACCAGTTGTCACGGTAGTGATAACGAGTATAACAAAAGTTTAAGTAAAAATAATTTATTTATAAAATGCCAAACTATTTCTAAAAATTATTTACAAGTAATAATATACAAGAATGGTAAGGGGTGATGACTATGCAAATATTAATGATGATATACCACAGAATATTTAAAATAATTATTCAGTGACAATATTTATATAGTAAAATCGTTAAAATATTTTTAAATTGAAAAATACCGTTTAAAAATAAATTTTATTATTAAAGTGTTAAATGTTGCCTTAAAATTTCAAAACCTATATTAGATTAAATATTCATTCATATTTATTCAGAACAAATTATTGACTATTTTTATTTTTGAAGATATTTTTAAAAATATCATTATTAAGATTATTTATAAAATAAAATAAATTTTCGTTGAGTGTTTATCAAAATCTGTGAAAAAAAAAAAAAGAAAAATATCTTGGATTTTATTGTTGTTGTTTATTACTGCTTCTTTGAAATTTCTATAATTTTTGTTCAAGTGTGTTTATTTAAAAGTAATGACAATTTTTTTAAATCAATAACCGAACACTATTTCAGGTACGTTGTATTTGTGATTCTCAATTTTAAGATATTAAAAGCATGGCACAATTTGTTTGAAATATTTACCGAGCACAAAACAAGTTTAACCCTTAACAAAGCAAATCAAAAATTATTTCTCTAAAAGTCAAAAAATGAAAAAAATATATTAAAATTTGAATATATTTTATTTCTGACACTTTGTATAATATTTTTCAGGATCAATAAGCAATTATTATAAATATTTAATGCATTTTATATAACTTTAAATCGTTTTTAAAATAACTTTAAATGTATACTACTTTGATTTCACACACAATGTGTTATATATTTGCATTATTCCTACTATAGCAACTAGATATATATCTAATTCCTCAATTAAAAAGACACATATTTAAGGGTTGCTCTATTTTCAAAAGATATCTAATTCTATTTTAAAACTTTTTTAGGATCACATAGGCATTTAGAGAATTAATTAACAATGAATAAATACTCTTCTCAAACCTTTTTTGATATACCTAATTAAATGATAAATTAAAAAGTGAAAGAGAAAATATTCATTTTTGTATTATCATAACATTAGAAAACAAGTCATCAATCCGCTCTGTTCTTTGACTGTAACACTAATGGGTTTTAAAAGAAAGCTAATTTAATATGATGATATATTATTTGCACATATATATAAATGGAATTTTCAACAAAAGTTTTTTTTAATTATATAACTGAGCTAAAACTAAAGAATATTAAGTATAAGAAATTAAACTTATTTTTAAAATCTATTTTCTACTACCCTTACACTGCAATGGTAAATTTGGACCTGGCTCATCAGTGGTGAACCCTCCAAGTGGTTTCACCAGTGTAATCTATCATACTGCTGTAATATTGCACTACACTGCTTTGATTTTATACCGATAAGGGCAGTAAAAAATTATTTCATTTTTTAAAAAAGAAGCTTATGAATAAAAATAGTGCAACTACCAAATGGCACGCTAATACATCATGTTGAAGAATACAGTGATAAATTAAACAATTATGTGAAAATTGAGGATAATGGTTGTGCTTGTCAAAAAGCCCTATTTTTGTGTTGATTCTTTTTATCTACACAAAAATAAGGCGTTCAAACAAGCACAAGCATTATCCTTAACTTTCACATAATTTATTAATTTATCACTGTATTATTCAATATGATGTATTAGCGGGCCATTTGTAAGTGTAATAAAAAGGTTGCCATGATTAACCTTTGGTGCTAATTTCTAATATTGCTGTAATGTGCAATTGCTTGATTCAAGTTGAAGGAGTGACCAGTCATATAGGTGTGTTGGAATATCAATGAATGGCTATCTTAGTTTCTGACATATTCTAATGTTCAGTCAGACCTGTGAATCTTCTTGCCTCCCCTACATAGGTTTCACTGCATTTTGAAACCTAGGTGGAGTAAATTCATAGTTTGGGGGTTGGTGGAAGGACAGTCAAAACCATTGGATTTCGACTGCAACGACCTGGGTTCGATTCCCGCATTGGGCACTTTTTATGATTAAAAAAATGCTCCAATGGCCCCCGATTCTTGCAAAAGTCCAACCCCACCAGCGAGTGCAAGTAACCAAAATGGGGATCTGGCACATTTGTAAGTGAAAAGTCGAACTGCTTTGTGTAGCACATGTGTAGACATGTGGTGCACTCACAGTAAAAGCAGTCGCCAACTTCTACCCACCATAATTATCATGGCCTGTTCCACGTGTACTAGGGATAAGCAAAAAATATATATATACTAGCGAACCCGGCCACGCGTTGCTGTGGCTAAATTGTAATATGTTAAATTAACATTATACTAAACTATTCATTACAGTAAAGTTAATATTCACTTATAAAGATAAAAATGTTTTAGCCGATCTAAAGCCCTACGGGATTGAGAATGGAACGTTACGTTAAAATTTGAAAGTGATTTTTATATATATAGATAATATAGCCCTTCATTGTAATCATTGATTACAATCACTGCATTAATAAATGTCAGTGAACTCGTTTATATGTATTGTTTTTTGTTTTCGAGATATTCTAATAGAACGTTCTCACATTTTCTGTAAAATATTTACATATGCACAAACACAGAATATAATCACTATGTCTCAATTTCGCTATGATTATTGTTATAAATATTATTCTAAAATAATTCGCCAGAAATCGTCCTGATAGTATACTAAACAACATCCCAAAGTTTCATGGCCAACATCTAAAATAAAATAATACTTTCAATACTTTGCTACAATATTAGAAAGAGGGGGGCTTAGGTGTTTAAAATGTAAAATGTGCTCTAAATAGTATTACATAGAGCCTTCATAACAAACATATTTAAAATAAACCAATCAAAATATAATAATGCTGTAAAAACAGACCTTGCTACAATAATATAAAAGAAACAAAATAAAAAAGACACCCACGCTGAGCCTCTAACCTAGGTTTGTTACAAATATTATTAAAAAATTGTTTATGTTAATTTTTATTTTAAAAAGCTACATTTTAAATAAAATAATATTTTAAATAATTTGCTACAATAATATAAAAGAAATGAAAAAAAAAAACACCCACGCTGAGCCTCGAACCTAGGTTGCGGGGGTACAAAGCTGTGTACCTAACCTATAGGCTAAGCTTGACGTTACAAATAAGCTCATGCGAGGCTATTTTAGGCCATACGTCTGCCGCGAGGGGGCGCTGATTGCGAGTGAATTTACGTTTTATTGTAAATAAAAATGTAACGAAAGGTTATTTCTAAAGAGTAATTAGCCAGAAACCATCCCGGTAGTATACTAAACATCTTCCCAAAGTTTCATCACGATTGGTTGAGCGATGTAGAAGATTATCACTGACGAACGGACGGACGGACAAACATCCATTTTTATATATATAGATTCATAATTTTTTAAAATCTCATTGAAATATTATACAAGGTCAAGGAGAGTGAATTCATGGATTGAATTTATAATCTTGTTAGGGTTGGAATACAAGTCCTGTCTTGAGGCTCCCATACATTCCAAGAGGTGGTCTGGTGAGACCTCTTTGGTCCTGTAGATAGTGCATTATGGGAAAATCTTGACACCATCCCGGAAAAGAAGTGGTCTTGTTTCGCTGTCAGTTTTGAGCCTAGAAATACAGGTTGCTGCTTGTCTGTTCATCTCAATTTCCAGAATATATCCGGGTTTAGGTACCAATGATGGAATGTTGAGTCCTGTATTTTTTTCTTGAAGGCATTTGAAGGAGTTGAAATCAACGTCTAAGTTAGGCATTGCAGCTTGTTTCCCATCAATTCTAAGTGGGATGTGATCCCACTGGAAGGTGATTTGTGTTTCTCTGTGAAATTTTGTCTAAATTCAGAGCAATTTGTTTTCAAGGACATTATAGAGCTGGTGTGACAATACTTTATGGCTTGTAGAGTTGACAAAGTGTGAAGAAGACAAGTCTATACGGATCCTCCTTTTCTATGTATTATAGACAAAGTTGTTAGCAACCAGTTCAACATTAAACCCAAAGTTTCCAAATTTGTTGGTGGCCTTGAGTTCCAGACTGGTTTCTGTTCTGTACGAGCACACCACTCCCATCTAACAATTCACAGCCACCAGTGTATATTTTTATATAGTCTGTTCCATATTGATTTACTATTTCAAGTGGTAGGAACTTGGGTATATGTAGACTTTTTTTTTTTGTAAAGATCATTTCCTAGCTCAATATTAAAGATTTATTTGTGTTTGTGATTTGATAGAAGGGCGGGTGGTTTGTAGTTTTGTTTAGAAAATTTATTGGGATTTTGTTTTCCAGAATTGTAAGTTCCTTCAAAAGCAGCATTACTCCTCCAAAACAACTGATTGTTCACATTGGTGATTTGCACGTGGTTAGGTAAAGTAATCAATCCATTAAAATATCAACATAGCGTTCTTGCTGAAAAATCTTATTACCTTGTGTTTCTATTCTATATTCCAAATTGTACCTCATTGATTTCAATTACAATGAATTCATTTCTACCCCAAATTCATGATCTATTAAAGGGTAAAATTCAATAACACCAATCAGCGGAGATAAAAAACGTACATTGAAGGTGCACATAATTTTCCAAACGATCTAATATATAATTTTTATTTTTCATAACCCCACGCTGATTTCAGATTCAGTAGAGCCTCTATGAGAGGAAACCTCTGCAAAGGACAGTTTCCAAATGGCAAAATTACCATTTTTACTAATTAGCAACTTACTTGTAACAGAAAACCTATCTCAATCCTATATTAAACAGACATGGACTATGAAATTAGGTGTTCTTTACAGAGAGGTTCTACTGTATTAAATAACTGAACCTTTAGTTTTTATAATCTTCATACATTTATTATTTAATTATTCATACAGTTGATAGCCTATTTACTTTAAGATTTGATTATTTTTGGAACTTATTTTTTTTTACAACTGTAATGATAATAAATTAATGATTCATTTGCAGACTCTATAATTGTTATATATTTGGTCCTTCTATGATTATAAAATTATTTCGTCACAAAATATTAACTTATCATCATCTTGTTCACAATATTTTATTCCTTCTTAACTAAATTTCAAAACTAAGTACTTGTTGCTAATAATTAATATTTAATAGTCTCAACATTTTTTCATCTAAAATATCACATTGGGCGAAAAGAATAAAAGTACGTAGATTATACAAAATGACTAGAAAAACAAATGTCTCTGCCGAATTTTTATAAAGAAGACAATTACAAAGTTTTGTTCAATGCATACGTTCAGTGTTTTTATAAATAAAGCGCCTGCGGTAAATATACTACAATACTTTTAATCCTTGAGTGTCAGCCTTGATACATCGTAAAAAATAAATCTATTTACAGTTAATCTCATTAATTCAACACCCCAAGGGATCATAACTTTCGATGGGAGAACCCCAGATTCTTGGCCCAATTATAATCTATAATTTTTAATAATACAGTAAGAGAAGTAAATTTTGTATTTTTAAAATTCGTTTTACACAATATTTTTTATTAATTTACTCTTTTCTACATTTTATTTTGTTTTGTAATGAATCATGATGTGTTTAATCCAGATGAGCCTGATTCTTCAATCCAGAAACAGCCAACTACATTTAAAGAAAGAGTAGTGCTTCTTCAGTCTCCAACAGTTCATCACAGCTGCAGCTGGACTATTTCAAGTTGTATCCACATGCAATATGATAAAAGCTATTGAGAAGATATTTTTGCCTTTATAACATCCCTTTACAAATTTATGCAGCATATTTTTAGAAAAAGAAATATATATTTTTCAAATCTATTTCAAAGATTTATTCCCCCCTTTAAAAATTTTCAATATCACTCCAATCTATAGAAAAGGATAAAATATATTTTAATTCTCAAATTAACTATAAATTAATAAGTGCAATGTCACAAAATGAATCACTGCAGATCTACAGAAATAGCACCTTACTGTGACTATAGAGCTAACAATTATTGTCATTTAAAAAGCACAAAGCTGTACTCATCCAGGAGAAAAACCTTAGTCGCTCTTACTGTGACTATAGAACAAGCCAAGATTATTAAATAAAAGCATTAATTTATATATACAAGAAAAATTTCCAACTATAGTTCTCACTCTGTATATAGAACAAGCAGCAACTTGCAATTAAAAATGCACGAATCTGTACATACAGAAGAAAAACCTTATTCATGCCTCATTGTGACTATAGGGCAAAACAGTCATATAGTTTAAAAATACACCAATTAATACATACAGGAGAAAAACCCTTCCCCTGCCCTCTTTGTGACTATAGAACAATAACTGCAGGAAACTTAAAAAGACACCAATCAATACATACAGGAGAAAAACCTTACTCCTGCCCTCATTGTGACTATAGAACAACAACTGCAGCAAACTTAAAAAAGCACCAATCAATACATACAGAAGAAAAACCATACACCTGCCTTTATTGTGACTATAGAACAATAATTGCAGGAAACTTAAAACTACACCAATCAATACATACAGGAGAAAAACCCTTCCCTGCCCTCATTGTGACTATAGAACAATAGCTGCAGGAAAATTAAAAGAACACCTATATATACATACAGGAGAAAAACCTTATTCCTGTTCTCACTGTGACTATAAAACAAGCAGAACTTCCGATTTAAAAAACACCAATTAAAACATACAGGAGAAAAACCTTACTCCTGCCCTCATTGTGACTATAGAAACAATAACTGCAAACAAATTAAAACTACACCAATCAATACATACAGGAGAAAAACCCTTCCCCTGCCCCCATTGTGACTATAGAACAACAGCTGCACACAAATTAAAAATACACCAATTACTACATACAGGAGAAAAACCGTATTCCTGCCCACACTGTGACTACAGTA
The DNA here is from genome assembly GCA_030710605.1 of Cordylochernes scorpioides. Classification (NCBI taxonomy): domain Eukaryota; kingdom Metazoa; phylum Arthropoda; class Arachnida; order Pseudoscorpiones; family Chernetidae; genus Cordylochernes; species Cordylochernes scorpioides. The sequence goes on along the minus strand of CP092877.1, from coordinate 89,717,757 downwards.
CAACAACTGCAAGTAAATTAAAAATACACCAATTAAAACATACAGGAGAAAAACCCTTTTCCTGCCCTTATTGTGAATTCAGCACAAAAACTAAAAGCCTATTAAAAGGACATAAATTCATACATACAGGCGAAAAACCATACACATGTTCTTACTGTGATTATAAAACAATTAGACCTACTAATCTAAAACAACATTTAAACACTCATATAGTAGAAAGACCTCACTCTTGCCCACACTGTAACTATAGGACTACAAGTCCAAGGTATTTAAAAAAACATCAAATTAAACATAGCAAAAAAACCTAATTCCTGCCCTCAATGTGACTTTAGGAAAACAACCATTACAGTAAAACTCCATTTAGACGACACCTCCGCACAAAAGACAGTTTTTATTTGCAAAATTACCATTTTTAAAATTTAGCAACTCTCCTGTAATAGGACACCTCTCCATAAAGGACACTTTGGCTCTGCAAATAGGGGTTTTTCTACAGGGTGGTTCTACTGCATTTCATAATAGAACCTAAAAACTTTCATACATGAGAAAACCCAGCAATGGCAAGTCTTCTTTCTTATCTCCACTCAATCACACTGCCAGGGAAGAGTACGGCTCATCAATGGATGAGTCAATACAGTCAATTATATTTCTCGGGGTTGCAGGCTGAGAATTGCACTAGTACATAGTGGGAAAACCCTGCAACCATTCTGGCAAGTCATTGTCCGTAGATGACCAGACTTAAGTCTGGAAATCAAAGACTGTTGTTACAATGAAAAGTTATTTAAAAGACACTTGACTTTAGACGAGATGAACGACTTTACACTATTAAAAAGATGTTGATTTATATGACGTCAATAAGTAAAAGGGTGTGTTCAGCAGCAATGTCACCACAAGGTCATATCAGGGATTTTATTACTTTATTGAAGACACAAACTCCAAGGAAAATTTAAAATACTCTAAATGTATTTATTTTGTAGAATATTGTACAAAGGCTTGAATAAGAGATTGTCATTCCTCCTTTTTTGTAGACTATAATATTTGTACTTTTTCCATTTTTCATAGTCACCTTTTTTTACTAATTTTTTTTGCTAAAGTTTCTAACAAGTACTATACGTACACATACATATTTAAAAATATATATATATATATAATCATCAATACAACTTATTACAAAATTCTTAAACCGGCTTTAAATGTATCTGAATATATATCAAAATAAACTTTTATCAAATTATAAGTTTCCTCATTTGACTTTATTGCTAATACACACACAAAAGACCAGAAGAAGCAATTTTTTTCAACTTTTGAGAATCCTATTTTATTATTTTAATAAAATTAAACCATATATTTTAATAAGAAATGACAATATATATATTTTTACCACAGGTCAGCTAAAAGGGGAAGATTTTTTTATAAAAGAAAAAAGAAATTGCGCTGAAATGGTATAATTTCATGTACACAGATAATGTGCTAATATCTCATGTTGAAAATATTTAATTATATATTTTAAATATCTGTTATTCAAACAACTCTTGCCACATGGTGAAATTATGGAAATGATTAATTATGTCATTTCAGCTTATTATTTTAAGAGAAATCTTCAAGATCCAAACTGTGGGTTAATTGAACTATTCATTTATATGGTTTTTATTATACTTTTATATTACAAAACTCTAATGAAATGTTCCAAATTGTGTAAATCCATATATATCTTCTACTTATATATTTGCCTTATTCTGTCTGTTTGTTTGTCTGTTTGTCTGAAGCTCACGGATAGAATGCGCGCCCATTGGCCGCCAGCGAACACGTGGCCTTCCTGCCCCCCTCTAGACAACCCTGTTATTCAAAAACCATACATCCAATCGCCATGAAATTCTGGGATATTATTAGGTATATCCCCAGAAAGGTGTCCGAAAAATAATTTCTTGAATATCTTGAATTTCCTTAGAGTTATTTGCAGATATGTAGACTTAACTCGCATGCAGCACCACCATTGCGACGACGGAGATAGGCTTTGCTCCACCCCTGAATGACCTTGGGTCATCGTGTGAGTCACAGCATGATGCAACAAAAACACTCACACTGGCCGTGTGACCATTTAGAACCTTGCGGAAAGTTATAGGGTCATATTTTTGTGATATATTTATTTGTTTCGATTTTATTGAAAATAAAACGATATGGTGCCTTTACAATATTATCTTTATTACTATGCAGTTTTCTATTTAGTCAATATACCTAGGTTCATGTTGCAAATGTAATTATCTCTATCGATTTAGTAGGTAAAATGCAAAAATAAAAATAGACATGATGATATCTTTATGAAAATCCACATTTCTAATTTTATATTTTCAAGACACACACAGTTTGGGGCGGGACGTTTCACAAGAGAGACATCCACGGCGCCAATTTATAATTGTAACGAATAGTATTTTAATTAAAACATTACTAAAATATATACGCACTCGGGTAAAACCCGGGCGTTGCCCGGGCCATTCGTCTAGTATTTTTATAATTGATAGTCTAAAGAAGTATTTATTATATCAAATTAACACACAGAACAAATTATTATTGCATATTTTCTTGAAGAACTTAGAATTTTCCTTTATACACTTTTTGATTTTAAAAGTTTTTTGAGAATCACACAAGTTAAGTACTCTATACCCTACTACAATTTAGTATATATATATATAGAGTGGGGAGTGTACTCTTCAATTTTGTATTCAGGAAAGGTTTTTGTTCCTTTTTTAAAGATATTGTATGCAGGTGACCTGATTCTTAAAAAGGCTAATAGCGTGGATTATTTTATTCTTTAATGAAGAGTTTTCTCATTTAGTGTTTCTATTTGATATTTCATATGAATCAGTGTTTTTTTTGTTGTTTTATTTTGACTGTTTTAATTGGTTGAAGTAGACATTTTTCTTAGATTCTCTATTATATCATGGTGTACTTTGTGAATAAGTTGGCCTTTTGATTTTCAGGTACCTTCACATGTGATAGAAAAATCTAAAAGCATATTTTACTAATTTCATTCAGTTTGTTTATTTCTTTGGAAATAGTCTTGTGTATTGTAATAAATTTTGATGAACAACTGACCAATCAGAAGCCTATCTGGCCAGTAGTGATGACATGCTCCCTCTTGTTAACGGCTGTTGTTAGATGATGTTCCCTGTATATTACAGCTTGCTCTTTATAATGCATTATGGTAGATTAAAAGAATCTAACAGAGATCCTTACCTATCCCATGTGATCATTTGACCTTTTCTGACACAGCGGCACTTACTTTCTTTACTAGCTTTTTCACATCCCTTGACTCTCTTCTTTAAGACTGGGAGCACTACTCAGTGGCAGGCCGACTTAGCTCCAAAAGAAATGGCAGCCTCTGACATGAGGAACAGATGCCATGTGCAGCCGCTCCTAACATGGAAAAGTTGGGATTTTAAAATCTGGGGAACTGTGTTCAAAGAGTTCGTTGAAATTACAAAATAAAAAAAAAATTGTCAAGCAGTGATTTTTCTACGTTGATGTGAAGCAATGGCTGAAATATATAGTAGTGAAAAGTACACTGAAGTGGTTAGAGAAACAGATTGTTATAAACGATTGCTGAATGCCCGATAGATAAACATGGTCATATTATATAAAGGTATAATAACAAATATAAAATGAATAAAAATATAGAAATATCATTGTGGTTGAACAAAGTTTAAGTGGACAAAATCAAACATGTAATATATAAAAGTAATAATAATGAAAAATTAAAGTGATTTTTGACAACAAATAAATGTTTTGTAATACTAAAATAATATCATGAAAAATGAAAGTAAAATTGATTTTAAAAAATAATGTTGGATTAAAAATTTGTATTATATAATTGAAAGGTAAAAAATTGAAATTAAAAATATTTTATACAAAAATATAATATAAATAAATATTGTTATCAATTTAACATGTGTAAAATGTTTGATATGTAGAAAAAAAATAGAGATTTACACAGGATCAGGAAAATATCAAAATGTTCAATTTTGGGTAGGTCTGGTTCAAATTCCAATATCTAAATGTTTTAAAAGTTAGGTTAAGATATCGACTGTTAATGTAGTAAAAGGTGTGGAATAAAAGGAATGCAGGACACGGCCCTAATTTACTGGAGGCGAGTTAGGGGTAGGGTGGCGATGGATTTATGACACGGGAATTTTGTCTCGAGATGTTTAGTCAATCATCACTGGGGCCTTTGGTATGTCAACTAGCGGTGATCATGTCCATTTTTACGACCGGGGTGCGATGTTTTTGAAGGGAAAGATATGGGGCTTGTCTCCGATGCGCACGTGCGTCAAATTCTTTCTCCTCTTTTGTTGAGGTTGGCATATTATTTGCCTATTCGAAAATACCGGGATTTAAATGTAAAAAGGGCTGTGAGGTTGTAGGCGTAATAATTCGGAATAGTTGCGTCTCGAAGATATCTGGAGTCAAATGATTGAAAGGGGTGAGATATACATCTTGAGACAATAGCTGTGGGTTTCGAACAAATTGGGGTTGTGGAGGCGTGATGTACAGAACATTCTCTGTGTAATATTTTAATTTATTGACATGTATGGTGTCACTGTCTCTATTGAGGGGTTGATTGGGGCGATCTATTCAAACGACATTGGGTGAGATTATTTCAATTATTGTATATGATCCAGTAAAAAATGGTGCTAATTTACCTGTGTCTGGATATCTATAATTTTTGGACATAACAAGATCATTCACTTCAAAATGTGGTGCTCTGTGCTGCTTATCAAATGTTTCTTTATCTTTTTATGCTTATTTTGGGTACGAGAGCGTGCTATCTCTCGAGCTATATTTATTTCGGGGTATGGATTAAGATGAGTTCTTAGATCTGGGGGGACAACATTGAACATTAAGTAGGTGGGTGGAAAACTGGTGACAGAATGGGGTGTGTTATTATATGTCTGAGTGACGCACCAAACTAGTTTAGTCCAGGAAGCTTTGGATTTTCTAGATAAGCTAGTCTGTGCTTGCCTGTAATGGTGGAATTTAAGCGTTCTATTAAACCGTTTGCTTGTGGGTTATTGTTTGTGGTGAGTAGGGGTTGTATACCATAAGTTATTAGAAATTTACGGAATTTTTCTGAGGTAAAAGCGGGCACTCTGTCAGATAATAGACGTTTTGGAGATCCTTGTTGTAGTACAGTTTTGAGGGTTTGAATGTACGTTAGGGTACTGGTAGACTTCGATGAAAGGTCCAAGCATATCGCGTTAAATGATCCACTATTACGTGTAGATATGTCTTGGACTGTCCATATTTCGAAAATCCAGCTATGGTATCTATAGAGATTAAGTCGATGGTTGTTGAGGTGGTGGAATTTGTCCGAGGGACCATAGGGTTTACCTTTGGGCCTTTTAATGATTTGGCAGGTGTGACCCTCTCTACCTGACAAATATTTCTATAGATTTAGAGATGCCATTCCAGTAGTACTGGGTAGTAATTATGCGGGTCATCCTGAGAGATGCCTGGGTGGTTATATTCTTGGTGAACTTTGTTCATGAGAGTATGTTGCAGGGTTTCGGAATTATTATTTTAGTTACACCTTTTCGGGTAATGGTATGTAAGCCATTTGTATCAATATTGAATGTGGATGCTGTTGGTTGATGCTTTTTAATAATATCAGCACTGATAAATCCTACAAAGGGGTTTCGTGATAGTAAATCTGCTTCATACTGTTGGCTGCCTTTGAGGTAGTGGATTTCGTAATTATAGGTAGATAGCCTCAGGCTCCATCTAAAGAGTCGTCCTGACGGATTTTTTTATAGGTTAAAGCCATTGCAAAGCTTGGTGATCTGTGTATATGGTGAATTTTATACCGGTAAGGTATATTTGGAATTTGTCTACACTTTCGACGATGGCGATGCACTCGAGTTCGGAAACGGTGTAGTTTCTCTCATGTGCTCTAAGGGCGCCGCTGAAATATTGTACAGGATGTACTTGTCCGTCTGGATGTACCTGTTTGAGTATTCCTGCGATCCCTTGGGTGGATGCGTCGCAATAAAGGCAGCATGGAAAACCGACTTGATACAAGTGTAGTACTGTTTTACTTGTTAAACTCTCTTTGAGAGTGTGGAAGGCTTGTTGACAGTCTGGGTCCCAATTCCATTTCACATCTTTTTTAAGTAGTTTATTTAAAGGTGCTCGTAAGCGGGCATAATCTGGTATAAACTTATTATAAATGTTCACTGCTCCTAAGAATGATTGTAGCCTCTTTTGATTGGTAGGTGGTTTGATGGCATTTATGGTATCAAGGTTGCGCGTCTGTGGTGCATAAGTACCTGCGGTAACAGTGTATCCTAAGAAATCTATAGATGTTTTAAAAAACGAACATTTATTATAATTGAGTTTGATGTTTTCGTGTTGACACACCGTTAGAAATTGTTGTAGGTGTTGTAGATGATCCTCTAAGGTGTCAGAAAAAATAATGAAATCGATCGAAGTAATGGGTAACAAAATTTAGTTTATGTTTTTGCATGACCTGGTTATGGCACAATGGTATATCTGTGGCGAATTTTTAAATCAGTTTGGAAGTCTACAAAATTCGTACTGACTATCTAACGTCACTAGCTAGTAGATTACTGTGAGTTAGGTTCTGTTTCCACTTGCCAATATGCGGATGCTACATCTACAGAAGAGTAGTATTTGGCTTTCGACAATTTGTCAAGAATGGTTTCTATTAAAGGTAAGGATGTACGTCTGGAGCGATGATTTCATTGAGTTTTCTGTAATCAACACAGAAACGTTTCGTTTTGTCACGTTTCGTAACAAGAGTCATTGGACTGGCATAAGGTGAGACTGACGGGGCAATGATACCATGTTGGAGCATTTGCTCTATTTGGGTTTGTATTTCTTGTTCGTCGTGTAGTGGCACTCTATATGGGCGTAATGCTATTATTTTATCTATAGTGGTATTGATTTTTATCGGTGGTATGTTTAATTTGGGCACATTGTATTTATTAGTAGAGAACACATGCAAGAATTTGTATAGAATTCGGTGAAGTTTGTGTGGACAATGTTCTAACTGAGGTGCCGCATTAGGAGGTATAGATAACTCAATATCATGGGCAGGAGATATAGGGGTTGATACATCAGTGGGGGAAAATATAGGGGCAGGATCCGCCACATGTAAACAAGACTGGTTCGAGGGAAGGGTGGTAAAAATAGTTGTTTCCCTCGGTTGATTGGGACATAAATCCTGTTTGCTCTTGGTGTACTTATAGACATTTGTTGGGAGATCATCATTCTTTTGATAAATTTGGAGATTATTAAAATCTATAAGTAATTTAAATGTTTTAAGGGTATTAATAGATAATGTGTTTTTAACTTTAAAAGGCACACAAAAATATAATAAACTTGAATTTTTTATTCAAGTCTCAAAAAACAAAGCTTTGCATATAGAACAAATATTAATGAAGAAGAAGAAAGAAACATTTTAGGAAAAGCAAAAACAAAAACAAAAGTACTGGTCAAAAAGAAACATTTAAAATCGCAGATAAATATCTTCAACACTTCCCCTTAATCAGATTTCAAATGTCCCTCATACCCAGTAGATATCTCAGCATTTGGAAACGCGGCTTAGGGATCCCTTTGGTCATAATGTCAGCAACTTGATCTTTTCCAGAAATATGTTCTACATTGAAAATACCTTCTTGATACTTTTTGTCTCACAAAATAGTGTCTTATTTCTATATGTTTGTTTCTCTTATGAAATTCAGGATTTTTGATCAATTTAATTGTACTTGCATTATCAACTTTTATAACTGGTTGTTCTTTTAGTGGAGAAATTTCACTGAAAAGTCTATTTAAACCATATGACTTCCTTTGCTGTATTGCTTGCTGTCACGAGTTCGGCCTCAGTTGTTGACAAAGATACTGATCTTTGTTTTTGGCTAAGCCAAGAAATAGCACCACCAGCCAGTTTACACACAACTCCACTGGTAGATCTTCTAGTTTCTGGGTCTCCAGCAAAATCTGCATCACTGAAAGATTCCAAAACTCCTACTTTATGACCCTTTTGGCACATAATTCCATATACAGTTGTTCCTACTAGATATTTGAAGATTCATTTAACTACTTACCAGTCATATATTGTTGGTGCTGCAAGTTTTTGAGAAACTTTATTCAGTGCAAAAGTGATATTGGGTCTTGATAAGCAGCTCAGATGCATCAGACTACCAATCGCTTCACGAAAGGGAACATATTCTAGAATCTCTGCTTCCCCAGGAACAGTAGAATTATCAGTTGATGTTCCCACTTTATTCGCTTGAGACATTGAATTTCTCAAGAATTCTTTTTATATATGCCTTTTGATTTATAAAGATTAACCCATCCTGTTGCCGCTCTATCTGAATACCCAAAAAGTAATTTAATGGTTCACTTGTAATCTTAAATGAAAACATTAGTTCATCAAGAAATTCTTTGATTTCCTGTTCATTTGTACCAGCAATGATTCCATCATCAACATATATGGCGATAATGAGTAGTTGATCTTTTTTTTTTCTGAAGAATAAACAGGGGTCAGCTGTACTTTCCTTCAGACATCTTTCTTTCATGAAGTTGACTATTTTCTGATTCCAGCATCTTGGTGATTGTTTAAGTCCATAGAGCCTTTTCTTTAATTTCCATACAAGATCTGTTCCATTGTTGAATCCTTCAGGTTGTTTGATATAAATTTTAACTTGTAAGTCTCCATATAGAAAGGCTGTCTTTATGTCAAACTGTACCAATTTTAAGTCTTTATTAGCAGCAATTGCTAAAAGAGTTCTTATGGTGTCATGTCTTGCCACTGGACTAAATGTTTCTTCATAATCTATACCCTTCTTTTGTACAAACCCTTTTGCCACCAGTCTTGCCTTATATCTTGTAATCTCTCCTTTAGAATTCAATTTGGTCTTTATGTTGTGGAGTATATGGCATTGTGATCCTATGATTAATACCATATTTGTTTGTAATTTTTGAGGTTTCTTTATTTACAAACTCCTTTCCTCCATCTGTGAGAATTTCTTTCACTATATGTCTAGTAGTCTTTGTTTCCAAAAGAAATTGTTCTAGCTTTTCAATGACTTGTGACTTTTCTTTTAGGAAATACACTGATCGGTATTTTGTAAAATCATCTTTGAAACACACAAAGTATCTCATCCCACCTTTCGAAACCTCCTGCATAGGGCCACATACATCTACATTAATTAAGTTTCCAGGTTGGGTAGAAGCATATTGTTCTCTTGATCCAAAACTCGGTCTATGTTGTTTGCCATAAATGCATGCCTTGCAAGGTTCATTGTCCATGACTGCATCTATTCCTTGTTCTTTAAGCCATTTTTGAACATGTCTTTTATTTTAATGTCCAAATCTTTCATGCCATAGTTGTAGCATATTGACATTTTGGGTTTTGGCTAAATTGACTTCTGCAGCATTTTCAGGTTTGATACTTGTTATTAACATACCATACAAGCTTCCTGGTAGTCTTTTCCCTTCTACAATAGCTTCTCCAGTTGTTGTCTTAAAAGGTTTACAACTTTTTTTATCCATTTTCATTTCAAACCCTTTATCCAATGTGGACTGTAATGACATCACATTACGACTGAAATTGGGAACATACCATACATCAGTTAGGTAGTGAGTTTGCCATTTACCTTTTACACAAGTTTCAATTGTTATAGTTCCACTTCCATAAGCTATCAATTTTTCATTACTTCCAACTTTAACAGTCTGTTGAGTAGGAAAATCCTTATAAGAAGTATAAAAACTTGTATTTCTTGTAATGTGGTTAGTAGCTCCTGAGTCACCAATCCAAATGTCTTCATCTTGTTCATTGAATCCTTCACTGATTAAACTTTCACTTAATTTTGAATTAAGTTTTAATTTAGTTTCATCTTTTTCTTTATCCTTTAGTTTCTTCTGTTTTGCATACCTACAATCTTTGGCCAAGTGTCCTTTTCTATGACAAAAGTAACATTCTCTTGTTTTCTGAAAATTTTCATTACTTTTGGTAACTTTTCCTTTCATATTTTGCTTATTTTCATATGCATTTGCCATTAGTGCTGTCGAACTTGATGCGCTGCATTCATCTCGCTGTTGAATTCTTATTTCGAGTAACCAAAGCCTTTGTGTGAGATTGTCTACAGAACGTTCTTCTTTAGACACTGATTCCCAAACACTTTTAAAATCAAAATATTCATCAGGCAAGGTGTTTATGATTCTGCACATCAGCATGGATTCAGGCAATTTCAAATTTTCTTGTTTAGTAAGTTCATTTTGCATATCATTCCATAAACTTTCTAGTTTTGAAATGTGCTTTGAAATATCATCTGTAGGTTCCTTCTTAAAATTAAAGAATTGATTATAAAGCATATCTAATCTTTGACCAGAGCTTTGCTCAAAAACACTTAACAATTTGTCCCACATTACTTTAGCACTTGAGCAGGGAATGATTAGTTGACTCACATCAGGCATCACACTTGTTGTGAATAACAATTGGGATATTGCATCTTCACTTTCCCATTTTACATATGCCTCTTTTTCTTCATGTTTCTTGTTTTATGGGCTTTCTATATGTTCCATCAACAACGCCTATTACTTTATTGTTAAAAGCAATTTTATATTTTTCTTATATTCTGGCCAGTTTATTAATCCTTCCAATTTGGGAATATTCATACCCATTTTAATATTATCCATTCCAGCCATTACTAATATAAATTTTAATGTGATAAACAAAATATAATTCTTTTTAAGCTTACCGTTGCTTCGTTTTTGTTATATTTCGCAGTGAATACGTGGTTAGGTCCATAACCTGTTGTGTTTTTACTTTAAAAGCACACAAAAATATAATAAACTTGAATTTGTTTATTCAAATCTCAAAAAACAAAGCTTTGCATATAGAACAAATAATAATGAAGAAGAAGAAAGAAGATTTTAGGAAAAGCAAAAACAAAAACAAAATACTGGTCAAAAAGAAACATTTAAAATCGCAGATTAATATCTTCAACAGATAAAATACCAAAAGGTAGTGAAGCTTCTATTATAAAAAAAATTTAGTTTTTGGGTGAGGTTACCGATTTTAAGTTCAAAAAATATATATCCAAGGGTATTTACATTGTGGGCTATTGCGTTTATAGTTAAACTGTACTGATGGACAATAATTTTATATGGTAATCTATTTTCTATGGTTCTTAAAGTATCTAAGTTAAGTATGTTTATAGATGATCCCGTGTCTATTAAAAAAGGAAAATTTACATTTGGTGACAGTTCAGTCCATATTACGAGCTGTTCAACAAAAAAAGGTTGCAGGTTTACCTACCGTTGAGTTGCTCGTGGGGGCTTGTAGAGTCGTCTTGGCTTGCAGCTTGGACTTGGGGAACAGGGCTCAGAGGTTGGACCTTGGGCCGGGTGTGAGTACCACGTTTTGGCACAGTGGTTGTGCGTGGTCTCTATCTGTAGACTTGGCGTGTTCGGCTCTGTGGGAACCGTTGTTCACACTGGAAGTGCCAGTGCATAGCATTGCAATACTTGCAAGGCGAGGGTGGGGGTGTAACTTGGTAGGTTACACGTAATGACCGCTGGTTGTTGTACCGCGGTGGTGGGTTGTGGTAGGTTGGGTGTGGGGCCTTGTCTATTTGGCGCTGGTATGCTGCACTGGTGGCACACTGGGTTATTCTTGACACTAGGTCGAACAATTCTTTAATGGTGTTTGGTTGTACCGTTGCGATTAATCGCTGGTCTGCGATGGGTAGTCCGTCGGTCAGAGACTCTATTAATTGTCGGCGGGTAGGTTTAGTCCTCATGCCCATTACCGTTTTGTTTCGGTTGTAGTCTTCTAGGGGCATTTGGGTTGTCATCTTGATGGCCAAAAAGCGTGCAAACGACGCTTCTGTCATTGCTGGGAATAAGTCTATCAGTGTCTGGCGGGCTTCATTATAAAATAACCTATCTAACTGTAGGCTTCAGAAATATTGGAGTGGCTTACCTTGCAGGTAGCAGGGTAACTTGCGTAGGCGGTCCGTGTAGGTCAGCTCAGCTCGGTCTGCTTGGGCATCGAAGTTGTCGAAAAAGCTCTGGGCTTCAAAGGTACCATCGTATGGACTCACCTCTATCGGGCGACCAGCAGCTTACTCAGGGCATCGGCGATCTGTGTCAGCGGGTTTGTGGAGGTACCTTGGGGCGGCGACGTTTCCTCCTCTTCAAATGTCGTCTTTTGTTTGGGGACAGATGGCTCGGTCGTATCGTTGAACTGGTCGGTTTGTTCTTCCATCTTGGCTCTTTCTCTCTCTTTCTCTCTATTCTATCTGGACAGTCTTCTTACCTTCTTCGTTGTGGTGTCCTTCGTTTTGGTTATCCTGTCGACTCTCGCTATAGCTGTGATAACTGAGGGTCAAACCAGTAGTAACCGAGAGGGACAGTCAGGGCGTGGAGAGTTTTCCAGTACCTCTCTACACCTTGGAGGACCTTTAACAGTTCTCACAGAGTACAGGCAGTCGTGGTCGAGGCAGAGTGGAAAGCTTGGGAATGTCCACACACAAAAAACGAAGAGACACAGTTGTAGTAGGAAAGTTCCGTGAACAGATAGGAGTCGAGCTAAGAGCAAGATGGAGATAGAAGAGTTCTTACTGTTCTACATGGTCGATGAGGTGGACCTGGGTACAACCGAAGAGGGCACACGCTGGTGGTGAAGTGACTATTATTTTGGCTAGGGCAGATGTTTTATATATCTTTGCAGAGGGGGGAGACATGCGAGAATTTGGACTTTGAAAGGGTGCAAAGGTCGTGGGGTGTCTGCGGTATTTTCTACACCCTTTGGACCTGATGTCAACGGCCTGCCAAATTCCTCTTTAGGGTTGTTGGATTTCTATCTCGTTCGCTTGCTTAGCTCAGCTCTTAATCTATTACATAGTTTTATTTATTCAGCATCAGTTTGTACAAAGTACATTACATATGGTATGCAATGACACATGTCAATCATGCGTATAATTATTTATAGATGTATTTCTATATACAACTTGACAATCTTGTTATAAGTGTTGGGTCCATTTTTCCATAACAACCCTACAATGATGTAAACATCATATATAATAGGCACAGTAACCTTTCCGAAGTTTTTGCTGTCAAGAAGGAGAATCTAACGCAGCGGGAGTACCCTAAAAGTCCACCAGCAGAACTGAGGAAGCAGCCACGAGATCCCCTGGAGCTAGCGACTATCTACATATGTACATATGTTCAAATGTCACAATTCAATTTTGTACATAAACTCCTGCTCTATTTCCTCAATATTTTATACTGCAGGGCTATAGGGTTCATTAAGAATTAAATAGGATAATTCCTTATTCCTATATTACTATTGGATTGTGTAAGGCAAAGGCTAATTATATTCATTTCAATAGACTTAAATTTATTATATTATTTTATCATTATTTTTAAATAATTTTATTATTTTAACACTGAATATTTAAAGCCAGAATTTTAAAAAGGGCATTTTATTTATTTCTCTAACTATGAATTTGATTTAATTTCATTTACCCAAAAGATAAAATTAAATTGTTAATATTTTATCTAAAGAGATAATAAATTACCTTTCTTTTTAGGAGAATAAATTCGATATTTAATTAATTAATTAATATACGAAAGAGAATTACTCTGTGGAAGAGTAAAATAAATTTTGACCAGGGGGAAAAAAGTTTTCCTGCGATTAGTGCGGTAGAAGATGGGCAGTCTTGGCTAGATAGTCGATCAGTGAACAGGTTCTTAGTACCCACCCGGAGGCTCGACTTTTGGAATGTAAGTTTTTTTCTTTTCTTCCTTTTTTTAGGGGTAAACATGTCTATATAATAATTTCATGAGGGTGCAACAGCCCACGATTATAGGTTGAATCATTATTACAAATTTATCTCTATTACGTCTCTTAAAACCTTTAAGAACTCTGATTGAATAATCAGGATTTCGCTATCTATATATATGTTTCCTTTGTTTTATAGGTGGATTAAAATTTCCTACTTTCAGTATAAGTTTCCTTTTTTTTATTACGAGTATTATGGATAGGGCAATTTATTAATATACATTAATACAAGCTCAATGTTTGGATTTCGCCCTTTGATGTCTATATGGCCTGCATTTTGTATAGTATTTTATTAGAGTAATCCTTTTATAGACTATTATGCATTTACAATTTCCTCCACAAGGAGAAATTCTGTACTCTTGTTATAAGATAAATAAATACTTGCGTATGTGATTCTAGTTTCCATGTGTTAATCTACACCTTTATTTGTTTTAATTGAGTGGCACAATTTTTTTTAAACAGTAACATATGTCTAATCTAAACCACGTGTTTAAATTTTATATTTTAATTTTAGGTATTCAAATTTGAATAATATATAATTATGGGAACAGTATGTGGATGGTGAGTTAGTTACATAAATATATGTCCTTGTAGAGTTACTTTAGGATAAATCAGGTATAAGTAATAGAATTCTAGGTTGACCTTAAAATTAAACTACGCCATATAAGATGAATCTAGGACATTGACCTGAATTTTCCTTTCTGTATTATATAATACTATGATCATTTATGAAGTAATCTTTAGAACTAACTCTAATTTTGGTTACACACTAGTACTAAATGCAATCTTAGTAATCCAACCACAATGTATTAAAAAAATTTCGCATTGTAGCAACTATATATGTAATTATCAAATCACTCAATATAATGATATCTATTACAAAGTAAATTATACCATAATCACTATGAATAGGTAATTTCTGAGCTAGCATTTCTTGGGGTTAAAGGTATATTTCTTACATCTCTATTAAAAGTATATAGGGCACTTGGTTTTAAACAACGACAATAAAATAGCATTTACAGTAAGCTTTACATAAGTATTATACAATACCAGCCAATGACCCGGGCAACACCCCCGATTGAATGTTTTTATTCAAATACTATTTGTTACAATTATAAATTGGTGCCATGGATGTCACTCTTGTGAAATGTCCCGCTCCAAACTTTACATGTACATTAGGTCAGCTGGTATTACCCCTCATTTTCACTGCTAGAGGCGCGAGGGAATTGACTTTTTGAAAATATACATAATTATAAAGATAGAAGCATCTATAGAAATAAATAAAATAAGCCAAAATAGCTCAGTTAGGAGAGCGTTAGACTGAATATCTAAAGGTCCCTGGTTCGATCCCGGGTTTCGGCATCTTTTTTTAATTTTTAAATTTCTACTTACCTAATGTAACTTGACACGTAACTTAAAGTGACAGAATTGTGCATGACGCTGATAACTGTATTAAATATAATCCAAATTGTGCCTTATCACACACTATTTATTTATTTGGATTAGGTCTTATTACCTTGTGTTTATAATCTACTAGCCGAATGACCAGGACAACGCCCGTACCCGATTGAATGTTTTTATTCAAATACTATTTGTTACAATTATAAATTGGAGCCGTGGATGTCACTCTTGTGAAACGTCCCACTCCAAACTTTACATGTACATTAGGTCAGCTGGTATTACCCCTCATTTTCACCGCTAGAGGCGCGAGCGAAAGAGCAAATTTGCAAATAACACGATGGATATTCGGGATAGAGACCTGAAATTTTCACTAAGAGTTTTTCCAGATTCTACTTTATATACTGTTAAAATATCATTCATATTAGTTACGTATTGTGGACGTGTATAGTTGACAAACATACATACATACATACGCTGACTTTTATATATATAGGGATAATAATATAAATGAGTTTTAAAAATTGTAAAAAGAAAAAAAATGCATTGGCCGGGAATCGAACCCAGGCCGCCCGCGTGGCAGGCGAGCATTCTACCACTGAACCACCGATGCTTATAAGAAATGCCCATTTTTGGGTATTTATTCCATTCACAAAAGCAAACGATGACAGAATTGTTGATGACTCTGATACTTGTATTTATAATTATGTTAGCATAATGAATTAGTCAGTATTCCCATGGTCTCCAGCGAAGAGGTGTGAATTGACTTTTTGAAAATATACATAATTATAAAGATAGAAGCTTCTATAGAAATAACTAAAATAAGCCAGAATAGCTCAGTTAGGAGAGCGTTAGACTGAATATCTAAAGGTCCCTAGTTCGATCCCGGGTTTCGGCATCTTTTTTTAATTTTTAAATTTCTACTTACCTAACGTAACTTGACACGTGACTTAACGTGACCGAATTGTGCATGAAGCTGATAACTGTATTAAATATAATCCAAATTGTGCCTTATCACACACTATTTATTTATTTGGATTAGGTCTTATTACCTTGTGTTTATAATCTATAATCCAAATTGTGCCTTATCACACACTATTTTTTTATTTGACCTTATTACCTTGTGTTTATAATCTATGACGTAATGCCGGCGGCGCGCGCCCGTTGGCTGCCGGCGAGCACGTGACCTCCCTGTGCGCGCGCATCCGTGACAGAGGCGGCCGATGAGGAAAGACGGTCGTGACTATATATATTAATAGGGTTGTTGGTTTAAATTACCATATATACACATAAAACCTTTGAAGACTATTGCTGTTGGCTAAAATAAATGTAATGGAATTGAAAAAGGACTTACTGTAGGGGGAAAGCCACCGACCAATGGCCTGCGGTATGTCAGCACTCTCTTCCTGCAAAGATCTAACTGCCACTTTTTTAAAATTTGGCGCCATCTACTGGTTCAAACCATGCTGCGCCCCCTATGAACGAACTCTGAGAGCCTTTTAATTGAAAATAAAAAATGCTTAATATCATCAAGGTTTTATATATATTTATAAAAATGAATGTATGTGTGTGTGTGGTGTGTCTATCCTTTACGCCTGACCAAACCACTCATTGGAACGCCATGAAACTTTGGGAAGTTATTTAGTATAGTACTGGGAATGTTTTGAAAAATAATTTCTTGAATATCCTTAGAGTTATTTGAATATTTGTAGATTTAACTTGAAAGCAGCAACCCCATTGCGACGATGATAATAAGTTTTTTATCTATAAGTTTTATTATTACTAAGTTTATATTCTTAAAGATTATTTATCAAAAGTAAGATTTTCTACCTATTAATTGCGTACAAGTCAAAGTTAGTTTTATCATTTATCTACAACATATTGTAGCGCGTGATCCTTCTGGTTTCTTCCGCCGCGGAGTAGCTCCTCCCTGTAATGGTTAAAGAAGTTGAATACTCCAGAAGTTAACTTGGACGAGTTTTGCAAGCCTTGTAAAAGAGAGATGTTTATTTTTAAACAGCCAGTAGCACGCTCTCCTCTCGCCACGGGCTCTTCTTGTAACAATATATATTGGGAGAATAGATAAAATGATGATTTTGTAATGTAGAAAATTAGGAAAGACAAAATTCAGGATGACACGGCAATATATTTGAGACAAGAATAATGATATAATTTCAAGGCAAAGATACTATTCCTTTAACTTCCAATTAGCGAAGGAGCCAATTAATATTGATTTTATTCAACTTATCGAGTATTTTTCAAGGGACAGGGAAAAAATGTTCACTTTATCAAGAGATTCAAATTTACGAGTTTCAAATTATCAAAATATATCTATTATTTTTTTTTTATAAGTTTATATAGAATTGTTTTAACAAATGTTCGTTAGACAAACCTTTACTCAGGTAAAACCGGTATTAAATATCAACAACAACAAAAAGCCTTTATTTAGGGTCACTGACCCTATACAGGATTCACCAGAAGTATGCATAAGAACAAAGCAGTGAGACTGATATAGGCTTAGCAAAAAACGGTTATTCTTTTTGAGGATTTGTGGTTGTTTTTGTACTCACGTATGTTGTAGTTACGAGGACATCCCTTTTAATAAAAACAAATATATATTTATTTAAGGAACGACTTGTTCCATTACATATATTGTTAAAACAAGTTAGCGGTAAACATCAGCAAGGTTGAAGGTAGTTGTTGGAAGTTGCGTCATCGTAGTGACGTCAGCATCTATGATGATTAAAGTCAAAGTTTGCGTAACAATTCCCTCCTTACTTTGGCTTTATTCCCACGATGCTGAGGCTCTCCAGGTGTTTCTTCATCTGGTCTCGGGATAGGTCCTTTGTGAAGATATCCGCCTCCAGGTCCTGAGATGGCTTGTACAGAAGGCAGATGTCTCTGGATTCATAACAGTCTCTCAAGAAGTGGTACTTTCTGTTGATATGTCTACAGCGACTGCTTTGTTTAGGGCTGGAGATCCAGTTGATCAATGACTGACTGTCTGTATAGATCGCAATTGGTTTTTCCATGAAATTCCATTCTTCCAGCTCTCGTAACAGGTTTATTATCCACTTGATTTGACAGCAGCTTTCACAAGCAGCTATAATTCCTGCTTCCATTGTGGAGAGGGCGACGAGTGGTTGTTTACTACTTTTCCAGTCTATAGTTGCTTCGCCGAGCTTCAATACATATCCGCCGTAGGATTTTCCGTCATGAGTGGTCGACCAGCTGGCATCGGCGTAGGACTTCAGGATTCCAGTCTTCCCTCTTTCAAATTTCACTCCTAGGTCAATTGTTCCTCGTAGGTATCTCATCACTCTTTTGATTGCTGTCCAGTGCATCTGTTTTGGTTGTCTGGAGTACTGTGAAAGTTTGCTAGTGATGTAAGCAATGTCGGGTCTGGTGTTAACAGCTAGAAACATTAGCATTCCAAGGGCTTCCTGGTAAGTGTGCTGTTCACAATTGTCATCTTCAATATGATTATCCAAATTGATTTCTTTGGAACCTGGTGTTGGAACTTCCTTACAATTTTCCATTCCATATTTCTGCAATATTTGTTGTACATAGTGGCTTTGCTGTAGCGAAATTCCCTCCTTGTCTTGTATGATCTTGATTCCCAAAAACATGCCTTTACATGTTACATCCTTTATTTCCAGGTGATGTCTCAATTTATTGATGAATCTGTTTGAGGTATCTTCAGAATCTGAGACAGTGATAAAGTCATCAACATATATCCCTACATAGAAGTATTTGTCTTCATTCTTCCATTTAAATAGGCAAGGATCAGATTTAAGTTTTTCCAGTCCCCAGTCATGAAGTACTTGACTGAATTTCTCATACCACGATCTTCCGGATTGAGGTAGACCGTAAATACTTTTGTTGACTTTGCAAACTTTGTTTCTGTCTTGGACAAATCCAGCAGGTTGTTCCATGAATATTGTGTTTTCAATGTTTCCATTTAGATAGGCCGCCTTCACATCAAATAGTTTAATGACTGAATCTTTTGTTGCTGCCATTGGCAAAATAGTCCTGAGGGTGGCATTTTTAATTACAGGGCTGAAACTTTCGTTGTAATCTCTTCCTGGGATTTGGTTGTATCCCATTGCAACAAGTCTAGCTTTGTAAGTTTTGTTTTCTTGGTCTTTAGATATTTTGAACACCCATTTACTTTTGACAACTTTAGCGTTTACAGGTCTAGGTACCAGTTCCCATACTTGATGCGAGTACATGTTCTGTATTTCCTCAAGCATTGCGTTCTCCCAATGTTTCTTGTCTTCGCATGCGATGGCTTCTTCATAGTCTTTCGGAATGGTTTCATTCGTAGTAGCCAGAACGTAGTCATCGAATCTTTTAGGTATTGTTCGAGTTCTTTGTGGTCTGTCTGATCCACTTGACTCTGTCTGTCTGTTGACCATGGTATCTGGTGCTGGCTCTTCAATATCTACATCTGATAGAACATGATTGTCCAGTTGTTCATCCTCCTGAATGAAGAAATATGTGTCAGTGTCCGTATTATTATCACTTTGTTTTTCTTCCGAGATGACATTATTGTTCTCTCTGAAGTGAATGTCTGCGGTTTCAAGAATGACTCTCGCTGTGATATCAAATACTCGATAAGCTCTTCTGCATCTTGAATAGCCTACAAATATTCCTCTCTTAGATTTAGCTTCTAGTTTGTGTCTTTGATGATTCTCGAGTTTATAGAAGACTTCACAACCAAATCTCATGATGTGAGAGACGGATGGCTTTTTACCTTTCCATTTTTCCATAGGGGTAGTGTCTGGGTCATTAGTTGTGGGAGTTAGATTGTACAGATATGCAGCTGTATTCACAGCTTCTGCCCAGAAGTGTAGGGGTAATTGGGAGTCTGCCAGAAGTGTTCGGCCTTTGTCTAATAGTGTTCTGTTAGCTCTTTCAACTCTCCCATTGCTTCTTGGGGTGTACGGTGTAGTTAGTTCATGTTTAATTCCTTTGGATTCTATGAAGGTTTCAAGGTTTTTATTGATAAATTCTGTTCCGTTATCTGTTCTAAGTCGTTTTAGTTTTGAGTTTAGCTCGTTTTCTCTCTTTACAATAAACTTCTTCAAAACTTCTGCTGCCGAGAGTTTATCTTTGAGAAATTCTACAAATATTCTCCTAGAAAATACATCTACGATGGTCAAGAAATATTTACTTCCGCCCAAGGAGTTTATTCTCATTGGACCACAGAGATCGACATAAATGGCTTCAAAGGGGTAGCTTTCCTGATTGCCATCTGTGTGAACATAGGGTACTTTGGTCATTTTTCCCAAGGAGCAAGCATCACATTGATCAAGGGTGCCATTTATAGAGTTCAAGCCTTTTAGAAGATTGTTCTTCAAAATCAGGTCTAGTTTGTTGTTACTAGGATGTCCTAACCTTCTGTGCCATGCAGTCCTAGAATTGTCCTTTGAAATCAAGCAATGTTCGTTTGGGACATGAGTTGCTTCAGATAAACATGATAAGTTCAATGTGTACATGTTACCATCAAAGTTGCCTGTTCCTATTAGCTTGTCATCAGAAGAGTATATGTATGCTCCTTCAGAATTCAAAAGAACAGAGTTCCCTCTTCTTACTACGCTTGGAATGGACATTAGATTTCCTTTCAGGTGTGGTACATGGAGGACATTATTTAGGGTTACAGCGTTGTTAAGTTTGTCCTTACCTTGTACAGTAGCTTGGATTAATCCTGATGAGGCAGATTCGATGTGTCTCCCTTCTTCTGCCACTTGTATGCTTCTTCTCTCCTCCGTCTTGTGCTCGATCCAATCACCATGGGAAGTCATGTGGCTTGTGCACGCAGAATCAATTATCCACACGTCCTGAGTTGTCGGGCGTTCCTCCCTTGTGCTTGCATGTAGTGCGTATTCTGAAGTGGAGTCTCTTCGTTGGGATGGTTCCTCCGTTCGTTCTTGGATTGCTGACCTGGCTGTGTCTTTGTTTTGTTTTGGTCCTTTATGGTAGTTCCTTGTACTGGCCATGTTATTTTTGTTTGTTGTATTCTTTTGATTTCCTTTGTTGTCAGGGTTGAACCAACAGTCTTTCTTGAAATGTCCTTTTCTTTTGCAAATGAAGCATGATTTTTCTTTGAATTGGTTGCCTGATGATCTGAAAGCATTTTCAGGATTTTTGCTTCTGTCCTGTCTTTTCTTCTCGAAATCCAGTAGAGTTTGTCTCAAGTCTGGTAAGGAGATTTCTCTGTTTATTGACAGTGCTGCTGTGATCGTGTCAAAGTTAGGTGTGAGTCCTTCAACAATGTATCGTACAAGTTCTCTTTCTGTTACAGTCTTTCCTAGCTGGGTGATCTCTTGTGCCAGTTTCTGTGCTCGTACAATATACATGTTGACATTTTCATTTGGGTTCAATTTTAGTCTGGCTAGATCCAACATTAGGTCTATCCTTTTATTTTCTAGAGATCCTTCAAACCTTTTCTTTATGTCGTACCAAATTCTTTTGGCCCTTTTATCGCCTCGAAAGATGATTGTTAAGTCATCCGAAAGTGACAATATTATTAGGCTGTATGCTTCCCGATTTTTTTTTCTTCCAAATATCATATTCTATTTTATTATTTGTAAAGTCTGGCTCGTCATTAACAATTACGTCCTCGAAGAGATCTTTTGAATCTAGAATTGCTTCCATTTTCATGGACCACGTTGTATAGTTATTTTCTGTTAACTGTTCTATTTTTGCTAAGTTATAGGTATCCATTTTTATTCAACTTTTTTTTCTTTCTAAATTGGCGGTTAGTCCAATTATTTAATTTCCTTTTTGATTTAAATGGATCAATTGGCGGTTAGTCCAATTCGCGCGCCCAAACCACGCTCTGCTACCAAATTGATATAGGCTTAGCAAAAAACGGTTATTCTTTTTGAGGATTTGTGGTTGTTTTTGTTCTCACGTATGTTGTAGTTACGAGGACATCCCTTTTAATAAAAACAAATATATATTTATTTAAGGAACGACTTGTTCCATTACATATATTGTTAAAACAAGTTAGCGGTAAACATCAGCAAGGTTGAAGGTAGTTGTTGGAAGTTGCGTCATCGTAGTGACGTCAGCATCTATGATGATTAAAGTCAAAGTTTGCGTAACAGAGACAAAGGAAACAACGATATAGACAGAAGAAGAAGAAAGAAAAAAATATAAAACAAGAAAGAGAAAGAGGGAACCAAGAAAAACAACACAAAAAGAGTAGCAATAAGAAAGTGAGGAGTGAGTGTCACTTGGCCTTCTTCTGAGATATGGACTTGTGGAAACCATAAAACGCCATAGCAATATTCTTATTCTGGGTCATATTATCAATTATTGATGGAAGTGAAGCACAGAGTTGCCCAGTTTTGAGCATAAGGGTTCTTCTTTCTTCTTTCAGAGCAATCAAAAATATAGTGAGTGATTTCATTTTTTAGTTTTGAATTACAGAAGGTACAAATTCGGTCCTCACCGCAGAGCATCTTGGTGTGGTTTTCTCTAAAAAAACTTGAAAGTATTCTAACTTGTGAGAGTAGTCTTACAACCAGAAAGGGGATCCATTATTGTTAAGCAGATTGGTGAGCTTTTTAATGAAACGATGGGTGTGCCCGATGTTCAATTTTTTTAACTATAAATATTTCTTTAAAAAAATGTTTAAAACAATAGTTAGGAAAAAGGCTAGGCTAAAAGCTGGGAAGCTGCTTGTAGCAGAAAAATAGGTAAAATTTAACGCCATATATATATTAAACAGTGAGTAACTTTTTGAGAAAATTTCAAATGCTTTATTTCTAATGCTTGATTAAAACGATATAAAAATACTTTAATAAAATCAATTTTAATTTTTAAAAAAAGTAGTTCTGTATAAAGAAGAAATATTTATATAGTAATATCGTTAAAATATTTTTAAATCTAAAAATACCGTTTAAAATTTAAAATGTTATTATTAAAGTGTAAAATGTTGCCTTAAAATTGCACACACACACACACACACACACACAAGACCTATATCAGATTAAATATTCCTTTATATTTATTCAGAACAAATTATTGACAATTTTCATTTTAATTTTAAAGATATTTTTTAAAATATCATTATCAAGATTATTTATAAAATAATATAAATTTTCGTTGAGTGTTTATCAAATCTGTGAAAAAAAACGAAAAATGTCTTGAATTTTATTGTTGTTGTTTAGTACTGCTTCTTCGCAATTTCTATATTTTTTGCTCCAAGTGTGTTTATTTAAAATTAATGACAATTTTTTAAATCAATAACCGAACACTATTACAGGTACGTTGTATTTGTGATTCTCAATTTTAAGATATTAAAAGCATGGCACAATTTGTTGAAATATTTACTGTTGAGTCTCTTTACAAGGTCCTATCGAGGACATCTCAACCTTATACTTTGTCTTTTAGCTCAGCAACAACATTGTTTAGTTATATACCAACTTGGGTTAAAACTCAGATACACATGTAGGAGGATATAACGAACACAAAAAGGTCCATGTTTAATACATAATGTGCATTTTGTTTCAGGGTAAAGTATCACAAACACATCTTTAAAATAATAAATCAAGGGTTTTATTGTTATCTCAATGGACCTTACAAATTTCATTTCATGGACAATTCTTCATGGACAAACAAATTTTGTTTATAGCAAATTATAGGATTTCAAGCAAGAATGATTTTTTACCTATTAAAACCATAGATATGCCTTTCTCGACATACAAAACGTGCCATAATTTACAAGCATACCAAAAAAAAATTAGTGAAACATGAGCCTTTGTTCTACCTTGGTAGATTTTCTTACAAACTTTCGTTTGTAGGCAGTACTAAATGAACATAAAATCTATTTCCTTTATCAGACTCTAAGACTTCATACAAAAAACAAAATATATATTTTTTTCTACCTATTAAAATAAGCTATAAATATGCCTCTTTGACATATTAAATATGCCCTAAATGAATAGAGAAGATGTTAACATACCATTTCTCCCCGGATGTCAGCGCTCCCTCAGGATCGACCTCTTCGTTCGCCTGCCCCCCCCCCCCCCCCCGTCAAAACTAACTGTTATCCCCTTTTCTTGAAAACAGCGCCCCCAAAAAAAATTGTCATCTTCTTACAAAGTGAGAAAAAATTATTTTAATATTCTTAGAATATAATAAAATAGTAAAATATTATTATTCCTTCCCTTTTTTTAAAGAATAAAATTGAAATAAGAAATATAAATGCTCATCCCTTGAGAAATTTGTATAGTAATTTCTTCTTCACGAAATTTAAAATAACGAGACATACTTTATTCATTTTAGAATAAAATAAATAATAAAGGTAAAATTATATTATCTTTCTTATCAAGAGATAATTTGGATTAGTAATAAAATTAATAAAATCTAACATGTTTGCCCCCTTGAGAATTTTATATAATAATTTCTTCTTTAAGAAATTTTAAAATAAGGAAATATGTCCAATCTATCTGGATATGCCAGTAATTGGCTTTATTCATTTTAGAATAAAGAAAAATAAATTTAGGAAATTCTCGAAATGGTAATATAACCCTTTTGGACGTTTCATATTGCATAAAAAAATAAAAGGTGATTGGCATTAGTTAACATATGCACATATGTACATAGTTTGTATATCCTCCGCTGGACCTCTCTGCAATGGGCTTCGGGATCCTTGGGCAGGACCCGTGTCATCTCCAGCTGGGTGTCTTCCCCGGCTTCCGGTCTTTAAGGCATAGGTGTCATCTCCAGCTGGGTGTCTTCCCCGGCTTCTGGTCTTTAAAGGCATAGGTGTCATCTCCAGCTGGGTGTCTTCCCCGGCTTCTGGTCTTTAAAGGCATAGGTGTCATCTCCAGCTGGGTGTCTTCCCCGGCTTCTGGTCTTTAAAGGCATAGGTGTCATCTCCAGCTTGGTGTCTTCCCCGGCTTCTGGTCTTTAAAGGCATAGGTGTCATCTCCAGCTGGGTGTTTTCCCCGGCTTCTGGTCTTTAAGGCATAGGTGTCATCTCCAGCTGGGTGTCTTCCCGGCTTCTGGTCTTTAAAGGCATAGGTGTCATCTCCAGCTGGGTGTCTTCCCCGGCTTCTGGTCTTTAAAGGCATATGTGTCATCTCCACCTTTCTGGACAAAAAACATTTTCGGCAAGACACTGTGTATATATATGATGTAAATGTTTACATCATTGTTGGGTCTATTTTGTGGAAAATCTGGCCCAACAATTCCTCCCCTGCCAGAGTGAAAAAATGTGTTTATTCCAATTCAGATCTGTTCATGCTCTATGATAAATATGATTTTGGAAGAAATGCATTTTTTTACGATACCTGTATATGCAATCACCCACACTCAGGCAAAGGGGAAACTAACGGTCCATGGTACCTAGAACAGGTTAACTCATAGTAATATTGAAAGGAAATCTTATCCTACCATTTAGTGGGCAAAATACTAAGCCTATCTTTCGCTGTCTGTATGCCGGAGGGTTTGGCCTAGTTGTGAGGTGAATCCACACATTCACAGCCGCAGTCCCTATAGGTGGAGATGGGGGGTGGTCTATACACAGATTCTGTACAAACAGACCCTTAGACCGTTCTAGATAAACATAATCATATGGGCGCCAAGGAATTGTGCGTGTAAAGGTAGATATGTCCAATTCCTAAAACACATCTAAAATTTTTTATTAACTATATATGATGAGATACATGTGAAAATAAAAATGATTATACACGATTACATAAGGTAAAAATTAAATTGGCATATGCTATCAAATAACAATAATAATAGGGCAAACAGAAATAAGGGGAATGAATATATATGTCAAAGTTGAACGAATAAGATATATGCCGAAATGGAACAACGTAGATATATAAGATACACAATGATACTAAAAAAAATTTAAATGAATATATGCTACAAGTAGAAAGGAAATGACTCGATATATATATATATATAGGATATACAATGATAAACAAACGAATATATAAGCTGTGATTAAATTCTTCATTCAGTACATTTGTCCGAAGATGGTAACAACGCTGTTACCGAAATATCACACACACTAAATTATTTATTTTGGAATCGGTCTCGCTATCTTGCTTTTGTAGTCTATAGCTCAAATTGTGCCTTATCTATATATGAATATATATGAATATAATTAGAGAGGGGATATACATGGTGGATGGTACATTAAATGAGTAATACTACCTCTGGATAATAAATATGCCAAATTTTTGGAAGAATATGATATATAGGAAGGAAATAACACTGATATGGGAGATACATTATGATAAACAAACGAAAATACATATATACTCTGTAGTTAAACTTATTTAGTGCGTTTTGTCTGAAGATGGTAACAACGCTGCTACCAAAATGTCACACATCATTTATTTGGATTTGGTCCCGGTATCTTAGGTCTATAATCCAAATTGTGACTCATATATATATAAATATACATGAATATAATAAAAAAAAATTGATACATGGTAAATGGTATTACTGAATAGATAATATAACGAAGAAATAAATATGCACTGAGGATCATGGGCATTTCGCGAGTATTCCAAAAATTACATGTATTACTTAAAAGTTTGTTCTTACTAACTTGTCACTGGGAGTGTTTGTCTGGCGTGTTTCTCCGCCTCTCTTAACCGTGATGAAAAAAAAATAGAGAAGGAAAATCTTAGTAGTCAGTAAGCCTTTAAACCAGATTATTTCCAAAATTACCTTATCTGTGGTGACAATCTTACTTCTCTTTGTCTCTAGTTGAACAGTGCTGTTAACTTCTATTATACATTGTTTCGCTTATCTATAGAATGCGTACTCATATTTTTAACCAATAAATTCACTTTAATAAAATACATAAATTAACCTCGAAGAAATAAATGATGATGACTAACAACCTAGGTCTAGCTCCTACCTTACGATATATTTTCTCACACTTTGGTTCTTATTATCTCTCTGTAATTTTGACTCTTTGTTCCAAAAAAAAATATATATATAAACTCACTGTTCTGGGCTACTTCTCAGCCAGAAAAAAATTATATTCAATCCCCCCTTAAAACTTCCTCCTTCTTCAAATCTGGAATACTGGCCTGTTCTGGCATCCTACTCTGAAGTTCATTTTGGTGTCCTACTAATTTAAACTTTATCTTAACATAGAACGAGTTATCCTTGTGAAAAAAAATTCTACTTACTAATTGGTATTTAGACTTGAACTCGTTCTAACTAAACGTATGTTAGACAATAGTCTTTATTAGGTGATTAACTTTTGCTAGCCTGGGGCGATATAAAACACAAAGAATCTGGACAGTCCATCTGTCACTTTGCTAACTGGTACCTAAAATCTGTAGACGGAATCGCCTCGCCTAATTGTAACTTGTCTCTTATATGCCCTAATTGTTAACTCTCATTAGAAACCCCCTTTGGACTTTGACTTAGAAACAAGGGGTTATAGGGAATTCGCTTTTACCCACCACATGTTCCAAGTTTTGTCCATAGAGGATTGGTTCCAAGCTGCGCAATATATAGAAGAGCATCCAACATGCCGATCCTTCCCAACCTCCGTCTGAATCACCCTCACTCAGCCACGCTTGAAGCGTCGTAAACTACGATGTCAGATCGGTTATCCGAGGTTTGTCGCTGTGCACTTAGCTTGCGACATCGGCAACTAAATCCCCCACCTAGCACAAAGTTCACCTGATACCTCTCCGTTCCCTCTAATGAGGAAAATAATTGCAGGCTTTTTGGTCTGATCATAACCTCCCATAATCTTTCAGTCTGAGAATCGAGACATGATCATTATCTAAGACTCTTAGAATTCAAGTTGATATAATGAAAATATAGTAATTGATTACCCAAATAAAAGAAATTATGCTTATACCCCTTTAAAAGGAGGCCTAACGAAAAGGAGCGAATATCTTACTATCGAAAGAGTTGTAAGTCCTGTGAGGCTATCGGTCCTAACAAATAAAGAAATCAAAATGAAAATTGAACCTATTAAATTTCCTAACACTATTCTAACGTAACTTTGGTCTAACAGTATAATAGTTTTTAACTTTGACAACATTCATTAGTCATTCCATTCATACATATTTCATTCACAGACTGCATACATACTATAGTTAAAAATTGCTACAAATGCCAATGTACTAATTAATCTCATCAATAGATCCTAATTATAAAAATCTTTCAGGACAAAATGTGAAATCAAATAAAACAATCAAATTAAACAAATTGGGGACTAAATGTCCCAATTTACTCAAAGGAAAATGCCTCTTACAAGCTCTATATATAATTTACCTATACTTAAATAAATAATATTTATACTTAAACAAATTAATAAAATTGATCGTCGACAATCAAATACTGAAATCTAACCTATCATTAACACTGTGCGTCTGACAGTTTGAAATTCCTCTTCTTATCTCGACACTTGGTGTCTAAACAAGACGGATCATCAAAACTAGCACTTAAATTGGAGCAAACTGAACTTCGAGCATTTACCTCATTGCCAAATATGATAGATCTACAAGTGTTTGCCAACCCTACTTCCCATATAAGGTTATTGGCGTCTTCCCTTCCCTGCTATTCAGCTGAACCCCTCCTTTGGAATCATAGGGCTTTCAATACCCAACCTGCTTTGGCGTTTAACAACAGAGATCACTTGTCATCCTGTCTATCAACTCTTAGACCACAACTGCCCTACCCACTTTCATTAGAAATTCTCCTTTAACTGTATTTTGGACCCAAGGAT
>CP092877.1:89391290-89688657 GCA_030710605.1 Cordylochernes scorpioides | reverse complement strand
AGTATTTCTCAAGGGACCGGGAAAAAATGTTCACTAGATAAAACTATGATTTTGGGGTATAAAAACGTACCCCAACACTTTCCAAGCCGAACTGCTTGCCATTCCTTGGGCAACTCACCTCGCGGAAAGTATGCCAGCCAACCCAGGAGTCACTATAGCATCTGACTGCAGATCTGCACTGGCCGCTATATGTACTCCTGGTCCAGCCCAAACGGCTCTAATTGCGGAGATAATTCTAGCGCTAGACCAAGCACCTCAGGTCAGTCTCTGTTGGGTAAAAGGCCACAGTGGAGTTGCAGGCAATGAACTGGCTGACCATGTTGCGTTCCCTGGTTTGGATAGATGAAAAGGGAGGATACACGATGTGACTTATTAAAGTTTCCTTACTTAAGTATATATATATATAGCAATTTAGGCCAACAACCCCATGTATATAACCCGCAGCAAGACCTTAATGTTGTATAATAGAAGCACAGCTGTCAATGATACACTATCGACATATGTCTTTACATCATCACATGTAATGCAATTTGTGCAAACAGGATAAATAAAGAGAAAAAAAAAACGGGGGAAACTCTGTAATTGATTAAGAGTTTGAGTTAAAGCAGGGATCGAGCATATAATATTGTCAGGACAAAGGTCTAAAGATGGAAACAACCACGACACTAGTATACAATTTCATCAGACAACCCATGAAATCGTTATTAAATTAAGCAATCTATAAAAGACTCCTTCTGGAGGTTTAGCAACCCACTGAAGACGCTGGGAGCTATTTCATAGAGGAAAATTATAGCAACAGATCTCTATAATTTCTACAGATCAACTGTAAATAGATTCACCTTAAGGCATTTTTATAGCCCAAATAACAAAAACAATAGTCAAACATACAAATCTGTTTGCATCATGCCGTACCCTCCTAACAGCGTAAAAATAGCACGAGGAATCAGAAAATATGGTATAATGGTAAATATGATGGAATAACGCACTGAAACACATAAAAGTACAAACATCACTAAAACCTGACAGATAGATACCCTCAAAGTAGCCCTAATAAAGTCGTAATTTGCAACTGTCGCTGTGTCAATATATCACAGCAAAGATATAGTACACAGCTCTATTCCAACAGAGTCGGTAGTTTTATATTTATTACAATTTGTGAAATTAAGGTGTGGGGGGTAGTACCATAAAGCAAAAGGAATGAAATATGTATGAGAGGAAACAAGAAAATTTCTCTAGATATTTATTTAAATAAATTAAAATTTGGGAACATGTCTATACTGACGAGATATGCTATTTACATAATAAAAATTTAGATAGAGGTGACCTGAAGTTACTTTATAGCCCTTTAGGGCCCATGCGAAATCTAGGTTGGTTACTACACACAAAAAGGGGGGGGGGGCTATGTCATAATGACAAATGGCTTACCTTTTCTCGAAAGTGCCGGCAAAGGTCTGGTCTCCCGTCTGAAAACTGTCCTCTCACTGAGCGACTCCGATTCAATCTGCCTTTTGGCCAAGAAACCCTCTTTTATTCATGTCTCTCTCCGTTTTCATTCGCTGCCGAGCCAAAGTTTCTATTGGCTGGCATTTTCATTCGCCGAAAGAAACACCAATCAAAATGGCCAACGGCTCCAGTATACAATTTCATAGACGCCCCAGGCCTCTCCCATCAAAATAGAACATATAGTATTACCAAAACAAAAAAAAATCTAAAGAGAGAAACAGCCACGGCCCTAGTGTAAAATTTCAGACTCCAGGCCCCCCCTCCACATGGATTGAAATACTATCCTCCCTTTTTCTTGGGACGGTATAAATATATCGCCCCCCCTCCGTCTTAGCTAAAAATCGACACAGGCCCCTTTTCACTTGAACTGTAATATAACGCTTTCCTTTCTCGGGAAGGATATTTTATAAGGTTCAGTCTTTTAGAGATCTTCCTTCTCCATTTTTTTTTCTGGTCACCTTTACCTAAATTTTTGGTGAGGGGAATATATGTACATATGGAACAACAGCTTCCAGCGCGGATGTCTCTGGATGTCACTGGTGTCTTCTTCACCAGGCATCAGCTTTCGGCATGGAAGTCTGGTGTCATCAATTGTCTAGGTTTCTGGGCAAAAAGTGGTCTGTAAGTCTATGTGGGAGGGAAGCCATGTATCCATTTGATTTGATTATACATACGCCTTCTGTTGGGGTATGGTTACAAAAACGTGCCCCAACAATCCTCCCCCTGCCAAGTAATGGACAAATGCGTTTGTGCTATTCATTATTCATCTGCCTTTCATCAGTTACTATGAAAGCAGGCCCATTTCTAGCAAAATGCATTTTCCATTACTAGGTGAAGCCAGGTGTACCGAAACCTATAGGGAAGATAAGGCTAATCAAAATGATGGTATGCTATTCTAGATGTTTATTATTCCGAACATTAGTGGGCATTGTGCATCCTGGCAAAGGGGTTTTTATGTGTTATTATTCTGTCAGCACACTGTTATCAACATAGGTTATGGGGGACAGTCATATCATATGTATGGAAGTAAGCAAGGTCATCTGTCTTACCATTCATGGGTATAAATACCACCCTTCCACTTTCTTCTTTGGTCTTGAGGAGTAGGCCTTCCTTGTGGTAGGTCCTCTCAACCCCATCCTTGCCTCTGGTGTGCTGGTTTCATTGCTACCTTCTTTCTGCTAACAATACAGTTAGAACATTTCCCTATTACATATTATATAAAAAAATTTTGGGCGCCAAGAAGTCGTTTAGAAATAACTGACTAGTCCAACTCCTAAAACATGCCAGCATCTTTATTTAAGTACCAATCAAGACATTCGTGTGGTATAGTTATACATATACAATCAAGGAAAGGATAATTATAGTTAGCTGAAAGAAATATCTTGGTATATAATGATTAGCCTATGACATGATGACTTTTTCTAAATAAAAAAATTACAGAAAACAAATTGTGAAAGTAATTATTAAATAAGGCACGAAATATGTAATGATAAAATGAATCCTTCCATGTTATATGATGGGTATAATATATATATTGAAGAAAACACGTATCATGCAGATAGTGATTAAATATGATAAAAATCATCCCATGATAGATGATAAAGAAAACTACTACAAAATTATATATGATGACAAAATATATATACATATACAAGTAAGGCGGATAAAAGACAATAAGGATAAAATAGATCATGCCTTGAGGGAAGAATAAGCCATGACAACATGTTAAAAAAAATCGCAACATGGCAGGTAAATATTACTAATATCATGAATATCAAAGGAAATAAAAATTGTTGAAATGAATAGTATATGATTATAATATAATATATATGATATAAAATAATAACATATTCAATAAGAAAATGAAAACACATTATATATATTTGTGCGCTGAAGGTTCAAGGTTTAGTATCTCAGTTAAGTTTTCAATCTTATTCAGTCTGGAATCACGAGTTGGTCACTGGGTAATATTCGTCTATCCCGATCCTACTGGAGGGTGTGTTTTCTCTTATGTGTTAGATTCCTCTGTTACAATACTCTCAACCCAGATGGGTACGTCATTTAGAATCTTGGTCAAATGGAACATAGCCCAGACCTCTATTAAACTACACAGTCCATTTAAATCTAGGGTGACAACCATATGAAGAGAAATTTTCTGTTTTGGCAGAGCGACTAATCAATTTCTACTATTTTGTTTGTGGCTCCGTTTACCTTGCCTCTGGGGTGTGTACAGTTCAGCTACCTCCCCCTTCCAAGAAATTCATATTACTTTCATCTACCAATATACTCCCTATTAATTGACCTGAACCCTATAAATCTACATCTTATAAATTTGAATTTTATCAATCTGAAATTTTGGTTCTTTTACAAATTCCTTCAGAATTCTACTCCCTGTATAACTGCTCTTAATCCTACTGTCCTCAATACAACACTTCTAAAACTTTGATCATTGGCTCGTTCTGGCGTCTCGTTCGCGGTCCTTATAGTTAACTAATACTTTAAAATCTTATCCTATCATGGAACGAGTCTAAACTCGTTGAAGGTCCTAATAATTACTTATTCTGTCTCTCGAATCGGTCTTATGCTCGAATTCATTCCAACAAAACGTATGGCAGGGCGAATCCTTTATTAGAAGAAACTTCCGCTAGCTATGGGGGATCAAACTGGTACCAAAAAAAATTCAATAGACGGAAACACTTCGTCTAGAATAACTGGGCAATCTCTGCCTACTTGCCAATCTTACAGGACCTCCCGTCTAGAACACCCTCGCTCCAGCCACGCTAAAAGCGTCGAAACTACGGTGTCAGATCGGTTACCCAAGGTCGCGCCGTTATACCCCAGGCTATACGGCATGGCTAAAACAAATCCCCCATCCTGCATAAAATTCAATCTATACCTCTTCGTTTCCTCTTGCGAGGAGGAGTTGAGTGGGAAATTCGGCTTGATCCTTGCCTTCCACTATCTCCAAGTCTGAGGGTCGGGATAGGGATCAATTTTCCACAATCCTTAGAATTCAAGCTAAACTAAGATAAAAGAAAATCAAAGGAAAATTATACCCCCTAACGAGGGACCTAACAAAAAGGGAGCGAATATTTTCTAACTAGATAGAGTTGTAGTTGTCCTGTTTGAGGCTTCTCGGTCCTAACAAATTTCGAAATAAAAAATAAAATAAAATAAAAATCGATCTTATTAAAGTCCTTAACCCTATTCTAATGTAATTTGGGCTCACAATATAATAGTTTTTAACCTTTTTCTACATTCATTGCACCAATTCATTCATACACCCTCCCCCCTATCATTCGCGGTACGCATACAAACTAAGGTTGAAAGCTGCTACAAAGGCCAAAATACTCATTTATCTATATCAATAGATCCTAACAAATGATAACATCTTTCAGGACACAATGTGAAATCAAATAAAATAATAAAATTAAAACAAATTGGGAACTAAAGCCCTAGGTTACTCAAAAGAAAATGCCTCTGTACAAGCTCTATATATACTAATATTTTATACTCGATAAATGATTGTTAACAATAATTGTTAACAATTCTAAATAATCTGGAAGCTAACTTACTAAAAAAAAATCAGTGTAACTTCAAAAACTGCCCTTGCCTTGACACCAAGCGACTTTTCACGACAATTCTATATAAAGACATACACAAATTATAATGGCGAATAAAGGACCATTAAGCGTGACACCTCATAAAAGCGGATTGGGTCTCTCCCCTAGCCACCGTGGGTGAAGTCACTTTCTTCTTACTTCCTCGTGCGTCTGCCCCCTTTGCAGTAGTCCTACCTCAACACTCTATTGAAAGATGGATTTATAGGGTTTACGATTCACTCTACCCAACACTAACATTCTCAAGTGCTTTCCAAGGATCGACTACAGTCTGGGCCTACTTAACTTCTACCCCTGGCTTAGGGTCCCTATACCTCACAACTTCACTCTGAGAGATTGACCTTTCATGTCCTCATTAGAAACCTATTTCAAAGCTACTACCTGAAGGCCAGGGATTATAGGGTTTCTGAATTACCCAACACAAGCCATAGGATGCCTATTAGGTTTGTTATTTTAGACATAGCCCCCCTCTAAGTTGTGATTTCCTACACCTTCCTTCATCTATTACTCCCGATAATAACCAAAAATTCAGATTTATACTAAATAGTTAATTCACAATGGCATACATTATTCTCATTGGTCTTTGAAACTCGGGTTTTAACAAGAAATAGTTTGTATAGAAAAAAAATCCTAATGAAGTTCTACTTAAAAAAAAAAAGGTTTTTAAATGAAAAAAAAAAAGGTTGAAATCTCTAAACTTCTCATTCTATCGAGCTGATTCTCCGTACACACTCCAAAATCCTAGTTAGTGGCGACAGTCTAAGCAGAATTTACACTGTGTGGGCCTTTTCACCCTTGTAGACCTGCGTAAGGTTAAACTGTTCACACTAACTCTGTCAACTTCCCCTCGTCTCATTACTTCTGAGTTCGCTCTGGTTGTCACCCCTTGTGGAACCACTACATTAACGGACCTATTAGGGAGATAAGCTGGACCTGTAAGATGAATCCAATGATCTTCATCACTGGAACCTTGACTTGAATTACCATCACTAGTTTCCTCCTCCTCTGTGGGGAAAATCCTAATTGGTATATGGTATTGTTTTAACCTATCTATATGGTATTTATCCAAATTCCCAGTTTCTAGATTCTTCAAGAGATATACAGTATCACCAGCTCTTCTTAGTACCTCATATGGGCCCCCATACCTTGGCTCAAATTTGTGACGCCCCTTCGTCTCATGCATTCTCTCCACTAGGACTAAGTCCCCGTTATTGAAAGTTCTCAGCCTTTTCTCTCAGTTCTCTCTCAGTCTGCTGTCTGAAATATTCCAGATTAGTAGTGGGGATTGGAGAAGAGAATCTCATGTATTAATGGGGGCAGGGAACCGAGGGGTGAAAGATGGGTTCATGGCCCAAAAGGGAAAGGAAATGGGAGAGGTACATGTTCATCCATGTGGGTGGATAGTAATCTTAGATCAATGCTCTTTCTGGGTGTATTGAAATAACTAGCCATGATGGTAGAGGCGCTGTTCTCACTGCCTCTACTGTACATCAGAATGAACTATAATTATTACTAGTGTATTATTATTCCAACAGCCTATGACCTTTAAACCTTTATACCTTCATATACACTCGACGGGGTAGTCACCTTGTTAAAAAAAAAACTATAATGTCATAGATCAGCTAGAGGGAGAACATAACAAAATTGTGCGAATAGTCTGTTTCAACTACTGATTGTAAGCATATTAAACTCGTTCTCTTTAGGTTGGCTCGCTCATTAATCTACAATCTACGTTCAATAGTCATATTGAGTTCACATGGATGCTAGATGTAAACTGTATCAAAATAGTGTAGTTTTCTAGTTTCTGAATTATATGACAGTTAGAAAAAGAAACAAACATTCTGGAAATATCTCGCACTGGCTACTATTAAAAAAAATTGAATGGGGTACAGCTCTGATCTTACAGGATACCTCATGGCTCATAGAATTGAATCGCTCATTTCTCATTAAAATATTCACACAGGGTATGGAGGTCTCCAGCGGTTCTATAGCTATTGGTCAACTAAATTAATTAATGGCAGGAATTGAAGTTAGTTTAAATGCTCATGTGCTGTTTTGTCATGCGTCTTTATGTCATCTGCAAAGGAAAGTGTCGCCTCAAAGGACCTAATTCTGGGACTAACATCCGCTGCACATTTCAGGAAGGAGTGGTCGTCCATACAATAGCAAGATATCATTTTGCTGCCAATGTACAATGTTGAGCATTTTCCATGTCGTCATTTTTGTCGATCCCCAATCTTCTAGGGTGTTTCTTTAAGCATTTCTTGATGTCATTTAATGCTTCATGCGATCCCGCCCGGCATTCAATAAGTAGTATTTGATCGTACCACCTCCAGGAGACCATCCCATTGCGGCCGAATCATTTCCACCCAACTTATAACGCCGTCCATATCGCGTAATTGAAATTAGTGTAAAACTCAAAGAATAAGACCTTAATCTCTTAATTCTTTACTAATTTCAGTTGGCTCAACATAAATCTTCTCAATTATTAATTTAGTACAGTGGCGTGACATGTCACACTTCTTCTAGTTCTTTCGCAAGCTCGATTAATCCCAGTGAAAGCCAGTTCAGGCGTCAATCCCGTGCTAACCCGTCATGCATGACTTCAAATTTGGAAATTATTAGACCTGAATATTTGCAGTGGCATCTGCTTCCACTGAAAGTATTTAAGACACAAGGCTGCCTCTTATCTTGTTTAAATCACTGTCTTTACTCCCATATGCCTGTGTAAACTTTAACCATGACCTTATCAATTCTCAAAATTCTGCCTATCGAATATCCTGAGAATCAATGTTCTTCTTGTCTACGGCGGATTAACACAATAATTGTTCCCTAGAGTTATCTGCGTCGAGTGGTCAGTCTGTACTACTAATTCTCCACTCTAACTCCAGGATTCCTTTATCTACTCAGGCTGTTCAAAAATTTTCAAGACAGTTGTTCAAATCCCCAATGATAATCTGCTAAATTTCGATAATTATTGAAATTCTCATTAAACAGACTAACTACACCTTCCTGACACAGAAGTGTCCAGCATCAAGGTATGGCGTACTGCCCATTTCTTCATTTGATGACTGTGTCAAATTACAGCTGAAGAAACATACTAAGCATATAACTGGTTTAAATTTCATGTAATCTCATCATGCTTTCTGCTGGCAAATATTTACTGTAAAATTCAATACTATCAAGATGGTTTTATTTGTCTTCATCCAAAAAAAAAATGTTTCAGAAATAGAATCTTGGAAATCTCTACTAAAGACAAAAATTATACATTTGTCAATTCAGGATAACCTTCCCTTGTCAGAGTGTATACAGGATATTTAAGATCATATGCAGTTGGAGGAATCATGAGAAAAAAAAAAGTCGGTTGCCTGACGCGTCTTTTTATGGTGATCAAACTTCTCTCTTCACGGGTACGCTAACTGGATCTTCAATTCTATTTTCACCTTAAGGCTCATATATCTGGATGCACAGGCTAGTATGATTTGATAGAAAGCGCTATTAAAATGAAGTTAAGATATTTGTATCCAGCAATAATTATCAGAACTCACCTCTGCTGTGAGGAAATTATATCAGAGTTATGATGAAAAAAAAATGCTAAGTCATTTCAGTAGACTACTGTAAAACACTGATCACCGTTCTAAATTTGAACCATGGGAATCCAACCTCATTTCTCATACTGTATATAATAATTTGAGAAAGTAAAATAAAGAAATTGTAATCAATGGTGCTCGCAACAGAATTCAAAATGATTGAGACACAGAACATTATAAATAATGTCCAGCAAGCAGGGTACCAAACCACCTTTATATTACAACATTTCCACAAAAGTATAACTATCAATAACCCAATAAACAAAACCACAAAATATCTATAGGGCGATATGTTACATTCCATACTCACAAACATCTATAACAATAGCCAACTACTTAAGAAACTCTGGCATCCAAACATATTACTGTAATTCCCCTAACATAGGCTCCACCATAAAAGTCCACTATCTAAAAATAATCCTACTATCATAAAACCCACTAACCAAAACAGAGAATAAAAGGCAATATATTCCGTAGAGTGTAACAGCTGCCAAGCCAAATACGCAGGGGAGACAGGAAGGAGAGTCAGCAATAGAATATATGAACATAGACGCAACGTTATTAATCAAGACAATAGATCTCTAATTCTTCCTACACTGCAAAGAAACAGGTCACACTTTCGCATTAGGAGAACCTAGAATACATTACAATAACATAAACAGCAAATATCAAAGGCTTATAATTGATTCTCTATTATTCAGAAAACACAATAGCATTAATAGAAAATAGATTTGCCCGAAACATATAACACAATATATCCTAGTACCAGCTAATAATATCAACAATAATATAAGTAACTTATATGTAATAGCCAATAACTATTATAAAACTACTTAAATAATAGAATTTCTAACCTATAAGATAATTCATAGAATATAGCAAACAATTGTAGAATATGTATAAATACCTTAACCAAAAAAAAAATGTCTTAAGAAAACAAATAATATGCAAAACTTCCTAATGTATATATATATGTAGTATATTTTTGATGTTTATTGTAATCCCATCTCTATCTAAATATGTATCAACCTTGTAAGATGGATATCAAATAAAGCAAAGAGGGAGGTAGACCCGGTGGCCGGCCAAGGTCAGACAATTGCAACCAAAACCAATCTATCGAAACCAAAACCTAAGATGAAAAGCTAGACACCGAGGCGCGCCGTTACGCCTGAGCAAACAAACAGCTTGACCAGCAGCCAATGAGATTCAAGGCCAGGGTAGACGGCTGAGAGTTGCTATATATAGGGGTCGTTAGAAAGTTTCGTCAATTAGATAGTTGGAGAGTTAGATAGATAGTTGTAGTTGTTTCCAGAGCGACTCCGTTACAGTCGGTCGGATCCCTCACCGCGATGTAGGGCATCCGTGGCGTCCGGGTCCGCTGTCTTCGTCCGTGGTCTACCTTCCTCTTGGAATTACCATCTAGACCTGCCTCTGTCTCCTTGTTGTCCCAGTGTGGAAATCCCATCACGCACCCACTACCACGACTGCACCCAGCACATTCCACATCGGGTTTACTACAGAACCCGATAAAGTCGACAGGATGACTGAGGATAATGACATGCAGAGGATGACGAGGCCGGAAACGAGTACTTCGCGGATGCCCTCACCAACATGCAGCCCCACTGCGAAGACCGAGTAAGCCGCCTAAAAGACGCCATGCGAGGACTTGCTGCGCCTCGCACCGAGGAGGTCATCATCGCCCCCATCCACATCTCCTGCGCCGCGGGCATCTTCCTCCGTCGGCTCGAACGGGCAGACAAGACTCATCGAGAAATCCTGGCATTGCCCCGCCAACCAACATCGACGATGTCCCATGGCAACCATCGCAAAAAGTGACCACCAAGCCTCATCGCAGCCCACTCCACAAGCCCCATTCAAGACATCCATCTGGTAGGAGAATTTTCTCTACAGAACTATTTGATGTAACACTATCTCCGTTTGCTCTGAATTAATTATTCGATACCATTTTAATAGCAATAACATTATTTTTATAAATCCGTCAAGTTCATCATTTTACCATTTTTATAGCATTTCAATTCAAATTTTAAACCTTGTACACCCTCATTTACCAATTTTTACTTTATTTTACGCAACTTTTAAATTTAAATTCATTAATTTCAATTTTACATAAAAAAATCATATTGTATTTTAATTACCCGAATCATATTTTCTAAACTTATTTGTGTGTTTTTTTTAATACCTTATTTATGGCCATAGTATTAATAATCAAATTTATTACGCTCTTTATTTTACTTAACCTATTGCTATTTCAAATTGATATTTCTCAATATTTTAAGTTTTAAAAGCTAGTCCTAGATTTGTATTTTTTTTAAATATCAATTTTTATCCCATCTCAAAATGTGCCTCCCCTATTTCCCACAATTACCAAAACAAATATAAATGTAAAATGCGAAAACTAAATACCATAAAATTTCCATACCCCATTGCATTTCGTTCCTGCCTGTGTTATTTTGTTAATTACGAAACTCTACCGAATTTTGTACCCATGCCATAACCTTTTCTCTTAGAAAATTTCGTAAATTCATTATTTTATAATTTTTTTAAACCTAATCATCGCTACACAAGGCTGTACAAGCTCGATTTTCTCGCACCACCTGAGTATCACCTGTTAAAACACACATTTTTATCTCGCACTTTTCTAGATTGTTCACATCAATTCCAATCTTCAACACTAGTGTCTGTCAAGCATTCAATTATAGGACTTGGGTATACTTTATTACGAACATGCATTACATTACCGGCTCTCGTTAGGAATAATAAAAAAAGGGCTAACTTTTCTTTTTCTTCTGTCAAATTTGTCGCCCTCATTTCTCCATATGTCACACAATGTTACATAGAGGAAAGATCTGTTAAGTTAAATTTTTTTTTAAATGATTTTTTTCCCCAAACGTAACAAGCCGGCGTTTGGGTAGGCTCACCTAAAAATTTTGCAGACCAAACTGCATAAAACGCTCTGCAATCTTTTTAGCGCCTAAGACATGCACTATACAATACATGTACCTAAAGTCCCACCTCCCACTACAATGACATTTTAGGGATCAAGATCGCTCCCCGTCTGGTCTCACACAATATAATCGGGAAGAGCTGGCAAAGACCAACTTCTCAGACCGGACCAAAGCGACATAGGGCCACATTGCCTCTCCGTAGACCAAACTAGAAGGACATCATTAATCCTACACCTACAACTAAACACTGTGTGTAAAAATGTTCCCTTTTTTCAGGAACGAATATTTTTGTTTTCTTTTGACTTTTCTTTCATTGTAAATAGACTTACAGCTTACCTAGTTTTGTGGTGTTGGACTTTTTTTTTTACTTACAAATGTGGATAAAACATTTCACTATTAATCGATATCATTTTGTTTATTAATGTCTTCAATTACCAATCAACCCTTTATATATTATTACCTTTAATTTTTTTTTTCTTTCTCTTTTTCTCATCATGTTTAGACCTAGCATTTTACAACTTCAACTATTTTTGGGCACCATTTTAAAAAAACCTACACCTAACAATATTTTTAATATTTCTTAACAGATAAAACATTTATCATTTTATCTTTGTTAATAGATTTTCAAAATGTTTTTTTTTGACGCTTCCCTTACAGCCTCTAACTCTATCCCATGAACCTTTCCTCCCAACCTTTTACAGCCATCAAGAGTTTATTGTTCGTCAGTCATTTTCTTTTTTTTTTATTGATTAACCTAACTAGAAGACCCTTCCTTGCTGTTCATTTCCCAACAGTGAGCTCAGGAGACCTAGTTAGATTTTTTTTTTCTCTCATCGTCCGGCTCATCATTTTTTTTCATCTTTCAACTTTTTTTTTTTTCATCATACAAGCCGGACACAATCAAATTTGACAGCAATAAAGCTCTTGCACCCACCTCTCCTTTTCCGCATCCTTCAGACCTCCAACCCTCCAAGGGATTCCAGTTCGCCAAACATTTTTGTTTTTTTTTTTCATTGATTAATCCGACTGGAACAATCCTTCCTCGTTATACGAATTCCCCATAATGAGTTCAGGATATCCAGCGTGATTTTTTTTTATTTTTTTTTTCTCATCGCCCGACTCATCATATCAATTCACCATTTTTCAACTTTTCAATTTTTTTTCATCATTCAACCGGGCACAATCATTATGGACAACAGGAATCCCTCTTACCTCTACCTCTCCCTCTTACCCCATCAATCTTCCCACTTCTTTTCACTATCTGAGCTAATGATGCAGACGGAATATCTTGTGCCTTCTGTTAATGAAAACAATGCCTCACTTAAACAAGTTCGCATTGCATTGCAGAATGCTTGGGATACAACTTTGCAGAAAAATGCTCAGATACCCGCTTTCCCTTTTTCAACCTTAGCGTCACATTATATGTTCAACCA
The DNA here is from genome assembly GCA_030710605.1 of Cordylochernes scorpioides. Lineage (NCBI taxonomy): Eukaryota > Metazoa > Arthropoda > Arachnida > Pseudoscorpiones > Chernetidae > Cordylochernes > Cordylochernes scorpioides. Next base: position 89,675,545 of record CP092877.1, on the reverse strand, counting down.
ATAAACTAACTTTTTCTCCGCTCATGTTTTATGCAATAAGATATTTTTTACTTATACGAATCATTTTACCATATTTACCATTTTGCATTATATACTTTCCCTTAATCTTTTATCATTCATTTTGTGCCTTTTTATTTTTATAACCTTGTTTTATATTTCATTGATACACCACAATTACATCTTTCTCTGTTAACTTGTAACTTTTTATAATTTTAACTAATTTGTATGCAAATTATTTCTTTTTTTATATAATAGGTTTGTTAGGTCATCATTCATTACATGTCATTCCCCCAACCAAACCTTCATCACCGGGGACACATTCTGTAGTATATTTTTGATGTTTATTGTAATCCCATCTCTATCTAAATATGTATCAACCTTGTAAGATGGATATCAAATAAAGCAAAGAGGGAGGTAGACCCGGTGGCCGGCCAAGGTCAGACAATTGCAACCAAAACCAATCTATCGAAACCAAAACCTAAGATGAAAAGCTAGACACCGAGGCGCGCCGTTACGCCTGAGCAAACAAACAGCTTGACCAGCAGCCAATGAGATTCAAGGCCAGGGTAGACGGCTGAGAGTTGCTATATATAGGGGTCGTTAGAAAGTTTCGTCAGTTAGATAGTTGGAGAGTTAGATAGATAGTTGTAGTTGTTTCCAGAGCGACTCCATTACAGTCGGTCGGATCCCTCACCGCGATGTAGGGCATCCGTGGCGTCCGGGTCCGCTGTCTTCGTCCGTGGTCTACCTTCCTCTTGGAATTACCATCTAGACCTGCCTCTGTCTCCTTGTTGTCCCAGTGTGGAAATCCCATCACGCACCCACTACCACGACTGCACCCAGCACATTCCACATCGGGTTTACTACATATATATATGTACATAGAATCATAATAGTTTTAGCATCAGGCGAAGTTATATTTTCTTGATATATTGTATATGTTTCTCCTGTAGAAGGGCGGACAAGCTCGAAAGCTTGAGAAGACCAGAATAAAAGATACTCATCCCCATAAACGTTTTACTTTGATATCAGAAATCAATGATAATATTAAGGTTTTGCCACAAACAATGTGAATCGTAAAAGACAGCGGCGAGAGATGCGGTATACACCGACTCAACATAACTTTCATTGCCTGATAAAATGCCAGTGAAACGGAAAGCATAAATTAAAATTCACGATTTATAATAGACTGTTAATCTCAGGATGCGTGGACTACTTCACCAATACTTTAAAATAGTATGGTTTTTCATTAGGTATATATTTCTAAAGTATAGGGGATGAAACATATACTAAATTCGAGCCCCGCGGCGGGCGACATTGTTGCGTTCCCTGGTTTGGATAGATGAAAAGGGAGGATACACGATGTGACTTATTAAAGTTTCCTTACTTAAGTATATATATATATATAGCAATTTAGGCCAACAACCCCATGTATATAACCCGCAGCAAGACCTTAATGTTGTATAATAGAAGCACAGCTGTCAATGATACACTATCGACATATGTCTTTACATCATCACATGTAATGCAATTTGTGCAAACAGGATAAATAAAGAGAAAAAAAAAACGGGGGAAACTCTGTAATTGATTAAGAGTTTGAGTTAAAGCAGGGATCGAGCATATAATATTGTCAGGACAAAGGTCTAAAGATGGAAACAACCACGACACTAGTATACAATTTCATCAGACAACCCATGAAATCGTTATTAAATTGGGCAATCTATAAAAGACTCCTTCTGGAGGTTTAGCAACCCACTGAAGACGCTGGGAGCTATTTCATAGAGGAAAATTATAGCAACAGATCTCTATAATTTCTACAGATCAACTGTAAATAGATTCACCTTAAGGCATTTTTATAGCCCAAATAACAAAAACAATAGTCAAACATACAAATCTGTTTGCATCATGCCGTACCCTCCTAACAGCGTAAAAATAGCCCGAGGAATCAGAAAGTATGGTATAATGGTAAATATGATGGAATAACGCACTGAAACACATAAAAGTACAAACATCACTAAAACCTGACAGATAGATACCCTCAAAGTAGCCCTAATAAAGTCGTAATTTGCAACTGTCGCTGTGTCAATATATCACAGCAAAGATATAGTACACAGCTCTATTCCAACAGAGTCGGTAGTTTTATATTTATTACAATTTGTGAAATTAAGGTGTGAGGGGTAGTACCATAAAGCAAAAGGAATGAAATATGTATGAGAGGAAACAAGAAAATTTCTCTAGATATTTATTTAAATAAATTAAAATTTGGGAACATGTCTATACTGACGAGATATGCTATTTACATAATAAAAATTTAGATAGAGGTGACCTGAAGTTACTTTATAGCCCTTTAGGGCCCATGCGAAATCTAGGTTGGTTACTACACACAAAAAGGGGGGGCGCTATGTCATAATGACAAATGGCTTACCTTTTCTCGAAAGTGCCGGCAAAGGTCTGGTCTCCCGTCTGAAAACTGTCCTCTCACTGAGCGACTCCGATTCAATCTGCCTTTTGGCCAAGAAACCCTCTTTTATTCATGTCTCTCTCCGTTTTCATTCGCTGCCGAGCCAAAGTTTCTATTGGCTGGCATTTTCATTCGCCGAAAGAAACACCAATCAAAATGGCCAACGGCTCCAGTATACAATTTCATAGACGCCCCAGGCCTCTCCCATCAAAATAGAACATATAGTATTACCAAAACAAAAAAAAATCTAAAGAGAGAAACAGCCACGGCCCTAGTGTAAAATTTCAGACTCCAGGCCCCCCCTCCACATGGATTGAAATACTATCCTCCCTTTTTCTCGGGACGGTATAAATATATACCGCCCCCCCTCCGTCTTAGCTAAAAATCGACACAGGCCCCTTTTCACTTGAACTGTAATATAACGCTTTCCTTTCTCGGGAAGGATATTTTATAAGGTTCAGTCTTTTAGAGATCTTCCTTCTCCATTTTTTTTCTGGTCACCTTTACCTAAATTTTTGGTGAGGGGAATATATGTACATATGGAACAACAGCTTCCAGCGCGGATGTCTCTGGATGTCACTGGTGTCTTCTTCACCAGGCATCAGCTTTCGGCATGGAAGTCTGGTGTCATCAATTGTCTAGGTTTCTGGGCAAAAAGTGGTCTGTAAGTCTATGTGGGAGGGAAGCCATGTATCCATTTGATTTGATTATACATACGCCTTCTGTTGGGGTATGGTTACAAAAACGTGCCCCAACAACCAGGCAGCAAAGGCTGCAGCATTCTCTAACCTGGAACAATCCTACTCCATCCTTCCCCAAAGCTTTGCTCGCAGCTGAGCCCATTCATCTGCTATGGAAGCTTGGAGCTTAGTCTACACCCAGGATTACCATAACAGAAAACTAAAAAGATTTGCGACCTCCCCAATCCGCCTTAGGTCATTCCAGGCTCTGGCATAGAGACCTAAATCCAACTTGTCCTCACTGCCGGGAAGAGTCACAGACTGTAGACCACCTCCTCTTCTCCTGTCCAGCTTTTATGTTACACAGACTACAGACAGCCCTACTGCTTGGAGTACAAGACTTCAGCCCACAGCCCTGCCCCTACTTCCTAACTCCCTGCCGGCCTGGAACTACCTGGTTACCTGGTAGGTAGTCTAGACTGCTGTACAGCCTGGGTAGTTGGCGATTTACGCTCCAGGAGCCCAGGTTACCTCTATTTTCTCTCTTCTCTCTGCGGGTTGCTGAAACACATTTATTTTAACAGTTCTGTAAAAATAAGAAAATATTTATATAGTAAAATCGTTAAAATATTTTTAAATCGAGAAAAGTACCGTTTAAAATTAAAAATGTTATTATTAAAGTGTAAAATGTTGCCTTAAAATTGCAAGACCTATATCAGATTGAATATTCTTTCATATTTATTCAGAACGAAATATTGACAATTTTCATTTTTATTTTTAAAGATATTTTTAAAATATCATTTTATTAAGATTATTTATAAAATAATATAAATTTTCGTTGAGTGTTTATCAAAATCTGTGAAAAAAAAACGAAAAATGTCTTGGATTTTATTGTTGTTGTTTAGTACTGCTTCTTTGGAATTTCTATAATTTTTGCTCTAAGTGTGTTTATTTAAAAGTAATGACAATATTTTTTAAAATCAATAACCGAACACTATTACAGGTACGTTGTATTTGTGATTCTCAATTTTAAGATATTAAAAGCATGTCACAATTTGTTGAAATATTTACCGAGCACAAAACAAGTTTAACCCTTAACAAAGCAGATCAAAAATTATTTCTCTAAAAGTCAAAAAATGAGAAAAATATATTAAAATTTGAATATATTTTATTTCTGACACTTTGTATAATATTTTTCAGGATCAATAAGCAATTATTATAAATATTTAATGCTGTTGGAAAAGAAGACGTCCGAAGCAGCCAATGGGAGGCCGGCGGAGGCAGCTACGGGGATGCAGCGGCAAAAATGAGGAAACAATACAGAAAGAACTTGTAAACAACTTTTCGAACGCTAGAATTTGCCCTGATCTCCGATTCTTTTAGTGTAAATGTTTAAATAATACTTTACTTATTTTCTTAAATTGTAATAAATATAATTTTCCCTCCTGTTTTCGTCGTATATTTTAAAAGTGTTATAAACAACGACGCCTTAACTTTGAACCTTCAACCCCGCCGACCAAGAATAGAGGTGAGTGACTACCTCTATAGAATTTAGATCGTCGTCACAACACAGAGTGGCGGTGAAATCGCAATAAATGCATTATATATAACTTTAAATCGTTTTTTTTAAATAACCCTAAATGTATACTACTTTTACACAATGTGTTATATATTTGCATTATTCCTACTATAGCAACTAGATATATATCTAATTCCCCAATTAAAAAGACACTTTTTTAAGGATTGCTCTATTTTCAAAACCATTTCAAATTCTATTTTAAAACATTTAAGGAAAACATAGGCATTTAGAGAATTAATTAACAATGAATAAATACTATTTTCAAACTTTTTTTAATACCTAATTAAAAGATAAATCAAAAAGTGAAGGAGAAAATATTCATTTTTGTATTATGATAATGTTAGAAAACAAGTCATCAATCCTCTCTGTTCTTTGACTGTAACACTAATGGACTTTAAAAGAAAGCCAATTTAATATGATGATATATTATTTCCTCATATATATAAATGGAATATGACAAGGAGATTTTTAAACTTGGGGATAAAAACAAAAGGTTTTTTTTTATAACTGATTTAAAACTAAAGAATATGCAGTATTAGAAATTAAACTATTTTTTAAATCTATTTTCTACTACCCTTACACTGTAATGGTAAATTTGGACCTGGCTCATCAGTGGTGAACCCTCCTAGTGGTTTCACCAGTTTAATCTACCGTACTGCTGTTTTTTTTAATTATCCCTAGGACACGTGGTACAGGCCATGAAAATTATGGTGGGTAGTTAGCGACTGCTTTTACTGTAAGCGCACCACATGTCTACAAATGTGAAAAGCAGTTTGACTTTGCTTCAGGAGATTATATTATGAAACCATTAGTGATTAACAAATCAAAAATGCCCCGAGCCTTTAAAGGAGTAAACATCAATAATCTTCCCGTTTATTGGAGGGCTAATAAGAAAGCGTGGGTTACTGCTGCAATGTTTACTGAATGGTTTCATGAATGTTTTATCCCAGATGCCAAAAAATATTTAAGTTCAAAGGGATTGCCTTTTAAAGTGCTTTTGTTAATTGACAATGCGCCGGGTCACCCACAAGATCTAGAATATGAGAACGTTAAAGTAACATTTTTACCAAAAAATACAACTTCATTATTATAACCATTGGACCAAGCCATAATTTCTACTTTTAAAGCTTTGTACATAAAACGAGCCTTTACATATATTTTGTAACAAATGGAAAACAATGAATCTTTAACAGTTATTAAGTTAACAGTTGGAAAAATTTCACAATTTTAGACTGTGTGAAGCATATCGCCTTATCATACACTGCGATTAAAAAAACAACGCTCAATAGCTGTTGGAAAATATTGTGGCCAAATATAGTCAAAAATGAACATTCCATTTCAACGTTAAATGAATATTCGCAGATAGTAAAGATGGCGTATTCATTGGGCAGAGAAGGTTTTGATGATTTTACTGATGGTGATATCGCAGAGTTAATGGCTGATAAAGAACTAAGTGAGGATGATTTAGTTAACTTAGTTTGCGAAAGTGAGTCTGACAAATCTGATGAAGAGGAATTAGTACCAGTAATATTCACTGCTAAAGTCATCTGCGAAGGACTCGCATTGGGAAGAAAGCTGAGTAATCATTTTATGCAAAATGACACAAACGTTGAAAGGGTTTCACGATTCCAACGTGACATAAATCGCTGTTTGGCTCAAAATGAAGAAGTTTACAAAGATCTTACAAAAAATTTGAAGCAATTGTTAATAACCGATTTTATTACCATCTCTCATAATGTAAATATTTCTGCTTCAAACATCGAATCGGCACAAATATCTTCGAGTGATGAAAGTGAATTCGAACCTTCGATTCCGAAAAAAGAATGAAAGTAATTTCTGACAGTGATGAAGGATAATAAAACACCTTTGGTTTTATTTTTTGTTCATCTGTTTATGTATGTACTAGCTGAATTTTACCGGATTAAATGCTTTTATTCAAATATTATTCGTTACAATTATAAAATGGCGCCGTGGATGTCATTCTTGTGAAACGTCCCGCTCCAAACTTTGTGTCTGAGAAGCGATATTTTTATAAAGAGATGATCTGGCGTTGTGTCTTCTGCTCGAATGAATGTTTTTCTGTTTGAATTTTGTTCTTGCATAATAATAATGAACTGGCTTCACCCGTGGTCTCTGCTTTTTGGAATTTTTCCGGATATAATTTTGTATCTGATAGTCAAATATGATACAGCAATATTGTCATAATCATTTTCTGACTAAAAAAAAAACAACTATTTTTGCCCAGAACCTGTCAATTTCAATTTTTCTTGGCTAAAAATGCGACAAATATCTCTTCCATATTTTTTCTATGGCCTGTTAAAACACGTTTTACATGTACAATAGGTCAGCTGATAACACCTCCCATCTTAACCGCTAGAGGCGCTACTTGTGAGCGAAAGAGCAAATTTGCAACTCAAATTTGCAAATAACTCGAAGAATATTCGGGATAGAGACCTGAAATATTCAATATGTTTTTCCAGATACTACTATACATACTGCTAAAATTTCAGTGATATTAGTTACGTATTTTACGTATATTACATAAAAGCATTCCATTCACAAAAGCAAATGATGATAGAATTGATGACTCTGATACTTGTATATTTTAATAATCCTTATATCTATAAAATTGAAATCCAAAATCGATGTTTGTTATCGCGTTGCGCAAAATCTACAGAATAAATCTTTATGAAATTTCGCATGTAGGTAACTGAAGATTTCGTTTAACATATAGGCTATTCAAAAAACTAAAAAGTTAATGTGCTTTATTTAAAAAATAAAAAACCAAAAAGCGTTATTTCCATCCTTTTACCGCTTGGGCGCAGCACTGGTCGCGACGATAAACGAATTTGATTGGTTAATAATTAACACGTGGTTTGTTTACACGATGAATGTTAGTTTGTTCACACGATGAATGTTTTTAAAATGTAAGATTATCCAATTGCCGTGAAACTTTAGGAAGTTATTCACTATACTACTGGGAAGATTTCTGGTTTGAATTTGATTTGAAATAAATATTCTTTGCAATTTTATTTGCAAATTTTCTACTTTCACTCGCAAGCAGCGCCTCTAGCGGCGTCTGGTGAAATTATATTTATAAATTGTAACAATGCTTGAAATGTTTTACAAGTATAATAAATTAAATTTGAGAATTTAGTAATATAATATTCCAATGACGTAAAAAATACTTGGCATTTCAATATTAATATATATTTAAAGAAAAAATTGTAACGTTTTTGTGTTAAATGTTAAAATGTAATGTTAAAATATATTTTTACATTGTTAATTTAATTTGCTGTTGTTTTATAAAAATGATGATGCAACTTTAATTGTTGTTGTGAAAATATCTTTATTTACGGAGCTGCTAACCATAATAAATGATTTTGAGCCCCTAATTGTTGTTTATTATCGTTTGTTTATATAAAAAAAATTACATTGTATGTGATGATGATAACAAAAATGAAATTTTTAATTAATATATATATAATTCATTGAGAAAAAAGAAATACTCAATTATGAAATTCACAAAAGTGACAATATCTTATTTAAAATAAAATAAATGTTTTCAAAAAATTATGTGTTTCAAAAATATATTTAAACGCATATAACAATATTTATATTTATATACGTTTATAAATCAATATATAGGTGGATTAGATGTTTTCTAGAATCGTTTTAACAAATGTTCGTTAGGCAAACTTTTACTCGGATAAAAACTGCGAAGCCGGGTACATTCGCTAAATACAGTTATTTACAAATCTTCGTTTGTGGCAAGATACTATTCCTTCAACTTTAAATTACCGAGTGGACCAATTAATACTGATTTTTTTCAACTTATCGAGTATTTTTCAAGGGACCGGGAAAGATTATCGAGAGTGTAGACAAGTATAGATTCAGTAGGGATTGGATGTTTGCTAGAATCGTTCTAACAAATGTTTGTTAAGCAAACTTTTACTCGGGTAAAAATCGTTTTTTTTTTGTCGCACTTTAACCAAGAAAAAATATATTTAACCAAGTACTGAGCAACAATATTTTTTTAGTCAGAAATGATGATGACAATATTGCCGTATCATGCTTGATTGCATTAAAAAATTCTTTTGGGGAATTATCACTAAAGCAGACCACAAGCGAAGCCAGATAATGATCAATGGTAGGCAGGAACAAAATTCTACCAGCGAAACATTCACTCGAGCAGAAGACACACGAAGCCAGATCATCTCTATATATAAAATATCGTTTCTCGGCCTTTTGGCTAAGATCATGTAGTATATCTCTAGATATTTTTTTTTGTATATCTTTTTAAAAATCTATTCAGAGAGTGGATATGTTTGCTCGAAAAATAAATTTCATATATTATATAAATATATGACGTAACAAATTATTTTATCATTATTATCATAATATTCTATGTGTTCCCGAATATTATTAACAATAATATTCGATAGGCAAACTTTCACTCGGATAAAACCCGGGCGAAGCTGGGTACACATCCGCTAGTAATAATATAAATGAGTTTTATAAATTGTAAAAAAAAAAAAAATTCATCGGCCCGGAATCGAACCCGGGCCGCCCGCGTGGCAAGCGAGCATTCTACCACTGAACCACCGATGCTTATAAGAATTGGCCATATTTGGGTATTTATTCCATTCACAAAAGCAAACGGTGACAGAATTGATTGATGACTCTGATAAATATAATGTTAGATTATGTTAGCATATTGAATTAGTCAGTATTCCCATGGTCTCCAGTGAAGAGGTGTGAATTGACTTTATGAAAATATACACACATAATCATAAAAATAGAAGCTTCTATAGAAATAACTAAAATAAGCCGAAATAGCTCAGTTGGGAGAGCGTTAGACTGAAAATCTAAAGGTCCCTGGTTAGATCCCGGGTTTCGGCATCTTTTTTTAATATATTAATTTTTTAAAACGATGACAGAATTGATGACTCTGATACTTGTATGTTTTTTAAATTTCTACTTACCGTAACTTGACACGACACTTGACAGAATTGTGCATGACTCTGATAACTGTATATATTAATTGTATTTATATAAAAAATCAGTGTTTCCGTAATATATTACATATTTTAACCTGTCAATGCATTTTATTTTTATTTCTGTGTACACCTAAAAATTAATATATAGTTATCAGTCATGCACAATTCTGTCACGTTAAGTCACGTGTCAAGTTACAGTAAGTAAAAATTTAAAAATCAGAATCATCAATTCTGTCACTGTTTTAAAATATTAAAAAAAGATGCCGAAACCCGGGATCGAACCAGGGACCTTCAGATCTTCAGTCTAACACTCTCCCAACTGAGCTATTTTGGCTTATTTTAATTATTCTATAGAAGCTTCTATCTTTATAATTATGTATATTTTCAAAAATTCAATTCACACCTCTTCGCTGGAGACCATGGGAATACTGACTAATTCATTATGCTAACATAATCATATATACAAGTAACAGAGTCATCAATTCTGTCACGTTAAGTCACGTGTCAAGTTACGGAAAGTGCACACAATGCAAAAAAAAAAAATTACAAATTTAGCGTTACTGTGTGTAAATAATCACTTTCTTATTTTTTATTTTTTTCTGGCCTTTGTTTTTTTTATCTCTCTTTTTTTAAAATCGTTTAAAATGCTCGCAGTCACTAGCAAACACATATGTCTGCCTAATTTCCATGTGCTCTTTATTTTTTACAGAAAAATATTTACATGCCAGTATTTTGGATTAATATTTTTTATAAACCTATTTTTTCTTATTTTTACTGAGAAGATGGGCATCGCAGTCAAGATCCATCTTAGTCACTCACTCAACTCAGGCAATTTCAAGGGTTAGCGCACTGGAGCGGGTACCTCGGGGGTTAGGTGGAAAAGCTGCCATCTATTTAAACTATATTGATTTTGAAACAACTAAATGCATTGCAAAAAATAATTAAATCAAATACCTAAACACTAATATAATACAATTTTTGCCATCACACACACTTTTTGCCTGTGGTTTATGTGTTACTTCTGTGTTGCTATTCTATGGCACTTCTACTATTTATTATTGATTTACTTTCAGTATAAAGGAAATTGCACTCTGGGTAATTCTCGGGCAAAGCCGGGTCATTCATCTAGAGAAATCAAAAATGACATCCACGGCGCCAATTTATAATTGTAACAAATAGTATTTGAATAAAAGCATTTAATCGGGTAAAACCCGGGCGTTGCCTGGTCATTCGGCTAGTATTGAAAAAAATCACAACTGTTAAATAACAAAATTATGCATTTTCTGCAAGCTTTTCGATTTACACGGTTTTGACTTGAAAATTTTTAATTTTCGATTTACACGTTTTTCTCAGGAACGTATCTACCGTATAAATCGGGGGATAGGTGTATTTTATTCCTTCTTAACTAAATTTTAAAACTAAGTGCTTGTTACTAATAATTAATATTTAATAGTCTCAAAATTTTTTATTCTAAAATGTCACATTTGGCGAAAAGAATAAAAGTACGTAAGATTACACAAAATGACTAGCGCAACAAATGTCTCTTTGCCGAATTTTTATCAAGAAGACAATTACAAAGTTTTGTTCAATGCATACGTTCAGTGTTTTTATAAATAAAACGCCTGAGGTAAATATACTACAATACTTTTAATCCTTGAGTGTCGGCCTTGATACATCGTAAAAATAGATCTATTTACAGTTAATCTCATCAATTCAACACCCCAAGGGATCAGAGCTTTCGGTGGGAGATCACCAGATTCTTGGCCCAATTATAATCTATTATTTTTAAAAATACAGTAATAGAAGTGAAGTTTGTATTTTTTAAATTCATTTTGCCCAATATTTTTATTAATTTACTCTTTTCTAAATTTTATTTTGTTTTGTAACGAATCATGATGTGTTCAATCCAGATGAGCCTGATTCTTCAATCCAGAAACAACCAACTACATTTAAAGAAACATTAGTGCTTCTTCAGTCTCCAAGAGTGCATCACAGCTGCAGCTGGACTATTTCAAGTTGTATCCACATGCAATATGATAAAAGCAATTGAGAATATATTTTTGCCTTTATAACATCCCTTGACAAATTTATACAACATATTTGAAAAAAAAAAGAAATATATTTTTTCTCATCTATTTCAAAGATTTATTTTCCCCTTTAAAACTTTTCAATGTCACTCAAATCTAGAAAAGGATAAAATATATTTGTATTCTCAAAATAACTATAAATTGATAAGTGCAATGTCACAAAATGAATCACTGCAGATCTACAGAAATAGCACCTTACTGTGACTATAGAGCTAACAATTATTGTCATTTACAAAGCACAAAGCTGTACTCATCCAGAAAAAAACCTTAGTCACTCTTACTATGACTAGAGAATAATCCAAGATTATTAAATAAAAAGCTTTAATTTATATATACAAGAAAAATTTTCTAACTATAGTTCCCACTCTGTATATAGAACAAGCAGCAACTTGCATTTAAAAATGCACAAATCTGTACATACAGAAGAAAAACCTTACTCCTGCCCTTATTGTGACTATAGAACAATAACTGCAAACAAATTAAAAATACACCAATCAATACATACAGGAGAAAAACCCTTCCCCTGCCCTCATTGTGACTATAAGACAAAATGGTCAAATAGTTTAAAACAACACCAATTAATACATACAGGAGATAAACCCTTCCCCTGCCCTCATTGTGACTATAGAACAACAACTGCAGCACACTTAAAAAGACACCAATCAATACATACGGAAGAAAAACATTACTCCTGCCCTCATTGTGACTATAGAACAACAACTGCAAGCACCTTAAAAAAGCACCAATCAATACATACAGGAGAAAAACCCTTCCCCTGCCTTTATTGTGACCATAGAGCAATAACTGCAGAAAACTTAAAAATACACCAATCAATACATACAGGAGAAAAACCTTACTCCTGCCCTTATTGTGACTATAGAGCAATAACTGCAGGAAACTTAAAACAACACCAATCAATACATACAGGAGATAAACCCTTCCCCTGCCCTCATTGTGACTATAGAACAATAACTTCAACAAAATTAAAAAGACACCTATATATACATACAGGAGAAAAACCTTACTCCTGCCCTCATTGTGACTATAGAACAACAAGTGCAGCACACTTAAAAATACACCAATCAATACATACAGGAGAAAAACCCTTCGCCTGCCCTCATTGTGACTATAGAACAACAACTGCAAGCACCTTAAAAAAGCACCAATCAATACATACAGGAGATAAACCCTTCCCCTGCCCTCATTGTGACTATAGAACAATAACTTCAACAAAATTAAAAAGACACCTATATATACAGACAGGAGAAAAACCTTACTCCTGCCCTCATTGTGACTATAGAACAATTACTGCAGGAAACTTGAAACTACACCAATCAATACATACAGGAGAAAAACCCTTCCCCTGCCCTCATTGTGACTATAGAACAATAACTGCAGTACACTTAAAAATACACCAATCAATACATACAGGAGAAAAACCTTACTCCTGCCCTCATTGTGACTATAGAACAATAACTGCACACATTAAAAATACACCAATTACTACATACAGGAGAAAAACCTTACTCCTGTTCTCACTGTGACTATAAAACAAGCAGAACTTCTGATTTTAAAAAACACCAATATAAACATACAGGAGAAAAACCATACACCTGCCTTTATTGTAGCCATAGTACAGTGACTGCAAGTTCATTAAAAATACACCAATTAACACATACAGGAGAAAAACCCTTCCCCTGCCCTCATTGTGACTATAGAACAATAACGGCAGGAAAGTTAAAAATACACCAATCAATACATACAGGAGAAAAACCTTACTCCTGCCCTCATTGTGATTATAGAACAATAACTGCAGGAAAGTTAAAAAGACACCAATCAATACATACAGGATAAAAACCCTACTCCTGCCCTCATTGAGACTATAGAACAATTACTGCAGGAAACTTGAAACTACACCAATCAATACATACAGGAGAAAAACCCTTCCCCTGCCCTCATTGTGACTATAGAACAATAACTGCAGTACACTTAAAAATACACCAATCAATACATACAGGAGAAAAACCTTACTCCTGCCCTCATTGTGACTATAGAACAATAACTGCACACATTAAAAATACACCAATTACTACATACAGGAGAAAAACCTTACTCCTGTTCTCACTGTGACTATAAAACAAGCAGAACTTCTGATTTTAAAAAACACCAATATAAACATACAGGAGAAAAACCATACACCTGCCTTTATTGTAGCCATAGTACAGTGACTGCAAGTTCATTAAAAATACACCAATTAACACATACAGGAGAAAAACCCTTCCCCTGCCCTCATTGTGACTATAGAACAACAACTGCAAGCACCTTAAAAAAGCACCAATCAATACATACAGGAGATAAACCCTTCCCCTGCCCTCATTGTGACTATAGAACAATAACTTCAACAAAATTAAAAAGACACCTATATATACATACAGGAGAAAAACCTTACTCCTGCCCTCATTGTGACTATAGAACAATTACTGCAGGAAACTTGAAACTACACCAATCAATACATACAGGAGAAAAACCCTTCCCCTGCCCTCATTGTGACTATAGAACAATAACTGCAGTACACTTAAAAATACACCAATCAATACATACAGGAGAAAAACCTTACTCCTGCCCTCATTGTGACTATAGAACAATAACTGCACACATTAAAAATACACCAATTACTACATACAGGAGAAAAACCTTACTCCTGTTCTCACTGTGACTATAAAACAAGCAGAACTTCTGATTTTAAAAAACACCAATATAAACATACAGGAGAAAAACCATACACCTGCCTTTATTGTAGCCATAGTACAGTGACTGCAAGTTCATTAAAAATACACCAATTAACACATACAGGAGAAAAACCCTTCCCCTGCCCTCATTGTGACTATAGAACAATAACGGCAGGAAAGTTAAAAATACACCAATCAATACATACAGGAGAAAAACCTTACTCCTGCCCTCATTGTGATTATAGAACAATAACTGCAGGAAAGTTAAAAAGACACCAATCAATACATACAGGATAAAAACCCTACTCCTGCCCTCATTGAGACTATAGAACAATAACCACAGAATACTTAAAAATACACGAATCAATACATACAGAAGAAAAATCTTATTCCTTTTCTCACTGTGACTATAAAACAACCAGAACTTTTGATTTAAAAAACACCAATATAAACATACAGGAGAATAATTATATTCCTGCCCTCACTGTGACTATAGAAAAAAACATTCTACTAGTTTAAAACGACACCTATATAAACATACAGGAAATAATTAATTATAAAAGAAAAACACTTTTAAAAAAAAGCTTTTATTTAAAATGCACTAAAAATAACAAAATAAATATTTCTGAAGTATTGCTTTTTTTCTTCTGAAGGTACCATTTAACAAATAAAATAATAGACTTAAAAAATAAAGTGGTAGGGTACAATAATAATAAATTTGGGATCAATGTGATTTTATATGAAGGAAATGATTGGCAAAATTATGCCTTTCATTAAATTTATACCTATTTGCTGCATAAATGATTATCATCCCCCACCGCTTTTATTTCTAAATCTATTATTTTATTTGTTAAATGGTACCTTCAGAAAAAAAAAGCAATACTTCATATTTATTTTGTTACTTTTAGTGCATTTTAAATAGAATCTTTTTTTTTTTCAAATGTTTTTTTTTTTTTATAATTAATTATTCACGCTATTTTTAGTTGTATAAATGCCAGTCAAAAAAAAACCTTATCACTGAGACGATGTTGGCCTTAAATAGTTGCAAGCCTGCTCGCAGCAGATTGGTCAATTCCTCGTGGGAGGTCGGAAGTGACGTAAGCAAAATCCGTTACTAACATATAGATAATGGTTCATTTCCCGCCATCCCAACCACCCAGAAGTCTGAAAATTAGTACACTTGCATTGTTAATTAGACTGAGCGAGTATTGTGAGTTTCATTATTCTATATGGTCTGGAAGCATATTAAAATTAAATATACAAAATTTGAAAGGAAATTTGGAAATTTGTCCGTTCTTGGCCAACCTGACAACCCAGAAGTCTGAAAATTGGTCAGCTAGCATTGTCATCAGGTTTGAACATGTGTACCAAATTTCATATTTCTAGGTGCCCTATAAGTATATTAAAAATTGATTACAAGATTTGGCGACAGACATCCAGACAGACAGAAAGATAGGCAAGTTAAATAAAAGCTTTTAAAAAACCATACACCTGCCTTTACTGTAGTTATAGTACAGTGGCTGCAAATTCATTAAAAATACACCAATTAAAACATACAGGAGAAAACCCGTATTCCTGCCCACTGTGACTACAGTACAACAACTGAAAGTAAATTAAAAATACACCAATTAAAACATACAGGAGAAAAACCCTTTTCCTGCCCTTATTGTGAATTTAGCACAAAAACTAAAAGCCTATTAAAAAGACATCAATTTATACATACAGGCGAAAAACCATACACATGTTCTTACTGTGATTATAAAACAAGTAAACCTACTAATCTAAAACAACATTTAGACACTCATATAGTAGAAAGACCTCACTCTTGCCCTCACTGTGACTATAGGACTACAAGTCCAAGTTATTTAAAAAGACAAAACAAAACTCGGCAAAAAAACCTAACTCCTGCCCTCAATGTGACTTTAGGACAAACACCCATTACAGTAAAACTCCATTTAGACGACACCTCTCTACAAAGGACTGTTTTCAATTGCAAAATTACCATTTTTACAATTTAGCAACTCTCAGGTAAGAGGACACCTCTTAATAAAGGACACTTTGGCTCTGCAATTAGGGGTCTTCTACAGGGTGGTTCTGCTGTATTTCATAATAGAACCTAAAAACTTTCATACATGAGAAAACCCAGCAATGGCAAGTCTTCTTCTTCTTCTTTCTTATCTCCCCTCAATCACACTAAGGTATCAAGCTTGTAATGCTTGAGACTTTTGATGGTGTCTGCCGGGGAAGAGTAGAGCTCATCAATAGGTGAGTCAATACAGTCAATAATATGTCTCATGGTTGCAGGCTGAGAATTGCACTTAGTACATAGTGGGAAAACCCTGCAACCATTCTGGAAAGTCATTGTCCTTTGATGGCCAGACTTAAGTCTGGAAATCAAAGACTGTTGTTATAATGGCAAGTTATTTAAAAAGACATTTGACGAGATGACGAGACATTTGATTTCGACGAGATGAACGACTTTACACTATTAAAAATATTTCAATTTATATGACGTCAATAAGTAAGGGTGTATTCAGCTGCAATGTCACCACAAGTCATGTTAAGGATTTCATTACTTTATTGAAGACTAAGGAAAATTTACAATACTCTAATTGTATTTATTTTGTAGAATATTGTACAAAGGCTTGAATAAGAGATTGTCATTCCTCCTTTATTGTAGACTATAATATTTTCATTTTTACTTTTTTTTTTGCTAAGTTTCTAACAAGTACTATATGCCCACATACACATCTAAAAATATATATTTATATATATACACGTATATAATCATCAATACAACTTATTACAAAATTCTAAACCTGCTTTAAATATATCTGAATATATATCAAAATAAACTTGTATCAAATTATAAGATTTCTTCATTTGACTTTATTGCTAATACACACACAAAAGACCAAAAGCAGCAGTTATTTCAACCTTTGCAAATCCTATTTTATTATTTTAATAAAATAAAACCATATCTTTTAATAAGAAATGACAATATATATATTTTTACCACAGGTTAGATAAAAGGGGAAGATTTTTTATTTATAAAAGAAAAAAAAAATTGCGCTGAAATGGTATAATTTCATGTACACAGATAATGTGCTAATACCTCGTGTTGAAAATATTTAATTATATATTTTTAATATCTGTTTTTCAAACAACTCTTGCCACACGGTGAAATTATGGAAATGATTAATTATGTCATTTTGGCTTATTATTTTAAGAGACATCTTCCAGATCTAAATTGAGGGTTATTTAAACCATTCATTTATATGGTTTTCATTTTACTTTTATTACATAACTAATGAAATGTTCCAAATTGTGTAAATCCATATCCATCTTATTTTTTATAATTGTTAGTCTAAAGAAGTATTTATTATATCAAATTAACACACAGAACAAATTATTTTTGCATATTTTCTTAAAGAACTTGGTTTTTCCTTTATACACTACTTGATTTTAAAGGTTTTTTGGGAATCACACAAGTTGAGTACTCTATACCCTACTAAAATTTAGTATATATATATATATAGAGTGAGGAGTGTACTCTTCAATTTTGTATTCAGGAAAGGTTTTTGTTCCTTTTATTAAGATAATTGTATGCAGGTGACCAGATTTTTAAAAAAGGCTAATAGCGTGGATTATTTTTCCTTTAATGAAGAGTTTTCTCATTTAGTGTTTCTATTAGATATTTCATATGATTCAATGATTTTTTTTGTTTTATTTTGACTGTTTAAATTGGTTGAAGTAGACATTTTTCTGAGGTTCTCTATTGCATCATGATGTCTTCCTTTGTGAATAATATGGCCTTTTGATTTTCAGGTACCTTCACATGTGATAGAATAATCTAAAGGCATATTTTACTAATTTCATTCAGTTTGTTTATTTCTTTGGAAATAGTCTTGTGTATTGTAATAAATTTTGATGAACAACTGACCAATCAGAAGCTTATCTGGCCAGTAATGATGATGTGCTCCCTCTTGTTAATGGCTGTTGTTGGATAATGTTCCCTGTATATTACAGCTTGCTCTTTTTAATGCATGATGGTAGATAAAAAGCGTCGAACAGAGATCCTTATTTATCCCATGTGATCATTTGACCATTTTTGACACAGCGGCACATACTTTATTTACTAGCTTTTTCACCTACCTTGACTCTCTTTTTTAAGACTGGGAGCATTACTCAGTGACAGGCCGACTTAGCTCCAAAAGAAATGGCAGCCTCTGACACGAGGAACAGACGACATGTGCAGCCGCTCCTAACATGGAGTACAAACGCTTCTCATCCTGTATCCCTGGATTGGGAGCCCTTACAGGGTACTATCTTCCGGGCCAGCTGAGCCCAGGTTTTTTAGTGAGCTTGTTACTGCTCCCCCTCCTTCTTTTTCATCTAGGCTTGGGACGGCAAAGGTGCATTCAATTTCAGCATTCAAACATCTTTCCATCTTTAATATTGATGAGGCTGAAGTGGGGATGTAAATCTCAGTTTATTTGATGGTGGTAGGGTGTTGTCCTGGTGGGCTATGGTCACCAGGGTCCATTCCAAGGCTGGGTTCGGGGTCCGGTTGTGGAGGGTCGTTCTCCGGTGCTCGTCGGTGCAGTCGTAGGCGTTGTTGTTTCTGATACTAGATATCTTACGGTCGCGGGTCAAGGAAGGAGAGAAAAAAAAATTTAAAAAAAGAATGTGTCGAAGCTCCTAGTGATAACTACTACGTTGTATCTTTTTTAGCCTTCCGCGAAAAAGGTGGTCAGTGGTCAAATACAACTTGTACCTGTTATCTCTATGGTGCCGTTTCACTGATAATTAATAAATAAACAAAATTTAAAATAATTTTGTAACGGTTACATGTATTTCCGGTCGGTTGCTTGTTGACACACAACACCACCCCCCCTCTTATCTTAGACTCGGTCCCTCGAGTCGCCGTTATCTCTCTAAAAATTCCTTAAGTCTAGACACGTGTGCTAACGTGCTCTGGCGCCTACTATTTTCGTTGCGTCTGTCCCGTGGTCGTAACCTATATGTTGTTTCCTTGATTCTATCCGTTATTACGTACGGTCCTACGTATTTCGGCAGAAATTTCTCCGTTTTCCCTGGTTTCCTGAGAGACGACTCCAGTAGTACCAGGTCGCCCAATTCAAACTTCCGGAAGCGGTCACGGTTCGCCAGGTCATACTGACATTTTGTCATCATTGTCCGGTCTCCGTAGTTTTCGTCGGCAATTTTCTTTAATCTCTCGTTTTCTAAGATGCGGTTGGTCACGTATTCGTCGTAAGTTTTTACTGGCTCGTCGACGGTTGGTAGTCCTACGTTCTAGGGACGTCCTCGGTTCTACGCCAAATATCAACTTATGCGGTGTCACCTGCGTCGACGACTGAATGGACGAGTTATACGCAAAAGTCGCTGTTTTTACGAATCTCGGCCATTCGGCGTGATCGTCCTCGAGATAAACTCTGATGCCTTTTTTATGACGCCGTTGAGTTTTTCGCATAAGCCATTTGTTTGCGGGTGTGCCACATAAGCCATAACATGTTTAATACCGTACAACCGTGTAAATTCTCTAAAAGTACTCGAATCGAAAGATTTGCCTTGATCGGATATTATGCATTTCGGAGTACCAAAAACGTAGAGCAGATTGTCTAAGAGTGTGTTGCATGTGGTTTCCGCCTTTGTGTCTTTTACCGGGATTGCGAGTGCGTATTTACTAAAATGGTCTACAATCGTTAAGATGTATTCGTAGCCTTCTACCGATTTTTTGAAGGGACCTTGGTGGTCTATTCCCACTCGTTCCCAAATGTCTGTTGCCGGTGGTAACGGTTCTAGCGGGGCTGCAGGTTTGAACCTCTGTGGTTTGAAGGCCTGGCATACTTTGCACGACCGAACGTATTTCCGCACGTCTTCTTCAAGACCTTTCCAGTAGAAACGTTGCTTAATACGGTGGACCGTCTTCGCTACCCCCATGTGTCCTGCCTCGGGTATATCGTGCGCTGTTTTCATTATTTCGAGTACGCTTTGCTTTGGTGCTACGACCAACCATTGGTTACCTTGTGTTGCATGGTTCTTTTTATAAAGGATCCCGTTTATTTTTTTATATTCGTCCCGTGTTTTAGCGTCTGGTAGTTTTCTGGTAATATCGCGGCAAAACGTGTCTTCCTTTTGTCCGTTTTCGTAGATCCGTACTGTGCATGCCGTTAAATCGTTGAAGTTGTCTTCGACGTTCGTATCGTTTTTGTGGAACGGGTTGCATGATAGTGCGTCCGGTGCAACGTTCTTCCTCCCTGCGCGGTGGACTATTTCAAAGTCGTGCTCCATGAGTTTTAACCCCCATCTAGTAAGTCTTGAGCACGGGTCACGTACGTTAGCTAGCCACGTTAACGCGCTATGGTCGGTTACGACTTTGAATTCTCTCCCGAAGATGTACGGCCGTAACTTTTGTAGTGCCCAGACTATTGCTAAGCACTCTAGTTCTGAGATACCATATTTACTCACGTGTTTCGATGTTGTTCTCGACAAGTAGTGGATCGGGTGCAAAAACCCATCATTGTCCGGTTGCATTAGCACCGCGCCTAATCCTACGATTGATGCGTCCGTGTGTATTTCTATTCTAGCGTCTGGGTTGAAGTGTGCTAGAATTGGCTCCTCAGTCAATTTTTTTTTTTAAGGTTTCGAAAGCTTCTATTTTGGCCGGACCTATTACGAATCTCATATCTTTTTCCGTTAAACACGTCAGCGGTTTGCATATCATTGAAAAGTTTTTTATGAAACGGCGATAATAGCCGCAAAGTCCCAGAAACAAACGAACCTGCTTGACATTTTTCGGAATCGGAAATTCCTTAACCGCCTCGATCTTATCAGTAGCCGGTTCTACACCGTTTTCCGATACCACATGTCCCAAAATTGGTAACTTTTGGTAGGCGAATCTACATTTTGATGGCTTTAGAGATAAGCCTGCCCCGCGGAAACATTCTAGAACATTTTTTAACCGCTCGTTGTGTTCACGTATGTCTCTTCCGTACACGATGACGTCATCTAGATAAACCATACACTCGGACCATTTCAATTCAGCTAAAAGTGTATCCATGATTCTTTCGAAATGACCAGGTGCCCCGGTTAAACCAAACGGTAACACTTGAAACTCATACAGCCCGTTACCCGTCGTGAACGCCGTAATTGGCTTGCTTGTTTCGTCCAGTGGACACTGCCAATAACCGCTAACAAAATCCGTGTGAGAGAAATACTTCATTCCTGCTAAACGGTCCAGGCAGTCGGTGATATCCGGTAATGGATATGAAAATTTTTCGGTTACGTTGTTAACTTTTCTATAGTCCACACAAAATCTATATGATCCGTCTGATTTTTTAACCAAAACGACCGGGCTCGCCCATGGAGATGTTGATTTCCTAATAACTCCTTTTTCACACATTTCTTTAACCTGTTCCTCTATAATGTCACGTTCCTTAGGACTGCGGCGATAGGCTTTTTGTAGAATTGGTTCCGTGTTTGATTTAAGTTTAAAGTGGTACGGTACGATATCTGCCGCCTTATTCCACTCTTCTGAGAAAAGTTCCCGATACCTGTATAATACGTCCAGTACGTCGATTTTTTTGCCGTCCGACAGCTCCGGGTTTATATCGAACTTATGTGGTTCGTATTTGCACGTGGCCGTCATACTGTATCCCACCTGTTCACTTAGGAAAGAAACATTCGCTATTTCCCCGCCGGATCGTAACAAGCACGAGTTTGCTACCAATCTTTGAATTCTCTCCCGAAGATGTACGGCCGTAACTTTTGTAGTGCCCAGACTATTGCTAAGCACTCTAGTTCTGAGATACCATATTTACTCTCGTGTTTCGATGTTGTTCTCGACAAGTAGTGGATCGGGTGCAAAAACCCGTCATTGTCCGGCTGCATTAGCACCGCGCCTAATCCTACGATTGATGCGTCCGTGTGTATTTCTATTCTAGCGTCTGGGTTGAAGTGTGCTAGAATTGGCTCCTCAGTCAATTTTTTTTTAAGGTTTCGAAAGCTTCTATTTTGGCCGGACCTATTACGAATCTCATATCTTTTTCCGTTAAACACGTCAGCGGTTTGCTTATCATTGAAAAGTTTTTTATGAAACGGCGATAATAGCCGCAAAGTCCCAGAAACGAACGAACCTGCTTGACATTTTTCGGAATCGGAAATTCCTTAACCGCCTCGATCTTATCAGTAGCCGGTTCTACACCGTTTTCCGATACCACATGTCCCAAAATTGGTAACTTTTGGTAGGCGAATCTACATTTTGATGGCTTTAGAGATAAGCCTGCCCCGCGGAAACATTCTAGAACATTTTTTAACCGCTCGTTGTGTTCACGTATGTCTCTTCCGTACACGATGACGTCATCTAGATAAACCATACACTCGGACCATTTCAATTCAGCTAAAAGTGTATCCATGATTCTTTCGAAATGACCAGGTGCCCCGGTTAAACCAAACGGTAACACTTGAAACTCATACAGCCCGTTACCCGTCGTGAACGCCGTAATTGGCTTGCTTGTTTCGTCCAGTGGACACTGCCAATAACCGCTAACAAAATCCGTGTGAGAGAAATACTTCATTCCTGCTAAACGGTCCAGGCAGTCGGTGATATCCGGTAATGGATATGAAAATTTTTCGGTTACGTTGTTAACTTTTCTATAGTCCACACAAAATCTATAGGATCCGTCTGATTTTTTAACCAAAACGACCGGGCTCGCCCATGGAGATGTTGATTTCCTAATAACTCCTTTTTCACACATTTCTTTAACCTGTTCCTCTATAATGTCACGTTCCTTAGGACTGCGGCGATAGGCTTTTTGTAGAATTGGTTCCGTGTTTGATTTAAGTTTAAAGTGGTACGGTACGATATCTGCCGCCTTATTCCACTCTTCTGAGAAAAGTTCCCGATACCTGTATAATACGTCCAGTACGTCGATTTTTTTGCCGTCCGACTTATGTCCGATACTTATGTTTGCAGCTTGAGGTGCTGGGCCGACGCTGCTCTCAACCATGTGATGAGGCTGAAGTGGGGATGTAAATCTCAGTTTATTTGATGGTGGTAGGGCGTTGTCCTGGTGGGCTATGGTCACCAGGGTCCATTCCAAGGCTGGGTTCGGAGTCCGGTTGCGGAGGGTCATTCTCCGGTGCTCGTCGGTGCAGTCGTAGGCGTTGTTGTTTCTGATACCAGACATCTTGCGGTCGCGGGTCAAGGAAGGAGGGGAAAAATACATTTTAAAAAAAGAATGTGTCGAAGCTCCTAGTGATAACTACTACGTTGTATCTTTTTTAGCCTTCCACGAAAAATGTGGTCAGTGGTCAAATACAACTTGTACCTGATATCTGTCGTGCCGTTTCACTGATAATTAATAAATAAACAAAATTTAAAATAATTTTGTAACGGTCACGTGTATTTCCGGTCGGTTGCTTGTTGACACACAACAATACATACAGTGCGAGAAAAATTGCATAAAATGTGTAAATATGAATCATTTTTGTAACACATTTGCAATGAGGCTTGGATATAGGATGACAAACTCTTTCAGGTTAAGATATTAAGAATATGATTCCTATACTATAATTGAGTATTCTTTTAATTGCACAGTTATAAGAAAATATAGGTACTGTTCAAAATGAGATATCACGTATAATGTTGTATGAAGAAATCATTTATGAATATTAATTATATTAAGAGTAAAACAAATAGAAAATAACTGTTGTTACTTTCTTTGAATAAGTAATCATTTTATAAACATAATTTAGATGGTAGATTAGAATTACAAGGATGTAGTTTGTCTCTCACACTTTCTGATCTGGTGATGAGCCCCTTCAGCATGTCTTATCTCCTTGTAAATGTTCATTTAGGTTCTAGCCATTAGCTAGTGTGTCTTCCTGGTTATTTAGGGCGTGTCCTTAAGATGTGAAAAGGTGGTAGTCCGATGGCGCTAATTCTGGTGAGTCCGGCGGGTGGGGTAAGAGTTCCTAGCCCAAGTCTTTTATGGTGTTTTTGACCACCCTAGCGTTGTGGGCTGGAGCGTTTTCATGCTGCAGTATCAACATGACATCAGCATCCAGACGCTGTTCTTGCTGCCTTTCGCTCAACTCGTGGGGGACCCATTAGGAAAGCTTTTGGGTAATTCCGAGGCTGTTTAAATTAGGGAAACAGCACCTTGAGACACCTGGAGCTGTTTTGCGAGTTTCTCCTGCTTTTGGGTACTGTCCTCATCCAACAAAGCTTGCAGTTCATCGTCCTCAAAATTTTGGGGCGGTTTTCCACATGGTTCATTATCAAGTTCGAAATCGCCACTTTGGAATTTTTTAAACCACCTGTAACACTGTGAATTGCTCAGAGCGTGGTCGCCATAAACTTCCTCGAGAATTTTGTGGGCTTCAGTGGCACTTTTCTTCCAGTTGAAGGCGAACAACAAAACTTCCCGCAAATGGGCACTTTTTGGCTCAGAAATGCCATTTTCCAGGGCTCCAGAAATTTTTGACGATTTGAATTTTTCTAAAACTGCACACGTGCTGATGGCTGATGCCATTCCTCCAACACGCCACCATCGGCTCAAATAAAGTTGCACAGCGCCCTCTGGCGGCCATTTTCACGTTTCATACTTATATACCTGGTAGACAACCAATTTTTAAATAAACATTTTATTATTATCTAGGGCTGCTGAAAAAAATGTCCAGTGGGTTCAGCATTAGCGGGTGGGCTAAGACCTCCCATTTGAAGTCTTTCAGGATGTCTTGATCTCATCATAAAAGCGATGGAGAAATAACTAAACCAAAATGCTAACTTGTGTGGTGTTTTCATTCAACATTTTAAAAAATTAAAAAAAGGCATCTCCTTATCGTGCAACTGAAAGTTGCTGATGGCTTGCGCCATCTATCGGAATAAATATCAACTATTCTCGTTGATTTTTAATTATTCCAGAATTGGCCAAATACCCATTCTTGATTAATCAAGAAAAGCTAACCACGGACGCGTTTCGGGCTGTTGGCCCTCATCAGCGTGATGCAAGTTTTACCTCAACGACCAAAAAAAAATTGATCATTAAGGCATCCTGAAAAATCATGAAATGGGTAGTTAAGGCCAGAATTGCGTGAGGACGCTACACAATGTTAAAAAATAGTACAAATGTAACATTGTACTGGGATAAGGTGCATAAATTAAAAAAGCCATCTCCTTATCGTGCAACTGAAAGTTGCTGATGGCGTTTGGTCGTTGGTCGATAAAGTGAACATTTTTTCCCGGTCCCTGTGTGCCGTGTCATCCTGAATTTTGTCTTTCCTAATTTTCTACATTAGAAAATCATAGTTTTATCTAGTGAACATTTTTTCCCGTGTCACATTGCCGTGTCATCCTGAGATAATCTTACTTTTGATAAATAATATTTAAGATAACAAACTTAGTGATAAGAAAACTTGTTATAATCGTCACAATGGGGGCGCTGCTTGCGAGTTAAAGCTACAAATATAAAAATAACTCTAAGGATATTCAAGATATTCAGGAAATTATTTTTCAAAAACCTTCCCGGTGATATACCTAATAATATCCCAAAATTTCACGGCGATTGGATGTATGGTTTTTGAATCTATAGAGTACAGACAAACAGACAGACATTCAATTTTATATATATAGATACAGTAAAACCCCGCTAATACGAACCCTGGATATAACGAACCTTCCCTTATAACGAACCCACGCCGATTCCCAATTCCATTCCATTGAAAATACCATCGTTATAACGAACTTTGCTATTTTTAAAATAAAGAACTACCCCTGTAACAAACCTATTTTCGGTCCCAAAATAATAAAATCTATTAAAAATACTATGCTTATAACGAACTTAGAATTGTAATTAAAAAAATAATTAAAACAACAAAATTTTGAACTTGTTTCAGCTCGCGGATCGCGATTTCAAAACAATAAATTTAGCGCCATTGTTTGTTTTGATTTTTGCACTTTATTTTGCTGCATTTTGTATAAATATTTACACATTATACTTTTATTAAATAGAATATCTTTGCTTCCATTAATTTTGAAATATAAAAAGTGCAAATGGCTTCCAAATTGAAGAAAACAAAGGCATTTAAAAAAAAAAACGTTATTTCTTTAAAAAAGAAAAAAAAAGACCATTTTCAGAACTTTTCAAAGTGAAACAACACAGGCAAAATGTTAAGAACATATTAAAATAAGAGAATATAACTTTTATATTATGAAAGATAAAATATGAAGCTATTAAAAATTGTTACAAAGAGGAATCAACCTCAACTTTTGCCGCGATCGTACGTTTTAGGGCTAAAAAAAAAAAAAGGGGTTCAAATAAACGGTCCCGTGATGAAACAAAAACTATTTTTATGCAATGAACTATGCAGAAATGTTTTGCATGACAGGTTAAAAAAAACGTTCTCTAGACCTAGAAGAATATGTGGAAACATGAAATGGAAGAAAAACACTAACTTTCTTTGAATGGTGCAATTCTTGA
Source organism: Cordylochernes scorpioides (assembly GCA_030710605.1). Taxonomy (NCBI): domain Eukaryota; kingdom Metazoa; phylum Arthropoda; class Arachnida; order Pseudoscorpiones; family Chernetidae; genus Cordylochernes; species Cordylochernes scorpioides. The sequence continues at coordinate 89,648,503 of CP092877.1, read as the reverse complement.
AGCAACAAGGTATTAGAGCCATATTTTCAAGTAAACATTGTATTATATAATGTGATAATGTTGTTTTAAAATCATTTTAAATCTTTGAATATATATTTAATAAAACGTTGCCTAGGATTTGTCTTGATTTTGAAATTAGACATAGAGATGCATGTATGCTAATGACAAGAAGAACCTATCATCTAATGATTTCTTTTATTATTCAGTATTAATATAAGGAAATTGGTCAATTAAGGGAATTAAAACAAATTGACCACTATTAATAGGCAGCCTTTTCCTGTGTGTATGGCTGTCCTTTAATTATATGGTCTAAAATTTTTGAAAAGTAAAAAAAATAGCCAAACCGTGGCTATAGTGAACCGTGGCTATAGTGAACCAAAAGCTTTGTCCCATTGGGGTTCACTATAGAGGGGTTTTACTGTATAAATTTTCGTTGAGAGTGTTTTTCAAAATCTGTGAGAAAAAAACAAACGAAAAATGGCAAGGGTTTATTGTTGTTGTTTAGTACCGCTTCTTTCAAATTTCAATAATTTTTTGCTGTGTGTTTATTTGAAAGTAATGAAAAAATTTTAATCAATTGTTGGGACACCTCGTGACCATAATATGCCAAAGTAACCCAGAACCCCACCTAACCTAACCATATCCCACCTTTGTCCATGTAAGCCACAAACCTCTGGTGATTGCGAGGTGTCGAGATGGAGCCTGAAGCCACCTTTAGCCTTGGCAGCACCGAGCCAGAGACCGAGATCCCCTTCCTGTGGTCAAGCCACCTGACCTGTGGTGGATGACCTGGCCCCACCAACACCAAGCTAGTCTGAGATGGACTCAGACACCCCTTCCTGGTGGTCGAGCCACATGTCCATGGTGGCTGACTTGACCACAAGCCAGTCCAAGATGGACTCAGACACCCCTTCCCTGTAGTCAAGCCACTGACCTATGGTGCTTGACCTGACTCCACCATCTTCATGCAGAGCACCAGCTCCACCACGAGCCCTGAACCTTTCCCAAGCTGACCCCAAGATGCCCAGAATCAACAATAATAATTATATTTTTAAAATTATTTTTAATTCAATATTTTTGTATTTTTTATTTTTTTTTGTGAATATTTATTTAATAATTTTATATTTAATTTATTTTTATCATTTTTTTAAGATGCCTTTTTTTAATATTTTTATTTTCATAGAGAAAGAGGGATGATAGCCTTGGTGGGTGAGTTCAGCAACACTGGGGCAAGGGAGGCGGGATATTTACATTCTTGGATATAAAACAATTTTGATTTGACATTCGGATTTTTACATTTTTTTTCTTAACAAAAATTTGATTTTTTTTCCTGAGAAGCAAAAAAGACTTGGAGTTGCGGAGGGCGGAGGCCGCTGGCTGCGGCCTTGGCTGCCCTTCTTTTCGAATCTTGGACACTGGGTGGCTGGATGACGAGGTAGGTGGGGACATAAGGGATTTTGGCATGTTAGGCCTTTTGTAAAAAGTATATATAAAGTTAAAAACTCCTCCCTTTTAACCTTATCTACAGTTTTTTTATATATATTTTTAAAATCTTGTATATATGTGTGTGATTTCATTAATTGATATAATAAAAAAAAATGTTGTACATTGAAAGATTTTATTAGTCTAAATAAAAATTTGTCTAACCAAAATATTGATTGGTTAATTTCCCTTTTAACATTAATTGCTAGCCGGCACAGCTTTAGGTCTCTACATGTGCCATAGATGAATAAATTTGTGGTCTGCTTTTCTGCAGCCACTGACACCCTTATATTTGGACATGTAGAGATCCGGAAATAGTTAGTAAAAGTATATAAATCATCATATATTTCAACAATGGCGCCCGCCTCCGGGCTCGAATTATGTATATAATTTTCTCTTTCTATTATATTCTAAATTATATACATAGTGAAACGCCATTAGGGTCAAGTAGAACGCGGCCTCTGAGATTAAGAATCAATACCCAGGGAAATGAGACTAATAAAATATTTTTCAATGTACACAAGTAGATATTTATATATTTAACTTGAATATTTTTACAAGCAAGTTTGTGTTTTGAATTATATAAAGTGATAATAATCATCCAATATCCACTCTGTAGTAAGTAAACAAATCTAATGCTGCTTTCAAAACTATTGTTTTGTTGAGTTTAAGTCTAAATTTTTGTGTGTTTTAATAAACATGTATATTTAATACTTTATACTATTTATGGTATTATTATATATAGGAGTTAGGTAAATAACAACCGTTATTTTTATTTACAATATTATAGCTTCGTCGATTGGTATATTTAATGCTGTGTTTTATCATTTTAAAGAATAACGTATGTAACAAAGCTAGGCCTAGACGAAATTCGAGCCATGATTGGCAGCTTAGTTTAAATTTAGGACTCAGTGCAGAAAAACAACATCTGGAGTCACCAGATGTGCTGGGATCAAATATAAATTTTGGCGCTAGGAAAAGATAACACCGACGTCAGAATTTCTCCCCATTCTTGCTCACGTTTGGTTGAAAATGCCCACGTGACCCCAGCCAAGTCTTAATTATTAATTAATTAAATTTAATTACCATTTCTATCTTTTTAACAGAAAATACACGTTTATATTTTCAAATATTATTGAAAATACACTAATAATAAACCTGTTTCATACATTTATTATATACAATATTTTATTTAAATTCTTTTCTGTTTGTAACATTTAGATGTTTTAAAATATATTTACTTAGAAGAAAATTTGATGTTAATAATTTTTAATTTACTTTAATATGGAAACTATGACACCGTGTCATAATAAACATATAACAGATGTCAATTTCAAATGACTTACCATTATGTAAGAAATTGGCAGGGAGGTTTTCCTATTATATGGTTACATATACCCAGATCTAATAATTTAATTCATGAAATACATTTCATTAAGTTTACCTTTATTTATAAACCAGTTGATAGTTTAAACCAATTAGAAGCTCATTTATTTTTAGGCCTAAATGTCTTTTTTTCATCTTTATTGGTTGAAACAATTTTCTAAGGCAATTTATTGAATAAAAAGGCATGTTTTCTTTTCAAGTTTTTGAAATAACAAAAGCTATAATTATTTTTATCTTAATAAGGTATTTCAGGAATATTGCATATGAGTGTATGAAAAAAATACATTTTTGACATTCTTTTTGGTTAATGATTTTCACTTATAGAAGTGTTAGCATGCCAACGGTCTGCCCTAGGGGTACATGCTGACCTACATGATTAAGCTCATAGTATAAAGGAAATATTTACATGGTATGAACAAGTTAAATTTAGAGCAAAAGTTTATATTTCATTTTTTTAGGGTAATTTCTAGATTTTTGAACTTTTTTTTGTGTGTAAATATATCAAAATGTAAGAGCATTTGAGCATCCTTTTTTTTTTCAAACTCAGCCTTTGTTTTTAGTAATTTTATTAACTTTTATTTTAGTATAGATTTAAGACCTATTCTTATGATTAAAGAGATATCCATTTCTTAAACTAGGAGTTAAGATTTTGTGTCTCGGACAGTGAAGCACCTAAAAGACGAGATTTAGGCTCTCTTGGTATCCATCACTGTGAGCAATCTTTATTAAGCAATGTTGAATTAGTTGGATAGTCAGTGTAGTAGTTTTTTTTTAATAGGATTCTTGGATTTATAATATGGTCTAAATTTGAGGATTTCCTTTTTTCTTGTTGTTGTTGTTTTCTCTTTGTCGCTTATTGTAAACACAGGACGGACGGGATACAGGCCCTCTAGATAGCTTTTACAGTAAATGATAATATTTTTTTTAGGTTAAATAGATAGGATTAGATGAATATTTGAGAATAGGATTTATATTTTTTTAATGAACCTTGCACACTTTTTTTTGTTAGATTCTATTTTGGGTATCGAATGACCAAATTGGTGGTAATTATTACAAGTTTATTTTCTTTTGTGAGTTTATGGAGGTGGATCATAACTAGATTTTCTTTGGTATAGAGCACGTGTGCTTATCTCCCTGAATTTAGTATTTTGAATAGTTGTTTTGTTTGTTTAATGTTCAGGCAGTGCTTTTGATTTCAAGTTTAGTTTGAATGCATCCGCAAATGTTTTTTACTTTTTTTTTTTGTATGAATGAAGGATAGTGAATGAGATATCAAACTTCAAGCCAACAGTATGATAGACCTGGACAAATTAAGATATTGGTAGGATAGGATTTTGTAACTTTATACAAAATGTGCTAGGACCTTAATAGTTTGATCTACCATCAGGGATCTGTAAACTCACTGGCAATCTGATATGTCTACTTAGGCAGAGTTTCTTCACTTCATGTGGGGGTATAAATTTGATTTCATTTTTTTTTTGTTTATATATGTTAGGTTCAAACTCATCTATTTTTTTTCTAACTGGATTTTTGACCCTGGATGAGATATAGGCTCTCCAGCTAAGTTTCTCTTTCTGTGAAGAAAGCACTCGCATGGTTGTGGAAAATGTCATTTGTCACGTGCTCTGGGAGCACACACTGGATGTCAAGGGAGAGAGTCCCTTGAATTTTTCTTCTGACTGCTCTGGGAGCAGCAGTTGTGTTAAGACCATGTGAAGGTCTTTGTCCTCCGCCTTAAAGTCCCGAAGGTGTGAAAAGAGCTCTAGCTTTGGGCAGCTAGAGGACAAATGGCATAATCCCATGTAAACTAACAAGTACCTGAGTGTCAGTTTGTGATTATAGATTTGGTCTTGAACCTTGAATACCGGTTCGAAAGATTTTTTTTTTTTTTAGTTTATTATAAAAAAGTAGGGTAATTTTTATGTGTGTTTTAAGGTCATTTAAAAAAAAAGGAGGTATATATAGGGTTAAGGTTAACCTTAAGGTTAAGCTATAGGTTTGGTTTAATATTTTTGTGAAGCAGGATATTTTTTTAACAAAGGATGTTTTCAGTTATGTGTGGCCATGTGAGGTCAATGTACCGAATAGTTTAGGTAGACAACTTGTCTAACCATGTAAAAGGTTTCAGTTCAATTTTAATCAAAGATTCAATTAGTTTTACCAGAATGAATTGTTTATGGGATCAAAGTGTTTTAAATTACTGATTTGAATTACCCTATTAAATATTAGTAGAAAAAGCGCATTAAATTTGAAATTTGTCTTTTCCCCCCTGATACCTTTATGTATTTTAGGATTTTTTTTTGGCTGTTACATTATGAAAAATGCATATATATTGGATAATTGTTATTATTTGAAAAAGAAAATGAATTGCATTTGAATGCATGCATACGAGTATACCATAATATTTTTTATAATTTGAAGATTTATGATTTTAGAATTTTTTTTTCAATGTACATTCATCACTTCACCCTAGCACCCAGGGTGGATTTGAGTGATTAATTAATATTTGAGTATATATATACTATTTTGGAGGAATTATTTTCTTGTAATGTAAACTTTTTTTATTAAGTTTTCTCACCTGGTCACTTGGTGTTGGAAATTAATTTTCCTTTTTATTTTGTAAAATTAATTTTTTGGCAGGGAGGATTGTTGGGACACCTCGTGATCATAATATGCCAAAGTAACCCAGAACCCCACCTAACCTAACCATATCCCACCTATGTCCATCTAAGCCACAAACCTCTGGTGATTGCGAGGTGTCGAGATGGATCCTGAAGCCACCTTTAGCCTTGGCAGCACCGAGCCAGAGACCGAGATCCCCTTCCTGTAGTCAAGCCACCTAACCTGTGATGGATGACCTGGCCCCACCAACACCAAGCTAGTCTGAGATGGACTCAGACACCCCTTCCTGGTGGTCAAGCCACCTGACCTGTGGTGGATGACCTGGCCCCACCGACACCAAGCTAGTCTGAGATGGACTCAGACACCCCTTCCTGGTGGTCGAGCCACATGTCCGATGGTGGCCAACTTGACCACAAGCCAGTCCAGATGGACTCAGACGCCCCTTCCCTGTAGTCAAGCCACCGACCTATGATGCTTGACCTGACTCCACCATCTTCATGCAGAACACCAGCTCCACCACGAGCCCTGAACCTTTCCCAAGCTGACCCCAAGATGCCCAGAATCAACAATAATAATTATATTTTTAAAATTATTTTTTAATTCAATATTTTTGTATTTTTATTTTTTTGTGAATATTTCTTTAATAATTTTAATTCTTTAATTTATTTTTATCATTTTTTTTAAGATGGCTTTTTTAATTTTTTATTTTCATAGAAAAAGAGGGATGATAGCCTTGGGGGGTGAGTTCAGCAACACTGGGACAAGGAAGCGGGATATTTGCATTCTTGGATATTTACATTTTTTGATATTGACATTGGAAGATTGACTTTTTTTTTCTTAACAAGAATTTGATTTTTTTTTCTTGAGAAGCAAAAAGACTTGGAGTTGCGGAGGGCGGCGGCCGCTGGCTGCGGCCTTAGCCTGCCCCTTTTGGAATCGTGGACATGGGTGGCCATGCGAGGTAGGTTGGGGCTAATCTGGGACTTGGCATGATAGGTCTTTTTTTAAAAGTTTATATATAGTATTAAAACTCCTCCATTTTATCCTTATTTACAGTTTTTTTTTAAATATATATTCTAAAATCTTATATATATCTGCGTGATGTACATTGAAAGATTTTATTAGTCTAAATAAAAATTTGTCTAACCAAAAAATAGATTGGTTAATTTCCCTTTTAGCATTAATTGCTAGCCGACACAGCTTTAGGTCTCTACATGTGCCATAGATGAATAAATTTGTGGTCTGCTTTTCTGCAGCCACTGGCGCCCTAATATTTGGACATGTAGAGATCAGGAAATAGTTATATTAAAGAAAATAACAACTTAAAAGTATAAAATCACACTTATTTTAACAATAGCGCCCAAAGCGGGGCTTCTTCTATTATATTAAAAACTTATAAATGCTCACTATTTTAACACAATAAATAAGCACTTATAGGTACGTTGTTTTTGTGATTCTTTATTGTAAGATATTTAAAAGCATGGCGCATTTTGTTGAAATATTTACAGAGGACAAAAACAAGTTTAACCTTTAACAAAGCAGATCAAAAATTATTTCTCTAAAAGTCAGCAAAATTATAAAAATATATTAAAATTTGAATATTTTTATTTCTGACACTTTGTATATTATTTTTCAGGATCTCAATAAGCAATTATAAATATTTAATACATTTTATATAACTTTTTAAATGTATACTACTTTGATTTCACACAAAATGTGTTATATATTTGAATTATTCCTACTATAGCAACTAGATATATATCTAATTCCTCAATTGAAAAGGTACATTTTTGAGGATTGCTCTATTTTCAAAAGATATCTAATTCTATTTTAAAACTTGTAAGGATCACATAGGCATTTAGAGAAGTAATTAACAATGAATAAATACTCTTTTCAAACCCTTTTTAATTCCTAATTAAATGATAAATTAAAAATTGAAGGAGAAAATATTCATTTTTGTATTATTATAACATTAGAAAACAAGTCATCAATCCTCTCTGTTCTTTGACTGTAACACTAATGGACTTTAAAAGAAAGCCAATTTAATAGGATAATATATTGTTTCCACATATATATAAATGGAATATGACAATAAGATTTTTAAAGTTGGGGATAAAAATAATTTTTTTTAATTATATAACTGAGCTAAAACTAAAGAATATGCAGTATGAGAAATTAAACTATTTTTTAAAATCTATTTTCTACTACCCTTACACTACAATTTTGATTTTGAACCTGGCTCATCAGTAGTGAACCCTCCAAGTGGTTTCACCAGTGTAATCTACCATACTGATGTAATATTGCACTACACTGCTTTGATTTTATACCGATAAGGGCAGTAAAAAAATATTTTATTTTTTAAAAGAAACTTATGAATAAAAATAGTGCAACTACCAGATGGCACGCTAATACATCATGTTGAAGAATGCAGTGATAAATTGATCAATTATGTGAAAATTGAGGACAATGCTTGTGCTTGTTAAATAGCCCTATTTTTGTGTTGATTCTTTTTATCAACACAAAAATAGGGCTTTAAAACCAGCACAAGCATTGTTCTCAATTTTTACATAATTGATTAATTTATCACTATTCTTCAATATGATGTGTTAGCGGGCCATCTGTAAGTGTAATAAAAAGGTTCCCATGATTAACCTTTGGTGCTAATTTCTAATATTGCTGTAATGTGCAATTTCTTGATTCAAGTTGAAAGAGTGACCAGTCATATAGGTGTGTTGGAATATCAATGAATGGCTATCTTAGTTTCTGACATATTCTAATGTTCAGTCAGACTTGTGAATTTTCTTGCCTCCCCTACATAGGTTTCACTGCATTTTGAACCCTAGGTGGAGTAGATTCATAGTTTGGGGTCGGTGGAAGGATAGTCAAAACCATTGGTTTTCGACCGCAACAACCCGGGTTCGATTCCCGCATTGGGCACTTTTTTCTGATTAAAAAAAAATGCTCCAATGGCCCCCTATTCTTGCAAAAGTTCAACCCCATCAGCAAGTGCAAGTAACCAAAACGGGGATCTGGCACATTTGTAAGTGCAAAGTCAAACTGCTTTTCACATGTGTAGACATGTGGTGCACTTACAGTAAAAGCAGTCGCCAACTTCTACCCACCATAATTATCACATAATTATCATGGCCTATACCACGTGTACTAGGGATAAACAAAAATTTTTTAAAAATATTCATAATTACTAGGGATATATAAGCAAAAAAAAAAATCAACATATAGTCACGACCGTCTTTCCTCCTCATGTCACGGATGCGCGCGCATCATCATTATGATCATTATATCATTATCAAATGATAATAATAATAATAATTATTATTATATTATTATTATTATTATTAATCAACATATATAGTCACGACCATCTTTCCTCATGTCACGGATGCGCGCGCATCATCATTATGATCATTATCTTCTATAGAAGCTTCTATCTTTATAATTATGTATATTTACAAAAAGTCAATTCGCTCGCGCCTCTAGCGTTGAAAATGAGGGGTAATGCCAGCTGACCTAATGTACATGTAAAGTTTGGAGCGGGACGTTTCACAAGAGTGACATCCACGGCTCCAATTTATAATTGTAACAAATAGTATTGGAATAAAAACATTCAATCGGGTAAAACACGGGCGTTGCCCTGGTCATTCTCGTCTAGTATATATATATTCATAATTTTTTAAAATCTCATTGAATCATTATACAAGGTCATTGAGAGTGAATTCATGGATTGAATTTATAATCTTGTTAGGGTTGAAATACAAGTCTTGAGGCTCCCATACATTCCAAGAGGTGGTCTGGGGAGACCTCTTTGGTCCTGTAGATGGTGCATTATGGGATAATCTTGACACCATCCCGGAAAAGGAGTGGTCTTGTGTGTCTGTCAGTTTTGAGCCTAGAAATACAGGTTGCTGCTTGTCTGTTCATCCCAATTTACAGAATAGCTCCGGGTTTAGGTACCCATGATGGAATGTTGACTCCTGTATTTTTTCCTTGTAGGCATTTGAAGGAGTTGAAATCAACGTCTAAGTTAGGTATTGCAGCTTGTTTCCCATCAATTCTAAGTGAGATGTGATCCACTGGAAGGAGATTTGTGTTTCTCTGTGAAATTTTGTCTAAATTCAGAGCAATTTGTTTTCAAGGACATTATTGAGCTGGTGTGACAATGCTTTTTATGACTTGTAGATTTGACAAAGCGGGAAGAAGACAAGTCTATACGGATCTTCCTTTTCAATGTATTATAGACTAAGTTGTTGGCATCCAGTTCAACATTAAACCCAAAGTTTCCAAATTTGATAGTGGCCTTGAGTTCCTGGCTTTGGTTTCTGTTCTGTATGAGCACATGACTCCCATTTAACAATCCAGAGTCATCAGTGTACATTTTTATATAGTTTGTTCCATATTGATTTACTCTTTCAAGTGCTAGGAACTTGGGTATATGTAGTTTTTTTTTTTTTTTTGTAAAGCCATTTCCTAGCTCAATATTAAAGATTTCTTTGCGTTTGTGAATTGGTTGAAGGGTGGGTGGTTTGTAGTTTTGTTTAGAAAATTTTTTGGGATTTTGTTTTCCAGAATTGTAAGTTACTTCAAAAGCAGCATATTACTTCTCCAAAACAACTGATTGTTTACATTGGTGATTTGCATGTGTTTAGGTAAAGTAATCAATCCATTAAAATATCAACATAGCGCTCTTTATTGCCGTAAATCTTATTACCTTGTGTTTCTAATCTATATTTCAAATTGTACCTCATTGATTTCAACTACAATGAATTCATTTCCACTCCAAATTCATGATCTATCAAAGGGCAAAATTCCAATAACACCAATCAGCGTACAAAAAAGATAAAAACGTACATTGAAAGTGCACATAATTTTCCAAACAATATAATATATAATTTTTTATTTTTCATAACCCCACACTGATTTCAGATTCAAAAGAGCCTCTATGAGAGGAAACCTCTACAAAGGACAGTTTCCAAATGGCAAAATTGCCATTTTTATTAATTAACAACTTACTTGTAACAGAAAACCTATCTCAATCCTATATTAAACAGACATGGACTATGAAATTAGGTGTTCTTTACAGAGAGGTTCTACTGTATTAAATAACTGAATCTTTAGTTTTTATAATCTTCATACATCAAAATTTGCATATTTATCGTCGGGCGGACGTGTTTTTGCAGCGCTCCGCGAATTCCGGTAAATATTACTTCAAATTTGTTTTTAGAGTTGTTTTTGAAATTTAAAATCTTTTATACCTTACTTATATTATTATACATATAATAACCAACTCTTAAGTATACTTAAACATTTTATATACAGCTGATTTGCATATCAGCAGACGGCGCGGCGCGACCGCTTGCCGCTTGTTAGAACAATATGGTCGATAAAATTGAAAAACGTACTGAGGAATGTAGGATTCAGCATAAGATCATCTCGGAACAAATTGCTGACACATTAAAATCGAAGTACTCATCTACAAATAAAAGCATAAATCAAAATGATCTTACAATTGTACAGGGTTTGCTAAAGCAATTGAATATATTGATGGATACAATGGGAGATATCGCTGTAATCAATGGCTCTATCTGTGATAGACTTGGAAATCTGGACGAATCAATAAAGAAAATATCTCCTTCAAGTCAATTTTATAATAGGTCATATGCTCAAGCTACGAGAGTTACTAGTGAAGACGATAAAATAGTTATGCAAAATCAAAATGTAACGGATAAAACAATAATATTTAAATTCAAGTTAAATGTTTCCCCGGCTGAAGTATTAAGCGAAGTAAATAATGGTATTAAAAAGATGAGAAATGATAGATCTAAAGTCAAAATAAATAAAATAATAAAATCAAAATCTGGCGTAATACTTAAAGTTGATTCAGGTGAAAATTTGAATACATTGATTGAAGAGTTTAAAAAGATTGATGAGGTAAATCAAAAAGCATTAATTTATGCACCAAAACCACTAGATCCTACAATTGTTCTTAAGTCAATTACTAAATCTACAGATATTAAGGAATTGCCTTCGATTTTATGCAATATGAACCCAGAGTTAGAAGGTCGAGAGAAGAAGATAAAGGTTCTGTTCGCTATGAGATCAAATACTGATGTACAGGATGTTGTTCTCCGCATTTCCCCGGCAACATACCAAATTATGAAGAAATTACAACGTATATATACAGACATACAGGTTACATATATGAAGGATAAGGTGCTTGTACGTCAATGTCAAAACTGTTTTAGTTATGGTCATAGTAAAAATTCATGTAACATCATAAAATGTAAAAATTGCGGAGACAATGACCAACATGTTAACTGTCAATCCTTGCCCAAGTGCATAAATTGCTCTACACATCCTAAATATAGGAATAGCAATAATCATCGTTCTAATGACAAATTATGTCCTGTGTTCCTTCAACAAATGAAATATGAGATACAAAGAACATGTTATGCAGATTTAGATCATGATATTGTTACTTTGGATTAGAATAGACTTATTCTTGTTTTTTTTTTTTTTGGTCAATGTTCAAATTAAAAATTCTACAACAAAACACGCGGAAAAGCAATTTGGTTAATAATGAAATAAAGGAATTTATTTCTAAAGAAAAATATGATATGATTATAGTTCAAGAACCATATAGTATAAATAATGAAGTAATCTTTAATATGCGTTCAAAAATATATTATGCAAATATACCGGGAGTTCCAATATATACCGCAACAATCGTTACAAACCCTTTCTTATCATGTAAATTAATTAAAGAGTTTTCAAATTCATTTGCAACCACTATATCAGTACAAACTACTAAACGGCAAATTATTCTTTCAAATATTTATATACACCCTAATAAAATGGATACCTGTCATGTTCAATTCCTTGATAAATTAATTAAAAATTTTAACACAAATCCATTGATTTTAGCTGGAGATTTTAACGCTCGAAGTCAGATGTGGTTTGATAATATTATTAATCAAAACGGTAGAAGACTTCAACCTATAATTGATTTTTACAATATGCTCATACATAACAATCGAAACAAAACATGTCGAGGATTAAGTATAATAGATCTTACTATTACTAATAGTCATGCTCATGTACTTGTTAATGGATGGAAAACGTTAAATCTTTCGCAAATCACAGACCATCACGCAATCTCATTCGACATTAGTCTGGAAACAGAATGTTTATTACATGAAAATAATTCTACATGGTATTTTCAAGAAAAAAGAGCCAATTGGCAAAAATATGAGCAGGCAATCAATGTGTCTAGGATAAATGAGGCAATGATGAAATTAGGTAAAATAGTAAATATAAACGATATAAACTGTGTAGTTTCTCTCATAACTGACATATTAATTGAAGCTGCATATGCATCTCTACGAGTAAAACCAAAATATTTAAATAATAATCCATTTAATTGGTGGACGGATGAACTGGAACTTTTTAAAAATCATTTTAAATATGTTCGAAATCTATATTATCGGGGTAAACGGTCTAATAGACAGCTAGTTGATGAAAAAATGTATAAAGAAATACGAAATAAGTATATGAATATTATTGAAAAAACAAGAAATGTAAGCTGGAGGGTATTCCTGGAGGAAGTTGAAAATACATCTCCTTTTGGTAATACTTACAAAACTTTTAAACAAAAAATTTCTCCTAGGTCTTTTGATTTACCAATTCTAGATGTATCTCAAGATGTGCTCGAATCAGAAATGAAAAATCTTTTATCTTCTCTATTTCCGAATGACTGTCAATCTTCTGACACAAACTATCATAAATTAATCAGAGACAAGAGTTATACTTTTTCTAATGATAAAATCATTTATTTTGATAATATTCAAATCTGTTCAATAATTAAAAAACTTAAAAATGGCAAGGCTCCAGGAATAGATCATATAAGCAATCAGATGATCAAAACGGCAGTTCATCATATATCTCCTGTGTTAACAAAATTGTTCAATGCTTGTATTGGACTTAATTATTATCCGGAGGCCTGGAGAAAGTCAGCAGTAATGATTATAAAAAAACCTAATAAAGAAAATTATAAAGATCCGAAAGCCTACCGCCCTATAAGCTTGTCTTCTAATTTAGGTAAAATTTTTGAAAGTCTAATTCATATTGAACTTTTAAATCATATTAATAGTAATAATGTTATGCATCCTGCTCAACATGGATTTACACAAGAAAAATCAACAATCTCTGCTTTACAAGAAATAACTAAATTAAGTCTTCAGAAAAGAGAAACAGAAAATACGGCAATAGTAACAGTGGACATCAGCGGAGCTTTCGACAACGCATGGCATCCGGCAATTCTCCAACAATTGGACAAGGCAAATTTTCCAGCGGTACTTATAAAAATAATTAATTCTTACTTTGAAGACCGGAGTGTAGAGTTTAAATATACTAATGTAAAGTGTATAAAAAAGATAAATAAGGGATGTCCCCAGGGTGGTATTATTTCTCCTATTCTTTGGAATATATTACTTAATGATTTCAACTTATCTTTTAACAAAAGTTTTGCTAGAGTAATTGCTTTCGCGGACGATGTGACATTTGTGGTATGGAGTTCAAACATCTATGATCTTCAGTATAATATTACCAAATGTTTGATAAAAATCAAAGCCTGGTGTGAAAAGGTAAAACTTTCACTAAGTCCAAACAAAACAGGTATACTCTATCTACATAACTATGAAAAATTGCCCATTAATTTTGATGGAAAAATAATTCAACCATCAGAAACTGTTAAAATTTTGGGAGTTATTTTTAAAAATCATAGACAAAGGAATAAGATTAATTTTGGAACACATGTTGACAATATAATTATGAAAGCTACGAAACTTAAGAATATATTATTCTCATTATGTGCACGTACTTGGGGCATTGATACTCGACGTAGATTGATCTTATATAAAGCTATGATACGCTCTACAATAAGCTATGCATCAAATATTTGGTTTCCTTTTATCACTGCAGCAAAAAGATCCAAGTTGAATTCTATACAATATCAAATTCTTATTAGATGCATTCATGCTTATAGGACTTCATCTTCTTACATCACACATATACTAGCGAAAAATTCTTTACTGTCCGATTATCTTGAATTATTACAAACAAAGTATAATATGACAAATTCTCTCACAGATCGAACACTCAAAAAACCCCTTCAAAAAGAATTAAACAAACTATATCTGGATCTAAAATTTAAGTTTTATCTTTCTCAATCTAATGAACTGTTCAAGAAATTCTTTCCAATTGCTGTCCCAAATTTCATTACTTCTGATAAATTCACTACTTTATTCTTAACTGGCAAAGGACCCTTCTTAAGCTTCCTATTCAAACTGAATGCTATCAATGATCCAACATGTGAATGCCGCTTAGATGTTGAATCACCAGAGCATCTTCTTTTATCTTGCCCTCTGACTAACCAAATTGTATGTAGATACTTTGAAACATTACCAAATTCTCTTTGTGTATATACTCTATCTTATGAGAACTTTGTTAAGTTTAGAACTATTTGTACAATAATTTACAAAACAATACTAATCCATCGTGTAAATATTTAATCATATATATGTAAATAATACTAGCACAGCACAATAGTCCTTTGGACTTCGTGCTTTTGTAACAATAAATAAATAAATAAATAAATAAATAAAAATACATTTATTATTTTATTATTCACACTTATTTACTTTAAGATTTGATTATTTTTGGAACTTATTTTTTTTTTACAACTGTAATGATAATATATTAATGATTCATTTGCAGACTATAATTGTTTATATTTGGTCCTTCTATGATTATAAAATTATTTTGTCACAAAATATTAACTTATCATCATCTCTTGGTTACAATATTTTATTCCTTCTCAACTAATTTTCAAAACTAAGTACTTTTTACAAATAATTAATATTTAATAGTCTCAAAATTTTTAAATCTAAAATATCACATTTGGCGAAAAGAATAAAAGTACATAGATTACACAAAATGACTAGCACAACAAATGTCTCTTTGCCGAATTTTTATCAAGAAGACAATTACAAAGTTTTGTCCAATGCATACGTTCAGTGTTTTTATATATAAAAGCCTGAAGTAAAAATACTACAATACTTTTAATCCTTGAGTGTCAGCCTTGATACATCGTAAAAAATAAATCTATTTAAAGTTAATCTCATCAATTCAACACCCCAAGGGATCAGAGCTTTTGGTGGTAGATCCCCAGATTCTTGGCCCAATTATAATATATTGTCGCGTGTTTACCCCACCGGTTCTTTGCGACGATTAGCTTCTTCCCTTCGTGGTTCACCTACTTAGGCTCCCGTTGCTCTTCCCTGCGGCTTTTCCCCGCAGGCCACCCAAAGACGTCCCGAGCTCCACCTCTCTGCAGTGGAAACTCCCTTCCTCTGGCAGTATCTCTCGGCTTTACCACTGGTGGGGGGACACGAGAGACTTACCAGAAGAGTAGTAGCAGCAGCAGCCTGGCGATGATGACAATGGCGAGAGTAACGACAGGAGGCGGAACGGAGACTTGAAGCACTTCTTTTTTATTGTCATATATTACTAACATTACATCTAAATAAAATAACAGGCAATGTGTATTTACATGACCCTACATCCTGGGGTCAACACAAAAGCATATTTACAGCCAACCTCCCCAGGAAACGGGACCACAGCATTCGGCGACTCCCACATCAGCCAGCAAGGGAATCTGGCGAAAGCGGCATCTATTGGAGGAGGTTGCAACCGTTTAGAGGCCTTGCACATAACACTGCCTCCCCCTCAAGGCGGATCATCCCGATCCGGCCTCATCGCTTCCGTCGCCCCGATGTCACCCTACTCGCTGGTGCCGCCTCTCTTGCCGGAACTGCCCATCTCGCTGGAATCGCCTTTCTCGCAGGAGCCAATCTTTTTCGCTGGAGCCGCCCCTATCGCCGGAGTCGCCCCCTCGCCCGAGCCGTCCTTCTCGCCGGAATCGCCTCTCCCGCCAGACCCGCCCCTTTTCTCCGGAGCCGTCCCTCTCGCCGGAGCCGCCCCTCTCGCCGGTACCGCTTCTCACGCCGGAACCGCTTCTCACGCCGGAGGCACCTCTCATGCTGACTCAGCCTCTTATGCCGACTCCGCTTCTTATATCGGTACCGCCTTTCGTGCCGGAGGCTCTTTTCATGCCGACACCGCCTCTTATGCTGGTACCACCTTTCTCGCCGAGACCACCTCTCTCGCCAGGACCATTCATCTTGCTGGGACCTCTCCTCTCGCCGGTACCACTTTTCTCGCTGGCACCGTTTCTCTCGCCGGGACCTCTCCTCTCGCCCGTGCCACCTCTCTCGCCGGGACCTCTCCTCTCGCCCGTGCCACCTCTCTCGCCGGGACCACTCCTCTCGCCGGGACCACTCCTCTCGCCGGTACCGCCTCTCCCGAGCGCACCGCTTCTCTCGCCGTAGCCGCTTTTCTCGCTGGCACCGTTTCTCCCGCTGGGACCATTCCTCTCGCCGGGACCACTCCTTTCGCCGGTACTGCTTCTCTCGCCGGGACCATTCCTCTCGCCGGGACCACTCCTTTCGCCGGGACCTCTCCTCTCGCCGGGACCTCCTCTCCCGAGGGCACCGCCTCTCTCGTCGTAGCCGTTTTTCTCCCTGGCACCGCTTCTCCCGAGGGCACTGCTTCCCTCACAGGTACCGCTTTTTTCGCTGGCACCGTTTCTCCCGCTGGGGCCGCTTCATTCGTGGGTCTGCGTGGAGCAGATTCAGGGTCTGTCCAGGAGGCTTCTCAATCAGGCCCTCCACTCCATGCAATTCCCCCATGTGACCCGGCTCGACTTCCAGTCCTCGGGACTCTGCCCGGCCCGCGCTGTCATCATCCAAAGCTGTCTCGGCCGTACCTGTCCCATTCTGCCAGTGGGCCTTCATTTGAGACAGCAGCCTCTCCATCTCTAAGTTTCTGAGAAGCCTTTTCTCTTCCGTTCGGCGCTTTAAATTGTCCCACTCCTTCCGGTGTTCCTGCAGCCTCCGGTCGATCTCGGCCAGCGAGTCCTGCTCAGAGGCCATCCCTTGGCCTCCCACGTCAATGGGCCTTTGTCAGCAACTAAAAAAAACCTTTCAAATTAAAAAAAAGCCTCCTGGTGACCTCCACGAGGAAGAATCCCACTTCTGACACCAGTTGTCGCGTGTTTACCCCACCGGTTCTTTGCGACGATTCGCTTCTTCCCTTCGTGGTTCACCTACTTAGGCTCCCGTTACTCTTCCCTCCGGCTTTTTCCCGCAGGCCACCCAAAGACGTCCCGAGCTCCACCTCTCTGCAGTGGAAACTCCCTTCCTCTGGCAGTATCTCTCGGCCTTACCACTGGTGGGGGGACACGAGAGACTTACCAGAAGAGTAGTAGCAGCAGCAGCCTGGCGATGATGACAATGGCGAGAGTAACGACAGGAGGCGGCACGGAGACTTGAAGCACTTCTTTTTTATTGTCATATATTACTAACATTACATCTAAATAAAATAACAGACAATGTGTATTTACATGACCCTACATCCTGGGGTCAAAACAAAAGCGTATTTACAGCCAACCTCCCCAGGAAACGGGACCACAGCAGTCGGCGACTCCCACATCAGCCAGCAAGGGGATGATATATTGTTTCCACATATATATAAATGGAATATGACAAGAATATTTTTAAACTTGGGGATAAAAATAAGTTTTTTTTATTATATAACTGAGCTAAAACTAAAGAATATGCAGTATGAGAAATTAAACTATTTTTTAAAATCTATTTTCTACTACCCTTACACTACAATTTTGATTTTGAACCTGGCTCATCAGTAGTGAACCCTCCAAGTGGTTTCACCAGTGTAATCTACCATACTGATGTAATATTGCACTACACTGCTTTGATTTTATACCGATAAGGGCAGTAAAAAAATATTTTATTTTTTAAAAGAAACTTATGAATAAAAATAGTGCAACTACCAGATGGCATGCTAATACATCATCTTAAAGAATGCAGTGATAAATTGATCAATTATGTGAAAATTGAGGACAATGCTTGTGCTTGTTAAATAGCCCTATTTTTGTGTTGATTCTTTTTATCAACACAAAAATAGGGCTTTAAAACCAGCACAAGCATTGTTCTCAATTTTTACATAATTGATTAATTTATCACTATTCTTCAATATGATGTGTTAGCGGGCCATCTGTAAGTGTAATAAAAAGGTTCCCATGATTAACCTTTGGTGCTAATTTCTAATATTGCTGTAATGTGCAATTTCTTGATTCAAGTTGAAAGAGTGACCAGTCATATAGGTGTGTTGGAATATCAATGAATGGCTATCTTAGTTTCTGACATATTCTAATGTTCAGTCAGACTTGTGAATTTTCTTGCCTCCCCTACATAGGTTTCACTGCATTTTGAACCCTAGGTGGAGTAGATTCATAGTTTGGGGGTCGGTGGAAGGATAGTCAAAACCATTGGTTTTCGACCGCAACAACCCGGGTTCGATTCCCGCATTGGGCACTTTTTTCTGATTAAAAAAAATGCTCCAATGGCCCCCTATTCTTGCAAAAGTTCAACCCCATCAGCAAGTGCAAGTAACCAAAACGGGGATCTGGCACATTTGTAAGTGCAAAGTCAAACTGCTTTTCACATGTGTAGACATGTGGTGCACTTACAGTAAAAGCAGTCGCCAACTTCTACCCACCATAATTATCACATAATTATCATGGCCTATACCACATGTACTAGGGATAAACAAAATTTTTTAAAAAATATTCATAATTACTAGGGATAAGCAAAAAAAAAATATCAACATATATAGTCACGACCGTCTTTCCTCCTCATGTCACGGATGCGCGCGCATCATCATTATGATCATTATATCATTATCTAATGGTAATAATAATAATTATTATTATTATATTATTATTATTATTATTAATCAACATATATAGTCACGACCGTCTTTCCTCATGTCACGGATGCGCGCGCATCATCATTATGATCATTATCTTCTATAGAAGCTTCTATCTTTATAATTATGTATATTTACAAAAAGTCAATTCGCTCGCGCCTCTAGCGGTGAAAATGAGGGGTAATACCAGCTGACCTAATGTACATGTAAAGTTTGGAGCGGGACGTTTCACAAGAGTGACATCCACGGCCCCAATTTATAATTGTAACAAATAGTATTGGAATAAAAACATTCAATCGGGTAAAACACGGGCGTTGCCCGGGTCATTCGTCTAGTATATATATATTCATAATTTTTTAAAATTTCATTGAATCATTATACAAGGTCATGGAGAGTGAATTCATGGATTGAATTTATAATCTTGTTAGGGTTGAAATACAAGTCTTGAGGCTCCCATACATTCCAAGAGGTGGTCTGGGGAGACCTCTTTGGTCCTGTAGATAGTGCATTATGGGAAAATCTTTACACCATCCTGGAAAAGAAGTTGTCTTGTGTGACTGTCAGTTTTGAGCCTGGAAATACAGGTTGCTGCTTGTCTGTTCATCCCACTTTCCAGAGAAGCTCCGGGTTTAGGTACCAATGATGGAATGTTGACTCCTGTATTTTTTCCTTTAGGCATTTGAAGGAGTTGAAATCAACGTCTAAGCTAGGCATTGCTGCTTGTTTCCCATCTGTTTTAAGTAGGATGTGATCCACTGGAAGGTGATTTGTGTTTCTCTGTGAAATTTTGTCAAAATTCAGAGCAATTTTTTAGGGGGGGGGGGGGTATTATAGAGCTGGTGTGAATATGCTCTATGGCTTGTAGAGTTGACAAAGTGGGAAGAAGACAAGTCTATACGGATCCTTTTGGCTTGGAAGGTGGCTTTTCTTTTTATAGATCAATATCTCCTTCTGGTAAAATTTTCATCAATATAATTAGCCAGCAAGAGATACCTTTTTGTTATATTCTGAGGAATTCATGAAACCCAACAACAATAGCCTTTATTGGGCACACGTGCCATACAGTATTCTCCTGGTAGGACAAAATAAATAAATACAAATTAGCATCATAGTTATATACAAATGTTGGGTATTGATCTCGACCAATTATTGAGTTGGATCCGGTATCTGTGCTAAATATTTTGATTGAGCTGATTTCCAGTATTTATAAAAAGCGAATGCAAAGGGTCTGGATTTTACGACTTTTGCCATTAAAACATAAGGCGAATTGCTATTATAGCCGGTCTCTTGACGAAGAATTTCTCTTTCTTCTTCCATTGCAGTACAGTAGAACATGTAGTGTGGAAAATCGAGACTAAATTCACCGTTGCATAAGGTGCATTTTATGGTCTTAGTTTTCAGTAGTGAAACATGATTAATTCTCTGTACTACAAAAAGGCTTCTTACTTGGGCAATGATTCTCTTTAAGGTTAGGGGGATATTGTCATTCAGATAGAATTCTATTGTAGGTGTTGAATGAAAGTATTTATAGTGAGAGTAGAGTACTGATTTTCAAATTTTTACATAATCCAGCTGCAAGGACTGATCGGCTGCCTTTCTAATAATTAGGGGGATGTATCTTCGTAGAATATTGAAGTCTGTACTTCCAACAAGCCATGATAAGCCAGTGTTATTAAGTTGCTCTGTTATACTTTTTACCAGTCCGATATTCTGTTTTGAAGAAATTGAAATGTCCCACAAATGTGCCAAACAAATTGAAGGTAGCCTGCTGCTGTCCATTTTCAGAATTCTAGTCCAGAATTTTAAAGTTAGTTTTTCACTGTGATATCAAGAGAGTTTCTTTCTGTTTCGGCCCTCAAAATATAGCCCGGCGTATAAATTGGAAGGCACAGAAAACGTCTGAGAAAGGTATCCTGGATTCTATCTAAGAATAAGGCTTGATCATGTGGCCAGATTGGAGCTGCATAGAGTAGGACTGTCAAGATCATATAATCCAACAATCTCATACTTGCATGGAAGGATTTGATCTTGGACCTCAGAATAATCTCCCCCACAGCACCCATCGTGGCCATGGTCCTGCCTCTATAATTTAAGGCCACATGATAAATCAGCGCATGATGTGCCAGTGGTCTGCAGAATTCGGTCAAGGGTATCCTGCACATCCAACATCCAGCCGAGAACCTTGTTTCCTTAAATTCACACTCATAATGGTTTCATTGTTGGGTCTGAGTCCAAAATGGACCCAACAATTTCCTCCCCTTGCCAGAGTGAAAAATGTGTTTAATTCTAAATCAAATCTGATCATTAAATATGATAAATATGATTAAAGAATAAAATACATTTTTCACGATACACTAGAATGAACAGTGACCGACACTCAGGCAAAGGGAGAAACAAACAGGCCAGGGCATATAAAACAGGTTATCATATGGTAGTATTGTATAATTTCACCCTACCATTTAGTGGGCAATAAACTAAGCCCATCTTCATTGCCTGGCTGTGACTTGCATGCCGGGAACTTGGGACTAGCTGGGAAGTGACTCCTTACACTCCTTGCTGCAGTCCTTATAGGGGAAGGGGGGGGGGTCTAAACCCATGTTCTTCATATACAGACATTTAGACCATCCCAAACAGGACATGATTATATGGGCGCCAAGGAGTTGTTTCAGGGTGAAATTAGAGATACACAAACCCTAAAATATCTCTAACTCATTCTAAACACTTTGTACCTATTATCCCTCCTGTATCTGACATCTGGTTCCACACTCTCTCTTTAAATAGCTTCTCCTTCTCTTAGAAGCAACCTAACTGAGAAAAAAAATTCATTGTTATTAATAATGTCCTATTCACTATTTTTCCTATTTTCGAATCTGACTCACTGGCTTGTTCTGGTGATCCGCTTTGAAGTACTTTAATAATTTAAATAATATCCTTATATGTAATGAGTTAAGCTCAGGAAAAAAAAATAATTAATCCTATTTATTAATTGGTCTTATACTTGAATGCGTTCTAACATAAATGTATGGCAGACAATTATCTTTAGTAGGTGAAGTACTTCTGCTATCCATGGGCGGACTTAAAACTCGGACAGTCCAACTGTCACTATCACTAGCTAGTATTAAAATTTAAAATCATCTATAGACGGAACTACCTCGTCTATACCCATTCACCTTTATTTAGGTCTTAATTGCATTGCGAACTCTCATTAGAAACCCCCTTTGGGCTACGATTTTTGCACAAGGAATTGTAGGGATCGTTTGTTACCCAACACATGTCTCAAATCGTCCCACTTAGGATTGGTTATGAGCACAACAATTTTCTTTTATATCTAAATATGCCAAGTTTCTCAACCTTCCGTCTGAATCATCCTCATCCCAGCCACGCATAAAGCGTCGAAAACTACGATATCAGAACAGTTAACCAAGGTCTCTCCGTTATTCCCCAGGCTTTACGACATGGCAACTAAATCTCCCATCTAGCACAAAGTTCACCTGATACCTCTTCGTTCCCTCTTGCGAAGAGAAGATTTGCGGGCTTTCTGGCCTGATCATTACCTCCCGCAATCTCCCAGTCTGAGGATCGAGATATGATCATTTATCTACGACCCTTAGAATTCAAGTTGATTACAATGAAAATAAATTAGTTACTTGAACAAATCAAAATTATACTTATACTCTTTGAAAAAACGACCTAACAAATGGGAGCAAATATATTCCTATCTGGATAGATTTGTAGATGTCCTGAGAGGCTTGCGATCCTAACAAATAAAGAAATCAAAATACCCATAAGATTCCCTAACACTATTCTATTGTATTTTGGACTCATAATATAAGAGTTTTTAACTTTGGCAACAATCAATAGTCATTCCATTCATACATATCACATTCACGAACTGCATACATACTAAAGTTAAAAATTGCTACAAACGCCAAAGTACTATAATTACATCAATAGACCCTAACAATGATAATATATTTCAGGATAAAAATGTGAAATCAAATAAAAAAACAATTTAAAACAAATTGGGAACTAAAGCCCTAGGTTACTCAAAATGAAATGCCTCTCTACAAACTATATATATACTTAAAATAAGTAATAAAATGATTGTAAACAATCAAATAAACTGGAATCTAACCTATCATAAAAACTGTGCTTTTAATTGTCCAAAATTGCCTTTTTGCTTTGACACTAGGTGACTAAGCAGGGACAATTTATCATAGACTAGTACATAAAAATTTGGACGAACTAGACTTCAAGCATCTTACCTCATTGCCAATGGTCACCCCCATTATATCTTTCCATCCTTATTTCCTGTTTAAGGTTATTGGCGTTCTTCCCCATTCTTCTGTCGCTCACCCTGCTCTTCAGTTAAACTCCCCGCTATTGGAATTATAGGGCTTTTAGATACTCAACCAAATGCCTTGGAATTAACAGCAGAGTTTTACATGGTTCTCCTATTCATTCTTTCTTAGATATAATTGCATTACGAACTCTCATTTATGTACAAGGAATTATAGGGCTTTTAGATACCCAACAAATCGTCCCACTTAGGATTGGTTATAAGCAAAGCAATTATCTTGAGCATCTAAGTCTTTGCCTATATTCAGAGTTGAACAAGAGTGTAGATACAAATCATACAAAAAAAAAATTACCTTCATTTCTAAAACCCTATCGTTACTTTACGTCTAGGATACTGCCTCCTGTAAACAGGTTTATCTGACAGCTTCTTAAGTTTTGGGGCAACAATCTTCTTACTCTATTATTATTCATCTCCACTAGGAACCTTTAAAACAAATACTGTTGAACTCACTTCAACCTTAAATCATATCTTGACACTAAAACAAAATATAACTTAAAAAAAAACTGAAAACCTCTGAAAAAAAAAAGGTTCTGAATTCTCAAAAAATAAATTTTTGCGACCAAAAAGGAAATTATAAATTTGTTATTTAATATAACTAGACTTATAATAATTAAGATGGACTCGTGCACATAGACTAGTGTATACAGTTACTCCACTTCAGACAAATCAGCCTATATAATCTCTCAGTGTTTATTTTGCACAATTTACAAATATTGGCCTCTAGGCCAAAGCCAAAACAAATTATCCATGAATACTACAAGCTAAAGAGCCAAACTTGCTCTATGAAGATGATAGAAGAGTCAGTAACTACCTCTCTTTAAACATTAATTATACCATCATTCTATCATTCATACTTTCATTTTACTATTATTATATCATATTACTATTATAACTCCGCCATTGCCGGTCCCAAGCCCGGATGTAAAAGGAGGAGGGGGAGCAGTAACAAGCTCGTTAAAAAAACCAGGGTTCAGTTGGCCCTACTGATAGCACCCTGTAAGGGCTCCTATTCTTGGGTTACAGGATATTCAGCAGCGTTTGTTCTCCATGTTAGGAGCGGCTGCACAGGGCGTCTGTTCCTCATGTTAGAGGCGGCCATTTAATACCAGGTCAAAGTCCAAGTTACACCTCTCTGTAGGTGACCTCGGGGAAATGTTGGATAAAACCAGCGCTCTAACGTAACTGGCATATAACCTATATGGAGTCGTGCACAACAGAATCTCATACTGCATCGGTTGTCGCGCAGGATCTGAACCGCGTTTTGGATTTAGGTAGAGGATCCAACTCGAAAAAAATAAACTACAGTCTCCACCCAACCACAAATCACACAGTCTTAAAATAATTCAATGTAATCTCAACAGAATCGGAACAAGGGGAAGCAGAATCAAATTTGAAGAGATGTTACACAGAGCAGAAGAAAGGAAGGCGGATGTGATTTGCATCCAAGAGACAAAACTAAGACCAGAAAAGGCGCTCAAATTGAATGGCTATAAGCTTGTCAGGAAGGACAGGGCACAGGGTCGAGGAGGCGGAGGACTTCTAACCTTGATAAAGGAACTAAAATTCGAAGAAATAATCATCCCCCCAACAAACCAGACAGAAATACAGGGAATAAAATTATACCAGGAAACAGGAGAACCAATTCTACTTTTCAATATCTACCACCCCCCAGATAAACCAGGACCAGAACTTCAACAAATTACACACCTTCTATCAGACAAAACAATCCTTTTAGGAGACTTCAACTCCAAACACCCCACCTGGGGTTGCAATGAGACAAACAACTGTGGAGAAGCACTCAGTAACTACCTGGACAATACTGATCTCCTTTGCATTCCTGAGGGACCTGCCTACATATCTAACTCCTATGGTACTCCCCAAACCTTGGACTTGGTGATAACTACTCCACAACTAGCCCATCAGACCCTCACCCAAGTCTTAGAGGGAGTAGGGAGCGACCATCTCCCCCTGCTTACGACAACAACGACTGAAATAAAGGAGGAAGCACTGCCCAAGAAACTTTATTGGAATTACAGAAAGGCAGATTGGACCAAATTTAGACAAGAATCCAACCTCACACCAAAAATAACGAATGACAAACAACAATTAAATAGTAAATGGAAAAAATGGAAAACGACAGTACTCAAAGCAGCCAAGAAAACCATCCCCAGAGGAAACAGAAAGCAATACATCCCAGGATATATTGAAACAATTAACAGCCTACAGAATGAAATAACTCAAAGAAATCAGGCCCAAGAATACCTCATGGAAAACAATGAACTTGAAAATAAAATAAACCTCAGCAAACTTTCGGCCCAAGTGCGACAGAAAGCGAACCAACTAAAACAGAGGAAGTGGAGGGATATCTGTAGCAACCTAGGCCCACATACAAGAGATATGAAACTCTGGAAATTAATTAAATCTATAAACCAAGAAACTCCGTACTCAACAACCTCAAATACCTTCACAGACAAAGATGGCAACATACTCACAGAACGAACCCAAATATCAAACCTCTTTGCTGATTACTATACACAAATCTCCAAACTAAAATTTTCGAGGCAAGATAAGAAACTACTTCAGATATCAAAAAAGATAAGAAACGAGGCCAAAACAACATCTCACTAAGACTTATTCCACAAGCCATTTTTACCTCATGAACTAAAAGAAGCTATAAATAGATTAGATGATAACAAAACCCCAGGTTCAGACATCATATCAGCCAAAATGATAAAACACCTAGAAACAAACGCCATTTTAGAGCTCCTTCACATAATTAATCTAAGCTGGTCAAGCAGCACTTTACCTAAAGAATGGAAGCATGCAATCATAGTCCCCATCCATAAAGCAGGAAAAACAGAAAACCACCCACAGAGTTATAGACCAATATCACCAACCTCCATACCATGCAAACTCATGGAGCGCATGATACTCAATAGAATGCAATACTTCCTAAACAAAAACAAGTTACTTACAAAACAGCAGGCAGCTTTCAAAAAATATCATAACACAGTAGACCAGATTTTCTACTTCACACAGAAAATTCAAGACAACTTCCAAAGTAAACCAACCAAGTCTACCATAGCCGCTTTTATAGACTTAAGCCAGGCTTTTGATAGAGTGTGGAAAGAAAGGTTAATTAAGAAGCTGGACAAACTATAGGTATAAGGGGGAAGATGATGGGTTGGATTGGATCCTTTCTGACCGGAAGGACCTTCCAGGTTAACTTCAAAGAACAACTATCAAAAACTGGCAGGCTCTTCCGGGGACTCCCTCAGGGATCCATACTAAGCCCCCTACCATTCTCAATATATCTGAATAACATGGACTCTAGAATCACAAAATACTGCGACTTTGCTCTCTATGCCGACGACATAATCATCTGGTCCTCAAAGAGAGATCTCAAGGAAGCAAACAAAATGTAAACAAGGCGCTGAAAGAACTCTAACACTTTGCGGAAAAAATGAAATTAATTATAAACCCTAATAAATCTGAAGTAGGAGTATTTACAATAAACAACCACCTTTAAAAATGGACCCCAAATATCAAATATGACAACAATCAAATAAAATTTTCTCGGACACCCAAATACCTAGGAGTCACTTTAGACCCCTCACTGACCTATGGACCTCATATCAACCAGACAGTGTAAAGAGCAAAAAAGAGACTTAACATTCTGAAAAGAATATCTGGATATGAATGGGGCGCTGATAGGGATACTCTGCGCCAAACATATCTGGCCCTTATCAGACCAATCTTTGAATATGCCCAACCAGTGTGGCAGACGGCGAGTAAGACCAACCTGAATAAAATCGATCAGGTACAGAGCAGTGCTGCAAGAATCATATGTGGACTCAGAAACACCTGTCCAACCAAAATTGCAGAGATTGAGGCCAACTTGTTGCCTCTTACACACTGGAGAAAAATCGGCTTAGCCGATTATATATACAAGAGAGTAAATGCACCAAAATCACACAGAACCGGAGAATTTATACGAAAATGGAAACCAAAAACCAGACTCAAAAGACTTAGCCCAATGCACCGAGCCTACCGGGAACTACTACCAAACAGCACGAGAAATAGAAACGCCCAGAACCAATATGCACCATATAAAGAAAGACCAGAAATCTCCTGCAACCTGGATCTAGAGCAAGAATGCTCCAAAAGGGCCGACTACCCTGGACTACTCAGGAGCCTCGCTATGGAGAGGATTGAAAAAGCAGACAAAGAGACCATACAGATATACACCGATGGCTCACTGGTGGAGAATGGCTCCTCTGGCAGTGGAATTCTCATCCGTAAAGATAGTATGGAAATAAAAAGAAGAATCAAAAACCCAAAGAACTTGTCAGTTTTCAGATCTGAACTAACAGCCATACTACAAGCTTTAAAACTCGTAGAGAAAAACGAGACTAACAACATAATAATTTATACAGATTCAAAAGCCGCCATCTTTGCAATTAAAAACTGCTACTATTCACAAGAGAGACTCCTCAAAAACATTGCTGCAGAAATCAACAAACTGAATAAAAATACCAAAATAAGTCTACAATGGATTCCATCACATGTGGGAGTCCCTGGAAATGAGGAGGCCGACAGATTGGCTAAGGAAGAGCAGCTGGACATCCTGATGCGGTGAACTCCGAGACCTATCTTTCAGCAAGGGACCATATTAATAAACTGAAACTACAACTAATAATCGTAAATATTGAGGCTGCCTGGCCGGCATTCATATTTATTGAAAATGAAGATACTTCGGCCAGTAAATCTTTTTATTACCTCGACGTTTCGACAAAAATCTTTTGTCCTCGTCAGGAGCAAACAAAAATTAAACATTCAGCAAGGCGTTAAAAATCTTTCTAAAGTTCCAAGGGCGTTCTCACGCGATATTCAAAATTTTTGTACAACATCTAAAGCACGAGTCAAAAATAAATATTTAACTCACAAAAGACTATGATCTTTGAAAATATACATATATATAATGAAAAATTATAAAAAATAAATATAAAAATAATAATAATATTTACAAAGATTTTCCTATAGTATATATAAATCGATATTTATTACTTACAATTTATACCTATCCTTTTAACCACTTTTTAAATTTAAAAACGAATTGTATTGTAGTGGAATATCTTCAAATACATTTATACTTCTTGCCCCCATTTCCCGTGATACCCATCCCTCTAAAAATAATCTTTCCTTTTTAAATTTTATATTCCTATGAAATATCTCAATATCATTCCAATTTGGTCTATGTCCTGAATATAATGCATGTTCCCCAATTTTGCTTAACGCCCTTCTCCCCAATAAACCCTGTTGGTGTTCCTTAATTCTGGTCTCTAATTTACGGCCGGTTTCTCCTATATAAATTTTGTCACATTCTGTGCATTTAATCCCATAAATTACATTACTTGGTTTTGATGTGCCTATGTTATCCTTCATTATGCTATTTCTAGTTATAAATTCCCCTTTTGTCCCCGTACTATGCCATATATTATATTTAAATTTTCTCAAAATTCTAGATATTTCGTTATCTATATCTCTAAAATATGGAATAATTATTTTATTGCAATCATCTTTATTCCTATTTGAATTTGGCCTATCTATTTCATATCTTCTGATCCATTTGTTTGTGAAACTAACTGGATAATCAGATTCTTCTAATTCGGCCCTAATTTTCATTATCTCTTTTTTATAAATATCTTGGTCTGTACATACCTGTTTGGCTCTTTCTACAAGAGATTTTATCACCTGTCTTTTATGTATCATAGGATTATTGGAATTAAAATTTAGATGTATCCCACAGTCTGTTGGCTTTCTGAAAACACTGGTTAAAATGGAACCATCTTCTTTGCGAGTTAGTCCTACATCTAAGAATGATAAAAATCCCTCTCTTTCTGTTTCAACCGTGAATTCTATTCCTTTTTCTAAATTATTCAACATGACCATGATTTCATAAAGATTTTCTTTGCGGAACACTGCGAAAACATCATCTATATAGCGTCCCCAGATTTTTATTCCCTCAATTAAGATTGCCTTTTTATCTACCGATGCCATTACAATGTCAGCAATGATCATGCTTGTAGGGCAACCCATAGCAGTGCCGTCCTTTTGCCTGTAAAATTTATCCCCATATCTGAAGTAAATATTATCTAAACATAACCTAAAACCTTCTATCATTTCATCGATTTCTAATCCCTTGTTTACACAATCTTGTCTTTTCACCTCGAAATATTCCCTTAGCTCTTTTAGAGCTAGAGTTCTATTGATATTGGTGAAAAGTGATTTGACATCAAAGGATACCATTATTTCATGGTCATTTAACCTTAACATTTTAGTGATATCTAATAGCTCTTTCCTATTTCTTATCTCTAACCCAGAAATTTTTCTTGTGCTTGAACTTGGTTTTCAAGCCAGTCCGCCAAACTTCTGGTGGGGGCCTTGAATCCTGACACAATGGGCCGTAGGGGAACTCCTTCCTTGTGGATCTTTGGTAGTCCTTTGAAGAGAGGTGCAGCGACATCTTCTAGCTTCATTTTTCTTCTATCAATGTCTTTAGATTTCATGTTTTTTATGAATTTTGATATTTTGAGTTTTATCTTTTTAGTTGGGTCTTCGCGAATTTTTTCATATGTATTATTATCGTTGAGAAGGTTCGTTATCTTATCATTGTAATCTTCTCTCTTCATCACGACTGTCTTGCCTCCTTTATCTGCTTTAGTTATAACAATTCCCTCATCATTTTTTAATTTCTTTATGGCCTCCCATTCGGATCGTTTTGCTTTCTCTAACTCAAAATTATTTTGGTTTTTTGTTTTCCTTGATATAACATTCGAAATTTTGTTTCTAATAATAATTTTATCATTTTCATTTAGATTCCTAATCCCATTTTCAATGTTAGAAATCAATCTAATGTAATCAGTTTTGAGAGGCATAGGTCTATAGTTTGACCCTTTATCAAGAAGCCTCAACTGATTTTCAGTTAGATCCTTCCCTGAGATGTTGCATACTCTTCTAGGATCGACCTTATTGATTCTAGGAGCCCATCTATCCAATTTGTTCCTCATTGTGATCATTAGCCGTTCTTCTATTTTCTTTATCCCTCTCTGTATACTCTCCTCAAGAATTTTCATGTAATTTTCATCTAATAATTCTGAAATAGCACTTCGCTGACTCGCCAAACATTGCCTCTGTATATGTACCATTCTGTGAGATTCTTGGATGCGTGCCTTGACGAACTGAAGACTTGCTCTTCTAGCAATCTGCCTTCCAAAGGAAGTTCTAACCAGCGCTTTTACATTCAGGCTCGGGGGAATGATATTGAGATCTTTGATACGATGGTTAAAATATAAAGAATGTTTAGTCCTTGCAAACTTGATCATAGTCTTCTCTAGTTGCCTTGCCATCTTGAATACCTCGGGACCAAAATTGGTCTTGATTATCGTAAATATTGAGGCTGCCTGGCCGGCATTCATATTTCTTGAAAATGAAGATACTTCGGCCAGTAAATCTTTTTATTACCTCGACGTTTCGACAAAAATCTTTTGTCCTCGTCAGGAGCAAACAAAAATTAAACATTCAGCAAGGCGTTAAAAATCTTTCTAAAGTTCCAAGGGCGTTCTCACGCGATATTCAAAATTTTTGTACAACATCTAAAGCACGAGTCAAAAATAAATATTTAACTCACAAAAGACTATGATCTTTGAAAATATACATATATAAAATGAAAAATTATGAAAAATAAATATAAAAATAATAATAATATTTACAAAGATTTTCCTATAGTATATATAAATCGATATTTATTACTTACAATTTATACCTATCCTTTTAACCACTTTTTAAATTTAAAAACGAATTGTATTGTAGTGGAATATCTTCAAATACATTTATACTTCTTGCCCCCATTTCCCGTGATACCCATCCCTCTAAAAATAATCTTTCCTTTTTAAATTTTATATTCCTATGAAATATCTCAATATCATCCCAATTTGGTCTATGTCCTGAATATAATGCATGTTCCCCAATTTTGCTTAACGCCCTTCTCCCCAATAAACCCTGTTGGTGTTCCTTAATTCTGGTCTCTAATTTACGGCCGGTTTCTCCTATATAAATTTTGTCACATTCTGTGCATTTAATCCCATAAATTACATTACTTGGTTTTGATGTGCCTATGTTATCCTTCATTATGCTATTTCTAGTTATAAATTCCCTTTTTGTCCCCGTACTATGCCATATAATATATTTAAATTTTCTCAAAATTCTAGATATTTCGTAATCTATATCTCTAAATATTTATGATACATAAAAGACAAAATACATAAATTTTGTTTCAAATAATAATTTTATCATTTTCATTTAGATTCCTAATCCCATTTTCAATGTTAGAAATCAATCTAATGTAATCAGTTTTGAGAGGCATAGGTCTATAGTTTGACCCTTTATCAAGAAGCCTCAACTGATTTTCAGTTAGATCCTTCCCTGAGATGTTGCATACTCTTCTAGGATCGACCTTATTGATTCTAGGAGCCCATCTATCCAATTTGTTCCTCATTGTGATCATTAGCCGTTCTTCTATTTTCTTTATCCCTTTCTGTATACTCTCCTCAAGAATTTTCATGTAATTTTCATCTAATAATTCTGAAATAGCACTTCGCTGACTCGCCAAACATTGCCTCTGTATATGTACCATTCTGTGAGATTCTTGGATGCGTGCCTTGACGAACTGAAGACTTGCTCTTCTAGCAATCTGCTTTCCAAAGGAAGTTCTAACCAGCGCTTTTACATTCAGGCTCGGGGGAATGATATTGAGATCTTTGATACGATGGTTAAAATATAAAGAATGTTTAGTCCTTGCAAACTTGATCATAGTCTTCTCTAGTTGCCTTGCCATCTTGAATACCTCGGGACCAAAATTGGTCTTGATTATCGTAAATATTGAGGCTGCCTGGCCGGCATTCATATTTCTTGAAAATGAAGATACTTCGGCCAGTAAATCTTTTTATTACCTCGACGTTTCGACAAAAATCTTTTGTCCTCGTCAGGAGCAAACAAAAATTAAACATTCAGCAAGGCGTTAAAAATCTTTCTAAAGTTCCAAGGGCGTTCTCACGCGATATTCAAAATTTTTCTACAACATCTAAAGCACGAGTCAAAAATAAATATTTAACTCACAAAAGACTATGATCTTTGAAAATATACATATATATAATGAAAAATTATGAGAAATAAATATAAAAATAATAATAATATTTACAAAGATTTTCCTATAGTATATATAAATCGATATCTATTACTTACAATTTATACCTATCCTTTTAACCACTTTTTAAATTTAAAAACGAATTGTATTGTAGTGGAATATCTTCAAATACATTTATACTTCTTGCCCCCATTTCCCGTGATACCCATCCCTCTAAAAATAATCTTTCCTTTTTAAATTTTATATTCCTATGAATATCTCAATATCATCCCAATTTGGTCTATGTCCTGAATATAATGCATGTTCCCCAATTTTGCTTAACGCCCTTCTCCCCAATAAACCCTGTTGGTGTTCCTTAATTCTGGCCTCTAATTTACGGCCGGTTTCTCCTATATAAATTTTGTCACATTCTGTGCATTTAATCCCATAAATTACATTACTTGGTTTTGATGTGCCTATGTTATCCTTCATTATGCTATTTCTAGTTATAAATTCCCTTTTTGTCCCCGTACTATGCCATATAATATATTTAAATTTTCTCAAAATTCTAGATATTTCGTTATCTATATCTCTAAATATTTATGATACATAAAAGACAGGTGATAAAATCTCTTGTAGAAAGAGCCAAACAGGTATGTACAGACCAAGATATTTATAAAAAAAAAGATAATGAAAATTAGAGCAGAATTAGAAGAATCTGATTATCCAGTTAGTTTCACAAACAAATGGATCAGAAGATATGAAATAGATAGGCCAAATTCAAATAGGAATAAAGATGATTGCAATAATATAATTATTCCATATTTTAGAGATATAGATAACGAAATATCTAGAATTTTGAGAAAATTTAAATATAATATATGGCATAGTACGGGGACAAAAAGGGAATTTATAACTAGAAATAGCATAATGAAGGATAACATAGGCACATCAAAACCAAGTAATGTAATTTATGGGATTAAATGCACAGAATGTGACAAAATTTATATAGGAGAAACCGGCCGTAAATTAGAGACCAGAATTAAGGAACACCAACAGGGTTTATTGGGGAGAAGGGCGTTAAGCAAAATTAAGTAACATGCATTATATTCAGGACATAGACCAAATTGGAATGATATTGAGATATTTCATAGGAATATAAAATTTAAAAAGGAAAGATTATTTTTAGAGGGATGGGTATCACGGGAAATGGGGGCAAGAAGTATAAATGTATTTGAAGATATTCCACTACAATACAATTCGTTTTTAAATTTAAAAAGTGGTTAAAAGGATAGGTATAAATTGTAAGTAATAGATATCGATTTATATATACTATAAGAAAATCTTTGTAAATATTAATATTATTTTTATATTTATTTTTTATAATTTTTCATTATATATAATGTCATAACCAAAAATGTACATAGCTTGTAACTGTAAATAATACATCGGCAGCTTGGCGAATGTTATGTACCTAAGCCCCGATAGGTGGCGCGCGCTGTCAGCTCGGCAAGTGTTATGTACCTAAGCTCCGATAGATGGCGGGCGCGCTAGGCGGCAAGTTTGTAAACAATAGTCGCCATCTTGAGGGGTGTAGCCGAAAGCCAGCCGTTTGGGTCTCTGACATTACTTCCTTAATTTACCATTATTTTTATCCATTTAACTTAGTTTACCTCTATTTCTTTTTATCCCTCAAACTTATTAACTATTTAAAGTCATCTAATAAATTATTATTTTATTCTACCCAAACGACTCGTCACCTTCATTACTGTGACATCTGGTGGAGACAAGCTGGATCATCCCTTCGCTGCCCAAGCTATAAGAAGAAGTCGTAGAATCCAAGGATTAAACCCATTGGAATATTCTAAGATGCAACACGAAGGAAGAGAGACCCCACAGGGTGAGTACCACTTCAAACATATTAGAAACCCTTCTATATTTTCGGGGGAACCGGGCCAAAGCTCGGAGAAATGGTTGAAAGAGTACCATCGTGTAGCTCGGTTCAACTGCTGGGACAGTTCCATGTGCCTGGCGAATGTTTACTTCTTCCTCTCAGGAACGGCCAAAGTCTGGTTCGAGAATGTAGAGGAACAAATAACCTCATGGGAACTTTTTGAGACAATGTTGTCTCAGGCCTTTGGACATCACGCCAGCGAAAAAGACCAGGTTTTAGAAAAACTAAAAGCCAGGGCCCAAGGAAAGGGAGAGTCTAGTGAGGCGTATATTCAAGACGTCCTCTATTTATGCCGGCAAATTAACCCCAACATGAATGAAAACGAGAAAGTTGCTCATTTAGTCAAGGGGGTCTCTGAGGAAATTTACAGGGCAATTGTCACCTTTGAAATTGCCACCACCGAGGAGTTTATAAGGTGGTGTCGAAAAATCGAACTATCTCAAAAGAAGCGTGTGAACACGCGGATAGTTTTTGATAGACTGCCGAATGCTGCCGCCATCAACCCAGCAGAATCGGAATCTATGGAGGACCTCATTAGACGTATCGTCCGAGAAGAAATCTACCATGCATTGAATCCCGAGCCAGCCACTCTCAAACCATCTTCCCTGGATCTAATTATCCGAGAGGAAGTTGAAAGGAACCTGTCTGCAATTTCGCAGCCCGTTCAAAGGTCAATGCCACGACAACAGTACTCTAACCGACCCCAAATATTCAAACA
Organism: Cordylochernes scorpioides; assembly: GCA_030710605.1. NCBI lineage: Eukaryota > Metazoa > Arthropoda > Arachnida > Pseudoscorpiones > Chernetidae > Cordylochernes > Cordylochernes scorpioides. Next base: position 89,612,877 of record CP092877.1, on the reverse strand, counting down.
GACGCCACGACAGCAGTTCCTGAACCAAAGACCACCGGTACTCAACCAGACATCACCACAGAGAAGAACTGATGAATGGAGGACACACGAAAACGTTCCAATATGTTTCCATTGCGGTCGCCCAGGACATGTAGCCCGATATTGCCGGGACAGAAGGCGTGTTTTCGAGGAAGCCAGGGTAAGAAGGCCGACCTACTCTAATAATTACAATACCTGGTTCAATCAAAATGCCGAAGAAGTTGAGTTTGTAGATCGCCGCTTTCGAAACCCGTCGCCCTATCCTGGCCGTGGAAGATCCCCCTCAAGACGAAACACAACGCCGTCGCCCTCTCGCCGATCCAGTCAATCTCCTCGCCGCCTAAGCCAGGGAAACTAAGAAGAGCGACCGAGACTGGAGGTAAGGCCGCTGACGATAGTAGAAATCCTCCCCCTATTATAACTGCGAACATGAAACGGAACTACGTTGTTATCACCATAAATGGACAGAATGTTGAGGCCTTAGTCGATTCTGGAGCCGATTATTCCGTAATCTCGGAAAGTTTTCGCCGATATTTGAAAATTCCGTTCTTTGCAGAAAAAGGGCCTGTACTGAGAGTCGCCAATAGGAAACACATCGAAACTCTGGGACGATGCAACTTAAAAGTGTCAATTGAAGAACTTGAGATTTATTTTACTTTTGTTGTCTTCTCTGAATGTAGCCATCACATAATACTTGGTCTTGATTTCTTTCGAGCCACAAGTGCAGTGATTGATTGCGGAAGAGGTGAAATACATTTGAAGGAAAGTGTGAACGACGGCCTAGAAGAAGATCTGCCTACACATGCGTTAGAAGACTGTTTTGTTCCAGCTCGCTCAATTAAGAAAATCACGGTTATTAACGAAGATATTCTAGGTGGAAAAGATCTAATGATAGAAGGAAGCAAAGATCTCATCTTAAAAAAAGAATTGGTCATACCATCATCCATAATTAACTTCCATCACGGCAGAGGGGAGATATGGGTAACTAATGGGACTTCTCAGAATCAAATAATCCCAGCTGGTATGCTTGTAGGATACTTGAGGAAAATTGGAAGTAGCGGAATCTACAGTGTTGACACAGCTGAAGACGATAAAACTCAATCAAACATTAAGAATGAAGATAGACGCCAACAAATCTTATCTCTGGTAGACGAGAGATTAAACGAAGAACAAAAGTCAATGATTGCAGAATGTTTAGAAAAGTACTCAGAGGTTTTTGATTTTGATAGAAAATCATTCAGTACAACCTCCAATGTGAAACATAAAATCGACACTTCAGACAGCCGTCCTATTAAACAACGACCATACCGGGTGTCTCCTGTCGAAAGACGAGCTATACAAAGTGAAGTCGATAAAATGATGAAGATGGGAATTGTACAACCGTCCGAAAGTCCTTGGTCGTCCCCAGTAGTTTTGGTTAAAAAGAAAGATGGGTCCTGGAGATTTTGTGTAGACTACCGAAAGCTTAACAAGGTCACCAAAAAGGATGTGTATCCTTTACCTAGAAATGATGATGTTTTGGATAGCTTAACAGGAGCTAAATTCTTTTCCAGCATGGATCTACGTACAGGATACTGGCAGATAGAAATCGACGAGGAAGATCGGGAGAAGACAGCTTTCATCACCCCTGATGGCTTATATGAGTTCCGGGTGATGCCCTTCGGTTTATGCAACGCACCGGCAACATTCGAAAGAATGATGGACAAGCTACTAGCAGGATTGAAATGGACAATTTGTCTTTGTTATTTAGACGATATAATTGTTTATGCTACATCCTTTAAAGAACACATTGAACGCCTAGGGAAAGTTCTCAGATGCATCCAGCAAGCAGGCTTGTGTATTAATCATGAGAAGTGCCGTTTTGGGTCAAGAGAAATCAAAGTGTTAGGACATCTTGTTACAGAAAGCGGCATTCGCCCTGATCCCGACAAAATCGAAGCAATTACAAATTTCCCGACTCCAAAAACAACAACTGAAGTAAGAAGCTTCATGGGGTTGTGTTCATATTACAGGCGATTTGTGAAAGATTTTGCAAATAAAGCAAAGCCGTTGCACGACCTCCTGAGGAATAACGTGAAGTTCTTTTGGTCGAACGAACAAGAACAATCTTTCCAAATATTAAAATCAGCCCTAACTACCGATCCTGTGCTTGGCCATTTTAAAGAAGATGCTGAGACACTTGTACATACCGACGCGAGTGGATATGGCGTCGGAGCAGTGTTGACCCAACTGGTAGAAGGAAAAGAAAAGCCTATCGCCTATGCATCAAGAACACTTAACGCCGCAGAAAGAAATTATTCCACGACGGAGAGGGAATGCCTAGCTGTAGTTTGGGCCATTTACAAGTTCAGACCATATTTGTTTGGAAAACACTTCACCGTCGTCTCCGACCATCATTCCCTGTGTTGGCTAGCTAATGTAAAGGATCCATCGGGAAGGCTAGCCAGATGGGCCTTGCGACTTCAAGAGTTCGACATATCTATTGTGTATAAGAATGGTAAAAGACACCAAGATGCGGATTGCCTCTCAAGAAATCCTCTCCCCCAATCCAACGAAGATAACATACCAGAATTGTCTTCAATTACCGACATAAGAAAAGAGCAAAGAAGCGATGTCCAGACCAAAAAAATAATTCAGGAAATTGATTCCAAAAGTGAAAGTGGATACAAAATAATCGACGGCATCCTCTACCGCAAAAACTACGATCCCATGGGCAAACCTTGGCTCTTAGTAGTGCCCAAACAAATGAGGGTTGACATTTTGAGGGAAGCCCACGATGCACCAATGGCGGGACACCTGGGATTTGCCAAAACATACGACCGCGTTAGAAGAAAGTATTTCTGGCCCGGCTTGCATAGATCTGTGCGACAATATGTGGCACATTGTCGAGAATGTCAACGGCGAAAAGGTTCTACCGAACGTCCACCAGGGCAACTTGTGCCAATTCCGCCGGTATCCCGACCTTTTGAGAAAATAGGGATAGATTTGTTAGGAAGATTCCCTACCTCGAACGATGGCAATAAATGGACCGTGGTCGCGACAGACTATCTAACAAGGTATGCTATGACCAAAGCCATACCAAATGGAAGTTCGGAAGAAGTTGGAAAATTTATAGTAGAAGACGTGATCCTCAAACATGGAGCCCCCAGAGAATTGATTTCAGACCGAGGTCGAACGTTTATATCCCACACAATACGGGATATTAACAACCTCTGTGGAACCGCACATCGCTTTACTTCTGCCTACCACCCCCAGACAAATGGCCTGACCGAGAGACTCAACAAGACACTTGGTGACATGCTGTCTATGTATGTTGATGTAGACCAAAGAAACTGGGATTCAGTTCTCCCTTACGTAACTTTTGCCTATAACACCGCCAAACAGGAAACCACCGGGTTTAGCCCTTTCTATCTTGTACACGGACGCGATGTCGAGACCCCATTGGACACCATCCTGACGTATAGAGAGGAAGCCAATCTGGAAGACTACGTGGAGAGTTTGGTCACAAATGCCGAGGACGCACGCCAGCTGGCCCGTTTGAACATCTTAAAGGCGCAAGAAAAAGACAAATCTCGATACGACAAAAGCCATAGACCTGTCCAGTACCGCACGGAAGACCTTGTGTGGGTGTACACACCTGTGCGTAAACAAGGACTGTCGGAGAAGCTACTTAAAAGATACTTCGGCCCCTATAAAGTTGTGAGACAACTGTCTGAAGTAACTTATGAAGTAGAGGCCTTGGAGAGGAGACCCAGACAACGGAATATCAAAGACATCGTCCACGTCCTGCGGATGAAACCATACAGAAGCCCAGAAGAACAAACACAGGACTGATCACATAGTGTAGAATTTTTTTTTTTTTTTAAGCAGCGGGTCGCTGCTTATTTTTGAAAAGGGGAGTAATGTCATAACCAAAAATGTACATAGCTTGTAACTGTAAATAATACATCGGCAGCTTGGCGAATGTTATGTACCTAAGCCCCGATAGGTGGCGCGCGCTGTCAGCTCGGCAAGTGTTATGTACCTAAGCTCCGATAGATGGCGGGCGCGCTAGGCGGCAAGTTTGTAAACAATAGTCGCCATCTTGAGGGGTGTAGCCGAAAGCCAGCCGTTTGGGTCTCTGACATTACTTCCTTAATTTACCATTATTTTTATCCATTTAACTTAGTTTACCTCTATTTCTTTTTATCCCTCAAACTTATTAACTATTTAAAGTCATCTAATAAATTATTATTTTATTCTACCCAAACGACTCGTCACCTTCATTACTGTGACAATATGTATATTTTCAAAGATCATAGTCTTTTGTGAGTTAAATATTTATTTTTGACTCGTGCTTTAGATGTTGTACAAAAATTTTGAATATCGCGTGAGAACGCCCTTGGAACTTTAGAAAGATTTTTAACGCCTTGCTGAATGTTTAATTTTTGTTTGCTCCTGACGAGGACAAAAGATTTTTGTCGAAACGTCGAGGTAATAAAAAGATTTACTGGCCGAAGTATCTTCATTTTCAAGAAATACAACTAATAAGGAACCATAGAGATAGTTTCCATCATTCTTGGTAACAGGTAGAAAACCCAAAAAAACAGACTCTCCAACTAAACAGAAGGGAATCGACACAGTTGGCCAGATGGAAATCTGGTCACCTGCGCCCTCTAGTCTATAAAGAGGGAGCCAAAATCTTCCCCATGTGCACTAGGTGCAAAACCGAAGAGGCCACTCCCCAACATTTACTAAATTGCATTGGAAAGGACAAAAGATCCCTGTACAGAGAACCAAGAAGAGTTCTTGAGCTTCTTTACGAGCACGACCTCCAAGATCTTGTTTAATTTAGACCAAAAGGATAAGTAAAAAAAAACTATCATTTATCTATCATCCTTTCCATTTCCATCATTTATCTATCATCCTTTCCAATTTCCATGATTTTTCTACCATCCTTTCACCTTTCAATCATTTATCTATCATCCTTTCACCTTTCCATCCCTCAGTAGTTCCCAGCATGAAATCTTTCATCGGGAGTTGGATCTCGATCTCTTATCATTCTTCATTTGAAGCTATTTTGATAGACTATCCCCTTCCCTGCCAGCTTCATGCTAAAGCCTAACATTCGTTCAGGGCGAAAGCTACCGCGAAAAATTCGAGGAAAATTCCTCAGGACCTGTTTTCGCCCCCCTTATCTTCCCCTCGAGGAGATAAGGTTGCCCCGGGATGTATTGAAACCATGGTTAGCTATGGCGGTATACAAATAGGGTCGCTAAGGGTCGCTGCTCTTACTTCATATCAGAATGGAAATATTAATTGGTATTAATTCTGTACCATCGATAGTTCATGATCTTTAAACTTTACATACACTCAGCGATATAATCACCTTGTAAAACAAACAAAAAAGGAAATCTATAGCATTATGAATTAGTTGAAACATAATAAAATAAAGTCTGCTTAGATTACTATTTTGCTTATTGAGCTCATACAAATGCTAGATATGAACTAGATCAAATAGTGTAGTCTTCTTGTTTTTCGAATTGGGTAAATGACAACAAAAGAAAGGTATTGGATGGAGTACAACTCTGGTTTTTACAGGATAGCAGCTCATAGAATTGGATCACTCGCATGGAATATACACACAGTGTATGGAAGTTTCCAGTAGTTTTAAAGCTATTGGTCTACAAAATTAATGACAGGAATTGAAGTTAGTTAATAAGGCTTATGTGCTGTTTGTCATGCGTCTTTATGTCATCTGCAAAGGAAAGTGTCGCCTCAAAGGACTTAACTCTGGGACTAACACCCGCTGCACATTTCAGGAAGAAGTGGCTGTCCATACAATAGCAATATCTCATTTTGCTGCCAATGAATTATTTTGAGCATTTTTCATGTCGTCATTTTGTCGAACCCCAATCCTCTAGGGTGTTTCTTTAATCATTTCTTGATGTCATTTAATGTCTCATGCGCGATCCCGCCCGGCATTCAATAAGTAATATATGATCATGCCACTTCCAGGAGACCATCCCTTGCGTAGCCGAATCAACTTTCACCCAACTTTCAACTCCGTCCATATCGCGTAATTGAAATTAGTATAATATTCTAAGAATAAGATCTCGATTTCTTAATTCTCCACTAATTTCAATTGGCTCAACGTAAATTTTCTCAATTATATCTTAGTACACTGGCTTGACATAATTCTCCACTAATTTCAATTGGCTCAACGTAAATTTTCTCAATTATATCTTAGTACACTGGCTTGACATGTTACACTTCTCCTAGTTCTTTGCAAGCTCGATTAATCCCAATGAAAGCCACTTCAGGCGTCAATCCAGTGATAAACTCGTCATGCATGGCTTCAAATTTGAAAAATTATTGGACTATATATTTGCAGTGGCATCTGCTTCCACTGAAAGTACTTAAAACATAAGACTGCCTATTGTTTAAATAGCTGCTTTACCCCATATACCTGTGTAAATATTACCCTCGGCTTTATCAATTCTTGAAAATTCTGCCTCTCGCTTACACTGAGAGTCAAAGTTTTTCCTTCCTACAGTAAGCTAACACTACAATTATTCACTGGAGTTATTTGCGTCGAGTGGCTAAAGTCTTTGCATTTAATCCTCCACTCTAACTCCAGAATTTCTATCTACTCGAAGCTGTTCAAATCTTTCAAAACAGTTGTTCAAATCCCCAAAGGTAATTTGTTAATATTCGATGATGATTGGAATTCTCATTAAACAGAATAACTACACCTTTCGATATAGATACACATCCAGCTACCAGGATATAGCTTGCTGTTCTCTTTCTTAACTTTATAACTGTTCAAAATTATGTATTAAAAAAAAAGGCTAAACATATGACTGGCTTAAATTTCTATGGAATCTCTTCATGCCTTCTGCTGGCAATTATTTGCTGTAATAAATGCTATCGAGATGTTTTTTACTTTGCTTGTCCTCACCCAAGGTAAAAAAAAATGTTTCAGAAAAACTGAATTGTTTGAAATTTCACCTAGAAAATATATGTGTTAAAAAAAACTAATAATTAAACATTTACACCACATCAAGGTGACCGTCTCTTGTCAGTGTCTACAGGTTATTATATTGCAAAAGGAAAAGGAATTCTAGAACATTTATCATCTTAGACATATCAGGAAGTAATATGGATCGAAAATAGGTATCGACGGGCGCGTCCTACCAGCTGCCATCTTGGAAACTTGATGCGTTTGTATTGTCGCGCGACTATTTATATTAAATATTATATAAGAAAGAGAAAATGGAAAGGCGGTAAAACCAACACTCAAAGGATTATATTTAAAAAACAATATTCGGGATATCATGGCGCATGATATGCAAAAATATTTGTAATAAATATTTGTTGAAACTTGTAAAAAAAATGTTGCAATAATCTAAAAATATCTATAATTAAATTTTATGTCGATTACAAGTGTTGAAAACAAAAAACCCATTAAATAAGTATAAATTAGAGTAAAGTTGAAAATGAGGATTATCTCTAGAACCCATAATACGCAAATATTTGTTAGATAAATAAACAAAAGATAAATTGTGAGATAGATAGCTGAAAATATAAAAATAAAAAATTAAAAAATGATAAGTGAATTACACACACAATTAATATTTAATAGCTTAACAAAATCAAATTGCTAAAGTCATAAAGGGGTTTTGCCTTCCCATAACCAAGAGAATGAACTAAATATGAAGATTGTCTCTAGATACATCATATCTACCCAATATCTGCTTTGGGTAAAATGAAAAAATCAAAAGTATGCATGTCTAAATGCGAAAGGAAATAAAAATAAATAATGCAGACTCATTAAAAGTTGCTAAAATATAATTATATATATGATGCCATTAAATACTGCTGCATCACCTAATAATTAAAATAGGCATGGCTGAGAGAATATTTAACTAAATATAATGCATTCCAAAAAATAAATAAAATCAAACCTATTCTAGAAAGACGAAAACATCGCGATAATACAATATATAAAATGAAATAAGTGGATTACAAAATCGAATAAACAAAGCTAAAAGGCCCGTGAATAAGTGAAGCTAAATAAATACAATTATTAATCAAAACAAACATTATGTCTAAACATTATATTCATATAACTACAAAATTACGCAAAATATTTTGAGGCAAATAGTGTCTCGATTAGCAAAAAAATATATAAATAAAATGAAAAGCGAAATTACTAGGACGAATAAAGATTTTGAAAAAATATAAAAATTACTATACTTTGGTATATTCTAAATAAAAAAATTATATATCCTATACATCTTTCAAGAAATAGGAGAAAAGCTCTGAAATCATGCTTATCCTAGTAAGCTAAATACCCTTGCGATAACATAAAATATCAAAATAAACAATTGGATTACCAAAAAAAAATTTAAAAATTAAAAGTAATAGGCCATGAAAAGAAATAGCAGAAAAGCTCCGAAATTATGCTTATCCTTGTAAGCTAAATACCCTTGCGATAACATAAAATATCAAAATAGACAATTGGAATGCCAAAAAAAATAAAAAATTAAAAGTAATAGGCCTGTGAATATGTAAAATTGACTTAAAGTTGTTACCAGGCCTGATTTAACACTAGCCTAAGATAATTATATTCCTATATTCTAAAGAGAGAAAAGGAGAAAAAAAATACTAATTAAATTTATAAAAGAAAAGGTTCTTAAATGAGGGTTAACTATGAAAGTTTAAAAGAGAATGCAATATTTTAGAGTGAAACCCTCTCGCAAACGCGAGAGGCTTCATGGGGAGCTAGGCTAGAGACCCACCTTATCAGTTGAAAGCTAAGCGTTGACTGATCTCATTGGCTCTTAGAATTCCCGCCTAGAGTATTCACATCTGGCCAAGTTATTTCCAGGGATTCCCCTTGCTTGGGTTGTTTTTCATCCTACAGATGTGTGCAATTCCCCAAGGTGTGCGAGAATAGCCTCAGCTGTCAATCAAAATGTCTCTTGGGTAGCTAAATTTATCTCGAGTTGTGATAAACAACCCAGGGCTCTTTGTGTGAAAAAACAAAAAAATGGGAAGCTTTTTGAAAATTAAGTAAAAGTCTTGAAACTAAGTTTACTATAAAACACAAAAAAAAACATAAAGGATAATTATATATTTTTTTAAATTTCGATATTCTATTGGATAAATTCAAAGAAAAAAAGGCGTCGATGTGTAAGTTAATAATGTTAGTTTAAAATTTCGATATTCTATAAAGAAGAGAGAGAGAGAAAAAAACGATCAAAGGAAAAGTCACTTTTCAGGTAGAGCTATTAGTTTCTCAGGGCTGTAGGCCTTACTTCTTACACATTTAGATAATTTGTAATTTTCGGGAAATTTCATAACCCACGTTGGGCGCCAAATGTAGGGTTCATTTCTGGCCTGACAATATATTATCTACTTTACTTGTGGCGTCAAACGATGGTGTACCTAATTCTGATGCACATCAAAAAAATTTCGAATAATATTAAAAATGTGAGAGAAAATGGTAAAACATTAAGATTAATAGAATTATAAAGGTTCAAGCCAAACTGACAATAAAATACTACTGGATGAATTAAACAAATCAGAGGATTTAAAATTGATCAATAAAATTTACATACCAACACTAAGAGATCCAACTATAGTAGTCAAAAACGTATCCAAAAATACATATACGCGAACTTCGTTCAAACCATATGCAAAATGAATTCTGATCTAGAAATTTTGAAAATGAAATGAAAGTTCTTTTCACAAAATGAGATCTAACTCTCCATATCACAATATAGTATTAAGAATAACCCTCAAAGTTTATCAAATAAAAAAAGGGGTAATAATGTAGCATTTGACTTTTAGTCCAAAGTTTTTATAAACTCAACATATGAGAATCTTAAAAAGAAAAAAGGATCTTGGGGCAAACTCAACTGTCACATTTAAACTTTGAGTTCCTATTGTAAGGTTACTACTTATGAACATAGAAACATCAAGATAAGCATGTATAAATATATTTATATTTATTTATATAATAAGTATCCTAGAATAAAGAAATGGGCTCTGTTGGATAAATGGAAAAAGATGTAAGATGTGACTTAGTAAAAATTTCCTTACTATAATATACATGTGTGGCGTTTCGGTAACAGCGTCGTTACCATCATAGGAATAGTGTGTGATATAGAGATAAACAAATATAGAACTTAAGCAGCTAAAATTATATTTGGGAAGATAAAATATCAGATAATATAGGATATAGAAGCATTTCGAGGATTACGCAGTGCCACAGCACGCTAAAACTCTTCCCCAAGCCAGCCAAAGGGGAAGATCTCTCAGGGGCGCAAAAATGGTGGGGTGTTGACAGATCCCGGGGTCTCGAGCCGCTGGAATGTCGGACTAACGACGATGAGGCCCCTGGTATGTGAAATTCCAACTTAGAGGGGGCCCCCCGGGTGTCAACTGTCCTTTGAAGAAAAGGACATCCTCAGGCCCTGTGGAAGAGAGTATGCCATTGTATGTGATTCAGATCTTATATGGAAACTCCCTAGTATTGTAGCCTTATTAAGAAACAGGCCATCAGCAACTTTTAGAGTCACAATCAGGGGATGCCTTTTTCTTGATTTATCTACATGAATCCTGTACAATTTCACCTTTTTACTATTTTTCTCTTAATATATGTGTCTGGTACTGAAATCTATTCAAAATTATACTTTGTCATTTGTGGTATATACTGTGTAACATCATGAAATCATTATTAAATTAGATAATCTATATAAAAACACCTTCTGGAGATTTAGCAACCCACTGAAGACGCTGAGAACTATTTCAGAAAGGAAAATATATAGCAATATAACACTATAATTTCTACAGATCAATTGTAAATAGAGTCATACACAAAAGAGATAGTGAGGAAAGTTTTAGAACAGATGTGTAAATAAATCCCTTTTCAAACAAACGCTCACGTGTACATGGGGAAAGGGAGGGAATTGCTGTATTATTTGTTGTTTTATGGCGAATCCATACAGGGCAATGGGCCCTAATAAAAGCCTTTTGTTGTTGTTGTATTAAATTAGATAATCTATAAAAAATAATGGTCGGTTCTCCCATCAAAATAGACGCTAGAATTGAGCGCCATCTATTGACCGTCTCTGCAAACTAGAGGACTCGGGTCGGTGAAAAGCCGAGCTTTACCAATTAAGAAGCGCCCACCTAGAAGCGACCCCCGTGTGTGGGCCTGGGACAATACTGATATTATAGACCAAATACAGAATGCGTTTATCAAAAACTTTCTGAATTTACCAAGATATATATATATATACCAGGGTATGTTGTAAGGCTAGGAACAGGCAGAATATCTGACTCTTACAACGACCAAATTAATTATGAAATATTTCATTAGATTACAAAAAAATGGAGGACAATAGACTACCTAGGCTCTGCTAGAATAGATTTAGATTATTAGCTAGTATATATTTAAAAAATTAACTCTGTGGAATTTTAATTTTTTTGTATTTAATCGATAATAGCAAAGTTACGTATGTTAATGTTAGGAAATATATTTTGATGTTAAGCAAAACCTACTCCATCTCGTTTTACATAAATGTTGAAAACTTGGTTGAAATTGATGCATTTGTAAAGAAAGTTTTTAGTGATGCCCACTTATGAAATTTCCATTTTATTAATATAGATATATATATATATATATATATTTGTAACTAGACGAATGTCCCGGGCAACGCTCGGGTTTTACCCGAGTGCGGATATGTTTTTAAAACGTCGTCTTGGGTGGTCGCTATAGACAGGGTGGTCTGTGTAGACAGGTGAATGTAACACACAGCTGATAACAGGGTTGTCTAGAGTGGCCGCTATAGACAGGGTGGTCTGTATAGACAGGTGGATGTATCACACAGCTGATAACAGGGTTATCTGGAATGGCCGCTATATACAGGGTGGTCTGTATAGACAGGTGGATGTATCACACAGCTGATAACAGGGTTGTCTAGAGTGGTCGCTATAAGCAGGGTGGTCAGTGGTCGCTATAGACAGGCGGATGTATCACACTGCTGATAACAGGGTTGTCTGGAATGGCCGCTTTAGACAGGTGTATGTATCACACAGCTGATAACAGGGTTGTCTAGAGGGGGGCAGGGAGGACACGTGTTCGCCGGCAGCCAATGGGCGCGCATTCTATCCGTGAGCTTCAGAATAAGGCAATTATATAAGTAGATTCCACGGCGGGAGAGAAACTGTACAGGGCAAGAGGCCCTAATAAAGTTGTTTTGCCGCTGTTGCTATATTAGTGTATCACAGCAAAAGTACAGTACATAACTCCAATCTACAGGAACCGATAGTTTTATGTTCCAATATAATTTATAATAATAAGATGCAAGGGCAGTACCATAAAATAAAAGAATGAAACATGTATGAGAGAACACAAATAAAAATTCTTCCTTATAAGCCACATACTAGACATTTATTCAAAACAAACAAAGTTTGAGAACATTTCCCTGCTGGCGGGATGCACCATTCATATAGTGTATCTAGACAGAGGTGACATACAGTTACAAAAATTGCTTTTATAAGGGGGAAAGCCCAAATCTCTATTTATTCTAGCGAGACAAAATAAGGGTTTCTATCATAATTACGTTCCTTAGAGCCCTTTTTGGGCCCATGCGAAAATTATGTCAGTTCCTACTCAAAAGAAAGACTAAGCCATAAGGGCAAAGAGGCTTACCTTTTTCCGAAAGCGCCGGAGAAAATCTGGTCTCCTCCCTTCCACGTCTCGAGCCTGACTGCCCTTCTAAGAAAAAAACTCTTTTTATCCTTGCCCATTTTTCCATTTTGATTCGCTGCTCGCGCTAAAGTTTTTCATTGGTTGGCATTTTCGTTCGTCAAGCCCACGCACGTAATCTTGACCGCCCCGCCTCCAATTTACTGTGTTGCTGAAAAAAAAAGGAAACATTGTAGAGAGAGAGAGAGAGATTGAGAAAACAAATTAATTTCTTTAAGAAATTAAATAATATATAGTCCGTGTATTATTAAAATTATTGATTCAAATTTTTACCTGGTAAATTATTTTCTTTCTTTATTTTATTCCTAAATCCTTTTTAAAAATACTAATTTAACTGGGGCTACTATAAATATTCGACTTGTTGAGAGCATATAATTTATTATAAATTTCCGGATATTAAATTCGATGCTAAAATTTAATAACTTCTTTTAGTCACCTCTATCTAAATATTAAATGAGGGGCATATATATACATATGGTACAACAGCTTCCAGCACGGATGTCTCTGGATGTCACTGGTGTCTTCATCTCCACCAGACATCAGCTCTCAGCATGGATGTCTGGTGTCTTCATCTCCACCAGGCATCAGCTTTCAGCATGGATGTCTGGTGTCTTCAAGTGGATAGGTTTATATGGTACAACAGCTTCCAGCACGGATGTCTCTGGATGTCACTGGTGTCTTCATCTCCACCAGGCATCAGCTCTCAGCATGGATGTCTGGTGTCTTCATCTCCACCAGGCATCAGCTTTCAGCATGGATGTCTGGTGTCTTCAAGTGGCTAGGTTTCTGGGCAAAAAAAGAATCTATAAATCTTCATGGGAGGGAAGCCATGTATCTAATTAATGTTGGCACTATACATCTTTTGTTGGGTATGATTACAAAACGTACCTCAACAATCCTCCCCTTGCCAAGTAATGGAAAAATGCCTTTGTGCTACTCATTATTCATCTGCCTTTCATCAGTCACTATGAAAACAGGCCCATTTCTAGCAAATGCATTATCCATTACTAGGTAAAGCCAGATGTACCGTAACTTATAACGAAAATAAGGCTAATCAAAATGATGGTTTGCTATTCTAGATGTTATTATTCCGAACATTAGTGGGCATTGTGCATCCTGGCAGAGGAGGGGGTTTTGTGTTATTTTTCTGTCAGCACACTGTTATCGACATAGGCCATGGGGGACAGTCATATCACATGTATGGAAGTAAGCAACGTCATCTGTCTCACCATTCATGGGTATATATACCACCCTTCCACTTTCTTCTTTGGCCTTGAGGAGTAGTCCATCCTTGTGGTAAGTCTTATCACTCCCATTTTTGTCTCTTGAGGTGCTGGACTCATGCTACCTTCTCTCTGCTAACATTACGGTTAGTACATTTCCCTATCTCACATTATATATGGAAAAAAAATCTGGGCGCCAAGAAGTCGTTTAGAAATAACTGACTAGTCCAACTCCTAAAACATGCCAGCATCTTTATTTAAGTCCCAATCAAGACATTGGTGTGGTATGGTTATATATCCCATCAAAGGAAAATATACTTATAGTTAGCTGGAAGAAATATATTGGTTCATAATGAGTAGCCTATGACATGATGACTTCTGCTAAAAGAAATAAAAAAAAATACAAAAAACAAAATTATGAAAATAATTATTAAATAAGGCATGAAATATGTGATGATAAATGAATCATTTCTTGTTAAATGATGAGTACAATATATATATGCATATAATGTAGATAGTGATTAAATATGTTAAGACATAAGTGATAAAATCATCGCATGATAGATGACAAAAGAAAACTGGTGGTATTTTAAATATTTATCTAATATCAAATATTCTTTTGAAGATCGATTTACCTGTTAGGGTATATTCTTACTTGACTACGTTTAAAATCAAGACATCTCTTTTTTATTAATATATTTATTTTTATAACAAAAATGTAAAACTTTACATATTAACCTATTTTACATTAATAGAAATTTAAAACAAAAACATTACCTACCAATTAGCAGCAAACTCGCTCTAAATTTACAAAACTACAATAAACAAATTAAACGAGAGTTCTAAATATAGCAATTACAATGTTGCCGAATATAATTAAACATAACAAAAACTATTCATAGAAATATATATCGAAATATATTCTGAAAATATGTACAGAAGCCGTTGGCCGGATCCCAACATTTCCCTCCTTATCCGTCCAACTACTTCTGAGAGTCATTATCAGTGCTCTTCAAGTTGTTCTGTACTGAAGATTTCCTTTATGTGATGTTCATGTTTGGAGATGGAGATTCCTTTGGTCAATATATCTGCTTCTATGGTTTCGGATGGTTTATAGACAGGTGTTATTATTTTTGACTGGAATTCTTCCCTTACAAAATATAATTTCCTATTAAAATGTCGACTTTTCAATCCTTGCATTGGGTTTTTCAGCCATGCTATCAGGGATTGGCTATCTGTATATACTTGAATTGGCCTTTGAGTTTTGCATCCAAGATCATCCAGAAGATTATCATACCATTTAACATCACAAACTCCTTCACAAAAATCTAATAACTCAGCCTCCATTGTGGACATTGCAACCATTCTTTGTTTGTTGCATTTCCAAATAACTATATTGTTGCCAATTTTAATAAAGTGTCCACCAAATGATTTGGCATCTTTCGTAGTGCACCAGCCGGCATCTGATATGGCAGTTAATTGTTCTGATCCTTCACTGAATTTTAGTTTTGTATTCCTTGTGTATTGCAGATATCTCAATATTCGCTTGATAGCTCTCCAATGTATTTCTCTTGGATCTTGTATATAATGTGATAGGCTATTTATAGCATATGCAATATCTGGTCTTGTTGCATTAGTTAAGTATAGTAATGATCCTATTTCTTCTTGGTACATCTTCTTTGAATAAGGTGGACTGTTTTCATAATCATCATATTTCTCTACTAAATTTATAGGTGACTTCACTGGTTTGCATTCTCTCATTCCATATTTATCAAGAATCTTATCAATGAATTCTTCTTGCAATAACAGTATTTCATTCTCTTGTTTTTCTATAGTGATTCCTATGAATTTTCCATTTTGTGTTACTTCATTAATAACTAAGCCTTTTGAGAGACTTGATATTAGGTCATCCACATCCTTAGATGAATTGGATAGGATCAAGAAATCATCTACATACACTCCTAGAATTATTTCTTTTCCTGTTGTTAAAAGTCGTGGCATAGAATATGTAAATATCTTTTTGAGTGTATGACTTGGAATGTAAATTTCTTTTAAATGAATTATTATTATGTCAAATATATTTTGAATGGATTATTATTATGTAAATTTCCCTTTTGTATATAACTGAGCCGTGTTGTTGAAATAAAGAGTTTCTTAGTAGAGCGAGAGCTTTACGTGTGTAGCCGCTGGTTTTTGTCTTCGTTATTATTTCTTTCTCGCTTGATCACCCGAAGCAGTCCAAATAATATCAAGACTTTGGGTAAAAGTCTTACTTGTTAAGAGGAGGTTTCTTCAATCTGACCTATCGTACCTTAACATTTAGTGGCGTCTCCGGGTGGGCTGCGTGGGCTGGTCAAGTAGAGAAGACGGGAAGACCTGTAGGCGCTGTCTTCCGAGGAACAGGTGGCGGGAAGACCTGTAGGCGCTGACTCCCGAGGAACAGAAGGCGGGAAGACCTGTAGGCGCTGTCTCCCGAGGAACAGAAGGCGGGAAGACCTGTAGGCGCTGTCTCCCGAGGAACAGAAGGCGGGAAGACCTGTAGGCGCTGTCTCCCGAGTAACAGCAGCTCAAGGAAAAGAAGCTAAAGAAGCTCAAGGGAAAAGAAGCTCAAGGGAAAAGAAGCTAAAGAAGCTCAAGGGAAAAGAAGCTAAAGAAGCTCAAGGGAAAAGAAGCTAAAGAAGCTCAAGGGAAAAGAAGCTAAAGAAGCTCAAGGGAAAAGAAAGCTAAAGAAGCTCAAGGGAAGAGAGACTAAGGAAGCTCAAGTTAACGGAGCTCAAGAAGCCCTTTGTTAAAGGTTAAAAAGAGCTCAGTGAAGCTCAAGGTTTAAAGGAGCTCAAGAAGCCCTTTGTTAAAGGTTTAAAGGAGCTCAAGAAGCCCTTTGTTAAAGGTTTAAAGGAGCTCAAGAAGCCCTTTGTTAAAGGTTTAAAGGAGCTCGAGAAGCCCTTTGTTAAAGGTTTAAAGGAGCTCGAGAAGCCCTTTGTTAAAGGTTAAAAAGAGCTCAGTGAAGCTCAAGGTTTAAAGGAGCTCAAGAAGCCCTTTGTTAAAGGTTTAAAGGAGCTCAAGAAGCCCTTTGTTAAAGGTTTAAAGGAGCTCGAGAAGCCCTTTGTTAAAGGTTTAAAGGAGCTCAAGAAGCCCTTTGTTAAAGGTTTAAAGGAGCTCAAGAAGCCCTTTGTTAAAGGTTTAAAGGAGCTCGAGAAGCCATTTGTTAAAGGTTAAAAAGAGCTCAGTGAAGCTCAAGGTTTAAAGGAGCTCAAGAAGCCCTTTGTTAAAGGTTTAAAGGAGCTTAAGAAGCCCTTTGTTAAAGGCTTAAAGGAGCTCGAGAAGCCCTTTGTTAAAGGTTTAAAGGAGCTCAAGAAGCCCTTTGTTAAAGGTTTAAAGGAGCTCAAGAGGCCCTTTGTTAAAGGTTTAAAGGAGCTCAAGAAGCCCTTTGTTAAAGGTTTAAAGGAGCTCAAAAGGCCTTTTGTTAAAGGTTAAAAAGAGCTCAGTGAAGCTCAAGGTTTAAAGGAGCTCAAAAAGCCCTTTGTTAAAGGTTAAAAAGAGCTCAGTGAAGCTCAAGGTTTGAAGGAGCTCAAGGGCAAAGAAGTTGAAGAAGCTACAGGGTGAAAGGCTACCTACAAGGTAAAAAGGATGCCTACAAGGTGAAAGGATAACTACAAGGTCAGATGGAGGAAGTTAGCAGAAGGCGTAGAAAGGCGATAAGAGGCGTTTTTACCGAGGTGGTAAATGATATGAATACAGAGTTAAGGGATCCTCTTATTGATAAAAGTGGCATATATGCCAAATTTGATAGATTAGAATCTCTCCATTTGGAGCTGGTGGCATTGAATGAACGATGCCAGGCAATTTTATTGGCCAAAGATGAGGCTACTGACGATGAAATTGATAAAGAATTTGAGGATTGTGAAGTCTACATCACGGAAAGATATTATTTGAAGGCTAGAATTCGCGTAATGCGTGAGCAGGATAGGGATGCTCAGGTCAAGACTTCTCAAATTCCACCAGGGGAGTCTAGTGCCTCTCCGAATTCAGAAACCGATAATCAGAAAGTTATCAAACTTCAGACTACTTCTACGTCTCTATCGAAAAGCCCGGAAGAGTCCATGAAAAATGAAATTGAAGGCGTGGAAAAGAGGATTCTGTAAAAACTGCTAGAGCTACGGATGTGAAGCCTGCTCTAGCTAAAGCTAGAATACTAAAGGAAGCTTGTTCAGCTCCCTCTATAATAGATATTGAATATGAGGACAAAAAAGGTGCTGTGAATGCTATTAAAGAAAAGGAATTGAACGCAGCAGTTGAAGGCGGTGAAGGGAAGGAAACAGAAGCGGCAGTTAAATGCAATAAAGTGAAGGATTCTGAAACTGCAGTTGATAGCTATGTAGGTGTGAAGGAAGCTGAGGCTAAAGACAAAGCAAATGAAGCGGAAGCAAAACCTGATGAAGTGAATCCTAAGGGCGACGGAGTAAGGGATTCTAAAGATGAGCCTAAAGGCGACGGAGTAAAGGATTCTGAAGATGAGCCTAAGGGCGACGGAGTAAATGATGCTGAAGCAAGACCAACTGGAGATACGGAATCTAAAATAAAGAATAAGGGAGATCTACAAAAACTTAAGGGCAACCCAGGGGATTGGCCCTCAAGGTGGGGGCAATTTGGTAGAAATAATGCCAATGAAAAATATGAAGAGGCAAATTTAAAGGATAAAGAAGATTCTGAAGCGAAGCCTAAGGGCGACGGAGTAAAGGATTCTGAGACTGCAATTAAAGGTTATAAACCGGTGAGCATTTCTAGAGCAGTAGCTGAGGGTACTGATTCAAAAGTGGAAGAAGAAAAGCTAGATGTAGAACAAGGTACTGATTCAGCGGTGGAAGAAAAGATAGATGCAGAACAGGGTACTGATTCAAGGGTGGATGAAGGCCCAGATGCAGAACAAGGTACTGAATCAAGGATGGAGGAAGGGATTATTGATACAAAGGATTGGTTGAATGATGGGTTCATCGAAGGAGTTAGTGAAATTCCACCTGAGGGAAAGGGATACTGGTTTCCTGATCGCCCTGTATTTGGGTGTGAGTCCGAAACGACGCCTATACGGCCAGTATGTGACGGCGCGTCCTGTCGAGGATGCAGCGGACTATCCTTGAGGCGATATTTAAAAAAGATACCCAATCTACTGAGGAGAATCCCGGAAATGGGGATAAAACTTCGGAAAAATAAGTACGGAGTTTTGGCCGACGTGAGGAGATATTTCCAGGTGATGGCCATCAGGGAAAATGATTGGGACTACCTCCGATTTCTTTGGAAGAAGAAGATGGACGCTTATGGGGCAACCTCCGGTGGTGTGTATGGAGAGGGTGCCGCAGTGTGCCGAGGAGAGGATGGTTTTCCTGGATGAGAGCCTGGGCTCCTTGCAACGGTGTCCCACCTGCCTGGATCCCCCCATCGCGGTGGAACGGATTTTTTTCTTTTTACAAAAAAGAAAGGTGGGGGTATGTTAAAAGTCGTGGCATAGAATATGTAAATATCTTTTTGAGTGTATGACTTGGAATGTAAATTTCTTTTAAATGAATTATTATTATGTCAAATATATTTTGAATGGATTATTATTATGTAAATTTCCCTTTTGTATATAACTGAGCCGTGTTGTTGAAATAAAGAGTTTCTTAGTAAAGCGAGAGCTTTACGTGTGTAGCCGCTGGTTTTTTTCTTCGTTATTCTTTCTTTCTCGCTTGATCACCCGAAGCAGTCCAAAGAATATCAAGACTTTGGGTAAAAGTCTTACTTGTTAAGAGGAGGTTTCTTCAATCTGACCTATCGTACCTTAACACCTGTTATTGGGTCTGTTCGATATAAGCAAGGATCTGTAGTTGTTCTCTTCAAGTTTCTCTTAGTGAGTATAGCATCCAGCCTTTCATTCCACTTCCATCCTGATTGTGGTAATCCATATATTGCTTAGGATACTAGGCATACTTCATTAGGATTGGTCTCAAAGCCTGGTGGTTGTTCCATATATATTGGAGAGTCGAGATCACTATTCAAATAGGCAGTTTTTACATCAAAATGTCTTATATTCTTCTTTTGGTTAACAGCTAAAGATATCAAAACCCTCAAAGTTCCAAGTTTCATAACTGGACTGTACTCTTCTACAAAATCTTCTCCTTTTATTTGATTGTAGCCAGCGGCCACTAACCTGGCCTTATATTTGGGTTGCATTCCTTGTTCAGAGTCTTTCTTTGAGTATACCCAGCGACTGTTAATGACCTTTTTATCTCTAGGCCTCTCAACTAATTGCCATACTTTGTGTTTTTTTATTGAATTCAACTCTTCTAACATTGCTTCATTCCAGCCTGACCTTTCACTTGAGTCGATCGCCTCTTGATAATTATTCAGTATGTCCTTATCTGTCTTATAGACAACATATTCGTCAAATTTACCAAACTTAGTTGGTATCACACGTCTTCTTTGTGGACGTTGTTCGGCTTCTTGTTGGGAATTAATATCTGTATGACTCTCATCTTCCATTATTGATGGTTGAGAAATCACTCCAACATTGGTAACTTCTCCAATATTCGATTCATCTATTTTTTGATCTTGTTCTTCAAGAGAATTCCGCATTTCATAGGTTGTCCCAGATTTGTATTGAAAATAATTGTACTCTTTATCACATGAGGTATTTTGGTGAGTATTTCTTGGTCTTCCTTCATCAAACTTAACATGTATTGTTTCATAAACCATTTCTTCCTCCATATCATATATTCGATATGCTCTTCTTTCATTTGAATAGCCGATGAGTATTCCTTCCTTTCCTTTAGGGTCTAGTTTGGATCTTTTATGATCATTTATTTTATAAACAACTGGGCTTCCAAAGATCTTGAGATGTCTGACTGATGGTTTATGGCCAGTCCACATTTCCATTGGAGTCTTAGTCAAATTTGATTTTGTAGGCGTCAAATTATGGAGATAAACAGCTGTTCTTGCCGCCTCACCCCAAAACTTGATGGGTAAATTGGCCTCAATCAGAAGAGTTCTCGTCATATCCAGGATTGTTCGGTTGGCCCTTTCTGCCATACCATTGCTTCTCGGCAAATAAGGTTCTGTTTTCTCATGCTTAATGCCTTTTGATTCTAGAAAAATATTCATTTCTGTATTTATAAATTCACCGCCATTGTCTGATCTTAATTTCTTTACTTTCATGCCTGTCTCTTTTTCTCTTCTCTTTATGAAATTTTCAATGTTGCTGGTAGCTTCATCTTTACTGTGAAGAATTTCTATAAAATATATTCTAGTCTATTGGTCAACTATGGTTAACATGTATTTCCTTCCTCCAACTGTTGGTGTCAAAGGCCCACATATGTCAACGTGTATTCGTTCCAGTGGTCTTGCTGTAGTTTCTCCGAGTGACGGACTTCCTTCAGCTTTTGTGATCTTTCCTTTGTTGCAGCTTACGCAGTAAGGTAGTTCTCCCTTTAAGTCTTCAAGACCTTTTACCATTTTGTTTTTGTGCATCCTCATTAAATAGCTTGAGTTGATATGTCCTAGTCGTTTGTGCCACAACTCCATATTGTCACTAGACACGTGCATACACTTTTCACTTTATTTTACAACTTCAGGTTTGAAAGTGACTTTGAACATATTGTTCTTCATTATTCCCTTAGATATTATTTCCTCCTTTTCACTTAAAATCGTTGCTCCATTCTGGTCAAATATCACTTTGTTTCCTTTGTTAACTATAGAAGCAACTGACAATAGATTGCATCTTAGATTTGGGACATAAAGTACATCTTGTAATTCAACATGAGGGTTCTCATTTGAAACTATTTTAATATTGCCTTGTAGGGTTGCTTCTATTGAGTGATGAGTTTCTGCCAATAATATAGGTTGATTGCATTCTATGACTTCTTCTAGACATGAGTTATAATTTGTCATATGAGTTGAGCATGCAGAGTCAAGTTGCCACTCCGTTTCAAGTGTTCTAGGCTGCTCTTTCCAAGCCATAAGGGCATGATGTCGTTGAGGAAATTATTCCTTACGCCGATTATTATCCCTATTAGTTTTTCGATTTTGCATATTTTTATTTTGATGGCGTACATTTTTGTATTTCTTTGTAAATTTTGAATTTGCATTGTCAGGATTATACCAACAGTATCTTTTGAGATGTCCTAATTTATTGCACACATGACATCTTTTCTCCCTAGACATGTGGCCATATTCCGCTTTTAGAGCCTGTGTATGTGAGTTGCTAGAGGTCGTTTCCAATGGTTTCTCAAAGTCCAATAAAATTTGTCTTAGTGCATCAATGGACATGTTTCTATTTGCGATGATGACAGGGCGTAGATGGTTAAATCTGGGAGATAAGCCTTCTGTTATATATCGGGTAACTTCCATGTCTGAAACTTGTTTCCCCAATTCCTTAACTTGTACTGATAACGCCTGAGCTCTTGTTATAAATTCTTCAGCACTTTCATTGGCTTTCATTCTTAATCTTGATAATTCTAGATAACAATTCATCATTTTCTCTTTAGATATGCCTGAATATATTGTTTTTAAGGCCTCCCATAGATGCTTTGCTCTTCTATTTTCCTTATAAATTAATGCAATTGGTGGCTCAATAGAAAGTATAATTATTCCATAAGCTTCTCTATTTAATTTTTCACATTTTAAAATTTCTTCTTTATTTTTGAGATCACTTTCTATTCTTTCAGGAATATCATTTTCAATTACTTTAAATAAGTCCTTAGCATTTAAAAGGGCCTCAATTTGCATCGACCATATCTGATAATTATTTCCTTTAAGAATTTCGATCTTCATATTATTATAAATATCCATAATACACTTTTTAGAATATTTATTTTCAATCAACCGCGCTCTGCTACCAAAAATGGTGGTATTTTAAATATGTATCTAATATCAAATATTCTTTTGTAGATCGATTTACCTATTAGGGTATATTCTTACTTGACTACGTTTAAATCAAGACATCTCTTTTTGATTAATATATTTATTTTTATAACAAAAATGTAAAACTTTACATATTAACCTATTTTACATTAAAATAGAAATTTAAAACAAAAACATTACATACCAATTAGCAGCAAACTCGCTCTAAATTTACAAAACTACAATAAACAAAACAAACGAGAGTTCTAAATATAGCAATTACAATGTTGCCGAATATAATTAAACATAACAAAAACTATTCATAGAAATATATATCGAAATATATTCTGAAAATATGTACAGAAGCCGTTGGCCGGATCCCAACAAAAACTACAACAAAATTATATATGATGACAAAATATATATACATATATAATTAAAGCGGACAAAAAAAATTAGGATAAAATAGATCATACCTTGAGGAAAGATCAAGCCACGACAACATGTTTAAAAAAGTCGCATCATGGTAGATAAATATATTTAATATCATGAATATCAAAAGAAAAATTGTTGAAATGGATAATATATTATTATAATATAATATATAATATAAAAATAATAACATAATGAATAAGAAAATGTAAACATAATATATTCGTGCGCTGAAGGTTCAGGGTTTAGTATCTCAGTTAAGCTTATCCAGTCTGGAGTCACGAGTTGGTCACTGGGTAATATTCATCTATCCCCATCCTATATATACTGGAGAGTGGGTTCTCTTCTCGTTAGATTCCTCAAATTGCAATACTCTCTCAACCCAGATGGGAACGTCATTTAGAATCTCGGTCAAATGGAACATAGCCCAGACATCTATGAAACTACACAATCCATTTAAATCTAGGGTGACAACTGTATGAAGAAAGTTCTCTGTTTGACAGAGCAACTAATCAATTTCTCCTATCTTGTTTGCGACTCCGTTTACCTTGTCTCTGAGATGTGTACAGTTCAGCTACCTCTCCCCCTTCCAAGAAATTCATATTACTTTCATCTACTAATATACTATCTATCCATTGATCTGAATCCTATTAATCTACATCTCTTATCAATTTGAATTTTTTCGATTTGAAATTTTGGTTCTTCTGCAAATTTCTTCAGAATTCTACTCCCTGTATAACCGCACTTAATCCTACTGTCCTCATTACAACACTTCTAAAACTTTGACTCATTGGCTCGTTCTGGCGTCTCGTTCGCGGTTCTTATAGTTAACTAATACTTTAAAGTCTTACCCTAACACGGAACGAGTTTTAAACTCGTTGAAGGCCCTATTAATTACTTATTCTGCCTCTCGAATCGGACTTATGCTCGAATTCATTCCAACAAAACGTATGACAGGGCGAATCCTTTATTAGAAGAAACTTCCGCTAGCTATGGGGGATCAAACTGGTACCAAAAAAATATCAATAGACGGAAATTACTTCGTCTAGAATAACTGGGCAATCTCTGCCTACATGCCAATCTTGCAGGACCTCCCGTCTGAAACACCCTCGCTCCAGCCACGCTAAAAGCGTCGAAAACTACGGTGTCAGATCAGTTACTCAAGGTCGTGCCGTTTATGCCCCAGGCTATACGGCATGGCTAAAACAAATCCCCCATCCTGCATAAATTCAATCTATACCTCTTCGTTTCCTCTTGCGAGGAGGAGATGAGTGGGCATTTTGGCTTGATCCTTGCCTCCCACTATCTCCAAGTCTGAGGGTCGGGATAGGGATCATTTATCCACAATCCTTAGAATTCAAGCTAACCTAAAATAAAAGAAAATCAAAGGAAAATTATACCCCTTAACGAGGGACCTAACAAAAAGGAGCGAATATTTTCTAACTAGATAGAGTTGTTGTCCTGTGAGGCTTCCGATCCTAACAAATAAAGAAATCAAAATTAAACAAAAGATCCTATTAGATTCCCTAACACTATTCTAATGTACCTTCGGTCTAACATAATAAGAGTTTTTAACTTTTACCACAATCATTAGTCATTCCATTCATACATATCACATTCACGGACTGCATACATACTAAAGTTAAAAATTGCTACAAATGCCAAAGTACTATAATAGTCAATGTTAACATTTACCCTAAACATTACTAATTTCAAGGACTAAAGGTGAAATCGAATAAAATTAACAAATTAAAACAAATTGGGAACTAAAGCCCTATGTTACTCAAAAGAAAATGCCTCTGTACAAGCTCTATATATACTAATACATTATACTCGCTAAATGATTGTTAACAATAATTGTTGGCAAGTCTAAATAATCTGGAAGCTAACCTACCTTTGAAAAAAAAACAGTGTAACTTCAAAAACTGCCCTTGCCTTGACACTAAGCGACTATTCACGACAATTCTATAAAGACACACACAAAATATAAGGGCGAATAAAGGACCATTAAACGTGACACCTCATAAAAGCGGATTGAGTCATTCCCCTAGTCACCGTGGGTGAAGTCACTTTTCGTCTTACTTCGTCGTGCGTCTGCCCCCTTTGCAGTAGCCCGACCTCAACACTCTATTGAAAGATGGATTTATAGGGTTTACGATTCACTACCTAACACTAACATTCTCAAGTGCTTTCCAAGGATCGACTACAGTCTGGGCCTACTTAACTTCTACCCCTGGCTTATTCTCTTTGGGACCCCTACTCCTTTGACAGACTTCCCCTCCATTGCATCTTTGGCCAGACATTTCTTGACATGAGTTTTACAGGGCTTGGTTATTACCCAACTCGTTATCTAAGACGTCCTTCCGGGCCTACAATTTGCCTGTGTTTCTGTATCCCTCAGCTGCCCTGACCACTGATTCAGTGTCCCTATACTTCACAACTTCACTCTGAGAGATTGACCTTTCATGTCCTCATTAGAAACCTATTTCAAAAGCTACTACCTGAAAGCAGGGGATTAT
Organism: Cordylochernes scorpioides; assembly: GCA_030710605.1. Lineage (NCBI taxonomy): Eukaryota > Metazoa > Arthropoda > Arachnida > Pseudoscorpiones > Chernetidae > Cordylochernes > Cordylochernes scorpioides. The sequence continues at coordinate 89,587,054 of CP092877.1, read as the reverse complement.
AGGGTTTCTAAATTACCCAACGCAAGCCACAAGATGCCTATCAGGTTTGTTGTTTTAGACATAGCCCCCCTTTAAGTTGTGATCTTCTACACCTTCCTTCATCTATTACTCCCGATAATAACCAAAATTCAGATTTACACTAAATAATTAATTCATAATTGTATATATTATTCTCACTGGTCTTTGAAACTCGGGGTTTAACAAGAAATAGTTTGTATAAGAAAAAAAAATCCTAATGAAGTTTTTCTTCGGGAAAAAAAAAGGTTAAAAAAAAAGATTGAAATCTCTAAACTTCTCATTCTATTGAGCTGATTCTCCGTACACACTCCGAAATCCTAGTTAGTGGTGACAGTCTAAGCAGGATTTACACTGTGTGGGCCTTTTCACCCTTGTAGACCTGCATAAAGTTAAACTGTCCACACTAACTCTGTCAATTTCCCCTCGTCTCATTACTTCTGAGTTCGATCTGGTTGTCACCCCCTGTGGAACCACTACATTAACAGTCTCGGTAGACCTTCTGTCACCTATTAGTTTCAATAAGGGGGCCCATTTCTTGTCCTTAAGCAAACCTTCCCACGTCCGATCGCTATCTATCAAGGGGGGCCCACGATTTTTAATTACCGCTGCCACCACTCTCTTATCTTGTGATGACTCAGAATCATCCTCACACGGGAACCTACTGAGGAAGTCGGCTACCGTGTTTTCTTTCCCCGGGACATACACAAATGTTACGTTGAAGTCTTGGATCTAGAAATTTCTCTTGTCAATTTACCTAATCCCTTAACACGTGCATGTGTCTATTTTCACTTAGCGGCTGTTTTTAGAAATTCCCTTCTTATATTTATACAGTATGAGGGCATAGTAGTTAAAGGCTGCATTTCCATGAGTTCATCTCTCTTACAACATGTTGAAACAAAATTAAATGGGGTTATAAGATCGCTGTCTATGGGGTAACAGGTGCATATTGGATTGGGAAATGACAAAGTTATTTCGCCCTTTAAGATACTAATTGTGACAGAGTTTTCTGTTGAGTTATGATGATACACTGAGAATTTGATAGGTAAATTATTTTGCAGGACTGTGCTGCATATCAAAGGTTTTGTTTGTTCTTGGGTTAGAAATTTTATATTATTCCTTTTTACTGTCAGTCTGATTATTACATTCCTGGCTCATGAGATAGGTGTGCGACTTGTATAATTCACTGTGGAAATATATATGTGGACATTTAAGAATTTACAGAAGTATATCCAATATGGGGTCGTCACTTCAGCTCGATCTATCCACATTCTTGTTCTGGTAGTAGCGACATATTCTCTCGAGACTTCACTGCCTCATATATAATCCAAGCGCATCACCTTAAGTATCAGTTTTAGGAAGCATCATCTCGTCCTAGACCTTTCTTCTCTTCATGCTGGCACATCTTCAATGACATTTCCTATGTGGGGAACACACCCTTTAAGCGGTCTATCGGTATCCAGTGATCATACTTGGTAGAAAACGCCGTCAGAGGGGGTCGCTCTCCTCGCATGTCTAACCATCTAACCAATCACGATACCGCCTCACGCCTACAGGTTCCGAATTACATTCAATGTAATATCTCTGCTCGGGTGTCCCGACTCTATCAATCCTTATTCACAGCCTTTAGGTGATATTACTCCGCACTGGAAACGCGCATTTCGCTAACCTCCTCATTATATACAAGTGCCAAATCGAGCCATGATAAACTCTTCTGTCTCCTATTCTCCCATTATTAGATAGATCCTGTCTCTAACACAGGTGGCTTTTTAACACAAGGAATAGATGCAGTCATGGACAATGAACCTTGCGAGGCATGCATTTATGGCAAACAACAGACTGAGTTTTGGATCAAGAGAAAAATATGCTTCCACCCAACCTGGAAACATGTATGTGGCCCTATGCAGAAGGTTTCGAAAGGAGGGATGAGATACTTTGTGTGTTTCAAAGATGATTTTACAAAATACCGATCAGTGTATTTCCTAAAAGAAAAGTCACAAGTCATTGAAAAGCTAGAACAATTTCTCTTGGAAACAAAGACTACTGGACATATAGTGAAAGAAATTCTTACAGATAGAGGAAAGGAGTTTGTAAATAAAGAAACCTCAAAAATTACAAACAAGTATGGTATTAATCATAGGATCACAATGCCATATACTCCACAACAGAATGGTTCAGCGGAAAGGGAAAACAGGACTTTAATAGAAACAGTTCGTTCAATGATATATGCCAAAAATATGAGCCTAAAGCTTTGGGCAGAGGCAGTTAACACTGCTACATAAGTTTTGAATAGAACAGGACCAACACAAATTGAGGGAAAGACACCTTATGAACTATGGTTTGATAAAAAACCAGCAGTTGATCATCTTTGAATATTTGGAACTGAATGTTTTGTTCATGTGCCTGATGAAAAGAGAAGAAGGTTAGATGCCAAAAGCGAAAAAGGTATTTTAGTTTGTTATTGCAGTAGCAAGGATGGGTATCGAATCTGGATGCGGAACTCAAAAAAAAGTTGTCCGAAGTAGATATGTAATATTCAAGGAAACTATACCAACATTCAGCCTTGATATTGAAAAGAGAAATAAGGAACTTTTAAGTAATCAGATTGATGAACAAAATTACACTCAAGATATTGAGAAAATTGAAAGCAATCTTCAAACATCAGACGTATACAATCTGAGATATCGATCAAATATATCCAAACCTCAAAGGTATATTGATGCTCAAATAAATATTGCAAAAGGTCTTGAACCCAAGACATACAAAGTAGCAATGGATTCTCCAAATGCACAGTTATGGAAAGAAGCAATTAATGAAGAAATGAATTCTTTAACGGAAAATGATGTATACGAATACACAACATTACCACCTGGCCAAAAACCAATTGATTGTAAATGGGTATTAAAGACCAAATTGAATTCTAAGGAGAGATTACAAGATATAAGGCAAGACTGGTGGCAAAAGGGTTTGTACAAAAGAAGGATGAAGATTATGAAGAAACATTTAGTCCTGTGGCAAGACATGACACCATAAGAACTCTTTAAGCAATTGCTGCTAATGAAGACTTAAAATTGGTACAGTTTGACATAAAGACAGCCTTTCTATATGGAGACTTACAAGATCAAATTTATATCAAACAACCTGAAGGATTCAACAATGGAATAGATCTTGTATGGAAATTGAAGAAAAGTCTCTATGGACTTAAACAGTCACCAAGATGCTGGAATCAGAAAATAGTCAACTTCATGAAAGAAAGATGTCTGAAGGAAAGTACAGCTGACCCCTGTTCATTCTTCAGAAAAACAAATGATCAACTACTCATTATTGCCATATATATTGATGATGATATCATTGCTGGTACAAATGAACAGGAAATCAAAGAATTTCTTGATGAACTAATGTTTTCATTTAAGATCACAAGTGAACCATTAAATTACTTTTTCGGTATTGAGATAGAGCGGCAACAGGATGGGCCAATCTTTATAAATCAAAAGGCATATATAAAAAGAATTCTTGAGAAATTCAATATGTCTCAAGCGAATAAAGTGGGAACACCAACTGATAATTCTACTGTTCCTGGGGAAGCAGAGATTCTAGAAAATGTTCCCTTTCGTGAAGCGATTGGTAGTCTGATGCATCTGAGCTGCTTAACAAGACCCGATATCACTTTTGCACTGAATAAAGTTTCTCAAAAACTTACAGCACCAACAATATATGACTGGGAAGTAGTTAAACGAATCTTCAAATATCTTGTAGGAACAACTGAATAAGGAATTATGTACCAAAAGGGTCATAAAGTAGGAGTTTTGGAATCTTTCAGTGATGCAGATTTTGCTGGAGACCCAGAAAATAGATCTACCAGTGGAGTTGTGTGTAAACTGGCTGGTGTTGCTATTTCTTGGCTTAGCCAAAAACAAAGATCAGTATCTTTATCAACAACTGAGGCTGAACTCGTGGCAGCAAGCAATACTGCAAAGGAAGTCATTTGGTTAAATTGACTTTTTAGTGAAATTTCTCCACTAAAAAGGGTTATACATTTTTTATAGTTAGTTTAGTTTTTCTAAGACAATTTACCTAGGCCAACATCATTTTTTTATTTGAATATTATAATTGTGTGTAGAAAATCATCATTGGATGCAAAAATAAGCATTTATAGTTTACATATTATCAATTGTCTTTCTTTCTTCCTTTTTTTTATTTTATGTCCTTTTGGTGTTGTTGGGGAACGTTTTCTAATCATACCCAACAAAAGATGTAGAGTGCCAACATCAATTAGATACATGGCTTCCCTCCCATGAAGACTTATAGATTCTTTTTTGCCCAGAAACCTAGCCACTTGAAGACACCAGACATCCATGCTGAAAGCTGATGCCTGGTGGAGATGAAAACACCAGACATCCATGCTGAGAGCTGATGCCTGGTGGAGATGAAGACACCAGTGACACCCAGAGACATCCGTGCTGGAAGCTGTTGTACCATATAAACCTAGCCACTTGAAGACACCAGACATCCATGCTGAAAGCTGATGCCTGGTGGAGATGAAGACACCAGACATCTATGCTGAGAGCTGATGCCTAGTGGAGATGAAGACACCAGTGACATCCAGAGACATCCGTGCTGGAAGCTGTTGTACCATATGTATATATATGCCCCTCATTTAATAATTAGATAGAGGTGACTAAAAGAAGTTATTAAATTTTAGAATTGAATTTAATATCCGGAAATTTATAATAAATTATATGCTCTTAACAAGTCGAATATTTATAGTAGCCCCAGTTAAATTAGTATTTTTAAAAATGATTTGGGAATAGAATAAAGAAAGAAAATAATTTACCAGGTAAAAATTTAAATCAATAATTTTAATAATACACGGACTATATATTATTTAATTTCTTAAAGAAATTAATTTGTTTTCTCAATCTCTCTCTACAATGTTTCCTCTTTTTTTTTCGGCAACACAGTAAATTGGAGGCGGGGCGGTCAAGATCACGTGCGTGGGCTAGACGAACGAAAATGCCAACCAATGAAAAACTTTAGCGCGAGCAGCGAATCAAAATGGAAAAAGGGGCAAGGATAAAAAGAGTTTTTTTTCTTAGAAGGACAGTCAGGCTCGAGACGTGGAAGGGAGGAGACCAGATTTTCTCCGGCGCTTTCGGAAAAAGGTAAGCCCTTTGCCCTTATGGCTTAGTCTTTCTTTTGAGTAGGAACTGACATAATTTTCGCATGGGCCCAAAAAGGGCTCTAAGGAACGTAATTATGATAGAAACCTTTATTTTGTCTCGCTAGAATAAATAGAGATTTGGGCTTTCCCCCTTATAAAAGCAATTTTTGTAACTGCATGTCACCTCTGTCTAGATACACTATATGAATGGTGCATCCCGCCAGCAGGGAAATGTTCTCAAACTTTGTTTGTTTTGAATAAATGTCTAGTATGTGGCTTATAAGGAATAATTTTTATTTGTGTTCTCTCATACATGTTTCATTCTTTTATTTTATGGTACTGCCCTTGCATCTTATTATTATGAATTATATTGGAACATAAAACTATCGGTTCCTGTAGATTGGAGTTATGTACTGTACTTTTGCTGTGATACACTAATATAGCAACAGCGGCAAAACAACTTTATTAGGGCCTCTTGCCCTGTACAGTTTCTCTCCCGCCGTGGAATTACAAAAATATATATATATCTATATTAATAAAATGAAATTTCATAAGTGGGCATCACTAAAAACTTTCGTTAAAAATGCATCAATTTCAACCAAGTTTTCAACATTTATGTAAAACGAGATGGAGTAGGTTTTGCTTAACATCAAAATATATTTCCTAACATTAACATACGAAACTTTGCTGTTATCGATTAAATACAAAAAAATTAAAATTCAACAGAGTTAATTTTTTTATATACTAGCTAATAATCTCAATCTATTCCAGCAGAGCTTAGGTAGTCTATTGTCCTCCATTTTTTTGTAATCTAATGAAATATTTCATAATTAATTTGGTCGTTGTAAGAGTCAGATATTCTGCCTGTTCCTAGCCTTACAACATACCCTGGTATATATATATATATCTTAGTAAATTCAGAAAGTTTTTGATAAACGCATTCTGTATTTGGTCTATAATATCAGTATTGTCCCAGGCCCACACACGGGAGTCGCTTCTAGGTGGGCGCTTCTTAATTGGTAAAGCTCGGCTTGTCACCGACCCGAGTCCTCTAGTTTGCAGAGACGGTCAATAGATGGCGCTCAATTCTAGCGTCTATTTTGATGGGAGAACCGACCGTTATTTTTATAGATTATCTAATTTAATATAACAACAACAACAAAAGGCTTTTATTAGGGCCCATTGCCCTGTATGGATTCGCCATACAACAACAAATAATACAGCAATTCCCTCCCTTTCCCCATGTACACGTGAGCCTTTGTTTGAAAAGGGATTTATTTACACATCTGTTCTAAAACTTTCCTCACTATCTCTTTTGTGTTTGAATCTATTTACAATTGATCTGTAGAAATTATAGAGTTATTTTGCTATATATTTTCCTTTCTGAAATAGTTCTCAGCGTCTTCAGTGGGTTGCTAATTCTCCAGAAGGTGTTTTTATAGATTATCTTATTTAATAATGATTTCATGGATGTTACACAGTATATACCACAAATGACAAAGAATAATTTTGAATATATATCAGTACCAGACACATATATTAAGAGAAAATAGTAAAAAGGTGAAATTGTACAGGATTCATGTAGATAAATCAAGAAAAAGGCATCTCCTGATTGTGAATCTAAAAAGTTGCTGATGGCCTGTTTCTTAATAAGGCTACACTACTAGGGAGTTTCCATATAAGATCTGAATCACATACAATGGCATATTCTCTTCCACAGGGCCTGAGGATGTCCTTTTCTTCAAAGGACAGTTGACACCCGGGGCCCCCCTCTAAGTTGGAATTTCACATACCAGGTGCATCATCGTCGTTAGTCCGACATTCCAGCGGCTCGAGACCCCGGGATCTGTCAACACCCCACCATTTTTGCGCCCCTGGGAGATCTTCCCCTTTGGCTGGCTTGGGGAAGAGGTTTAGCGTGCTGTGGCACTGCGTAATCCTCGAAATGCTTCTATAGCCTATATTATCTGATATTTTATCTTCCCAAATATAATTTTAGCTGCTTAAGTTCTATATTTGTTTATCTCTATATCACACACTATTCCTATGATGGTAACGACGCTGTTACCGAAACGCCACACATGTATATTATAGTAAGGAAATTTTTACTAAGTCACATCTTACATCTTTTTCCATTTATCCAACAGAACCCAACAATGGAACACCCAACAATGGCGCCCGCCGCGGGGCTCGAATTTAGTATATATTTTGTTTTTCTGAAGAATGAACAGGGGTCAGCTGTACTTTCCTTCAGACATCTTTCTTTCATGAAGTTGACTATTTTCTGATTCCAGCATCTTGGTGACTGTTTAAGTCCATAGAGACTTTTCTTCAATTTCCATACAAGATCTATTCCATTGTTGAATCCTTCAGGTTGTTTGATATAAATTTGATCTTGTAAGTCTCCATATAGAAAGGCTGTCTTTATGTCAAACTGTACCAATTTTAAGTCTTCATTAGCAGCAATTGCTTAAAGAGTTCTTATGGTGTCATGTCTTGCCACAGGACTAAATGTTTCTTCATAATCTTCATCCTTCTTTTGTACAAACCCTTTTGCCACCAGTCTTGCCTTATATCTTGTAATCTCTCCTTAGAATTCAATTTGGTCTTTAATACCCATTTACAATCAATTGGTTTTGGCCAGGTGGTAATGTTGTGCATTCGTATACATCATTTTCCGTTAAAGAATTCATTTCTTCATTAATTGCTTCTTTCCATAACTGTGCATTTGGAGAATCCATTGCTACTTTGTATGTCTTGGGTTCAAGACCTTTTGCAATATTTATTTGAGCATCAATATACCTTTGAGGTTTGGATATATTTGATCGATATCTCAGATTGTATACGTCTGATGTTTGAAGATTGCTTTCAATTTTCTCAATATCTTGAGTGTAATTTTGTTCATCAATCTGATTACTTAAAAGTTCCTTATTTCTCTTTTCAATATCAAGGCTGAATGTTGGTATAGTTTCCTTGAATATTACATATCTACTTCGGACAACTTTTTTTGAGTTCCGCATCCAGATTCGATACCCATCCTTGCTACTGCAATAACAAACTAAAATACCTTTTTCGCTTTTGGCATCTAACCTTCTTCTCTTTTCATCAGGCACATGAACAAAACATTCAGTTCCAAATATTCAAAGATGATCAACTGCTGGTTTTTTATCAAACCATAGTTCATAAGGTGTCTTTCCCTCAATTTGTGTTGGTCCTGTTCTATTCAAAACATATGTAGCAGTGTTAACTGCCTCTGCCCAAAGCTTTAGGCTCATATTTTTGGCATATATCATTGAACGAACTGTTTCTATTAAAGTCCTGTTTTCCCTTTCCGCTGAACCATTCTGTTGTGGAGTATATGGCATTGTGATCCTATGATTAATACCATACTTGTTTGTAATTTTTGAGGTTTCTTTATTTACAAACTCCTTTCCTCTATCTGTAAGAATTTCTTTCACTATATGTCCAGTAGTCTTTGTTTCCAAGAGAAATTGTTCTAGCTTTTCAATGACTTGTGACTTTTCTTTTAGGAAATACACTGATCGGTATTTTGTAAAATCATCTTTGAAACACACAAAGTATCTCATCCCTCCTTTCGAAACCTTCTGCATAGGGCCACATACATGTTTCCAGGTTGGGTGGAAGCATATTTTTCTCTTGATCCAAAACTCAGTCTGTTGTTTGCCATAAATGCATGCCTCGCAAGGTTCATTGTCCATGACTGCATCTATTCCTTGTTCTTTAAGCCATTTTTGAACATGTCTTTTATTTTGATGTCCAAATCTTTCATGTCATAGTTGTAGCATATTGACATTTTGGGTTTTGGCTAATTTGACTTGTGCAGCATTTTCAGGTTTGATACTTGTTATTAACATACCATACAAGCCTCGTGGTAGTCTTTTCCCTTCTACAATAACTTCTCCAGTTGTTGTCTTAAAAAGTTTGCAACCTTTTTTATCCATTTTCATTTCAAACCCTTTATCCAATGTGCACTGTAAAGACATCACATTACGACTGAAATTGGGAACATACCATACATCAGTTAGGTAGTGAGTTTGCCATTTACCTTTTACACAAGTTTCAATTGTTATACTTCCACTTCCATAAGCTATCAATTTTTCATTACTTCCAACTTTAACAGTCTGTTGGGTAGGAAAATCCTTATAAGTATAAAAACTTTCATTTCTTGTAATGTAGTTAGTAGCTCCTGAGTCAACAATCCAAATGTCTTCATCTTGTTCATTGAATCTTTCACTGATTAAACTTTCACTTAATTTTGAATTAAGTTTTAATTTAGTTTCATCCTTTTCTTTATCCTCTAGTTTCTTCTGTTTTGCATACCTACAATCTTTGGCCAAGTGTCTTTTTATATCACAAAAGAACATTCTCTTGTTTCTCTTGTTTTCTGAAAACTTTCATTACTTTTGGTAACTTTTCCTTTCATATTTTGCTTATTTTTATATGCATTTGCCATTAGTGCTGTCGAACTTGATGTGCTGCATTCATCTCGCTGTTGAATTCTTATTTCGAGTAACCGAAGCCTTTGTGCGAGATTGTCTACAGAACGTTCTTCTTTAGACACTGATTCCCAAACACTTTTAAAATCAAAATATCCATCAAGCAAGGTGTTTATGATTCTGCACATCAGCATGGATTCTGGCAATTTCAAATTTTCTTGTTTAGTAAATTCATTTTGCATATCATTCCATAATATTTCTAGTTTTGAAATGTGCTTTGAAATATCATCTGTATGGTCCTTCTTAAAATTAAAGAATTGATTATAGAGCATGTCTAATCTTTGACTAGAGCTTTGCTCATAGACACTTAACAATTTGTCCCACATATCTTTAGCACTTGAGCAGGGAATGATTAGTTGACTCACATCAGGCATCACACTTGTTTTAAATAACAATTGGGATATTACATCTTCACTTTCCCATTTTACATATGCCTCTTTTTCTTCATTTGTTTCTTGTTTTATTGGCTTTCTATATGTTCCATCAACAACGCCTATTACTTTGTTTATTGTTAAAAGCAATTATATATTTTTCTTATATTCTGGCCAGTTTATTAATCCTTCCAATTTGGGAATATTCATACCCATTTTAATATTATCCATTCCAGCCATTTCTAATATAAATTTTAGCGTGATAAACAAAATAGAATTATTTTTAGGCTTACCGTTGCTTCGTTTTTGTTATATTTCGCAGTGATTGCGTGGTTGGGTCCATAACCTGTTGTGTTTTAACTTTAAAAGCACATAAATTATAATAAACTTGAATTTGTTTATTCAAGTCTCAAAAAACAAGCTTTGCATATAGAACAAATAATAATGAAGAAGAAAGAGACATTATAGGAAAAGCAAAAACAAAACAAAAGTACTGATCAAAAGAAACTTTTAAAATCGCAGATTAATATCTTCAACACCCTTAACTCCCTATTGATGACTTAAGAAACAAGAAAAAATTTTCTTACTTACATTTTTTTTCAGTTCCTCCCTTCAGGGGGAACCTCTGGTCAAAGCCCCAGTTGTGCCCTCTTCCGCGACCACTTTCAAGGCTGTTTTTTTTTCTCCCAGGGTGGCCAAAATCATAACAGAAAAAATAAAAAAATAATAATTTTTTGTCTGATCACACACCCTCTGTAATAGATCGAAAAAATAAAATAATAATAATAATATACCTAGGTGAAATATATATAATTTAAATATATATATACTGAAATAAATCTAAAATTATAGCTCCATTACAAATTAATTAGATAATTCATGAGAATTATTTAAATCAATATAATCTAATTTGGAAAAGAATAATTAATTTAACAATTCCCATGAATCATAAATTCAATTTGTAAAAAATGATTTTAAAATTATTTAATAAACTATCGGATGTACTCGGCTTCGCCTGGGTTTTACCCGAGTAAAGGTTTGTCTAACGAACATTTGTTAAAACAATTCTCTATAAACTTATAAAAAATATAATATATATATTTGATAATTTGAAACTCGTAAATTTGAATCTCTCGATAAAGTGAACATTTTTTCCTGGTGCCTGTGTGCCGTGTCATCCTGAATTTTGTCTTTCCTAATTTTCTACATTACAAAATCATCGTTTTATCTAGTGAACATTTTTTCCCGGTCCCTTGAAAAATACTTGATAAGTTGAATAAAATCAATATTAATTGGTTCCCTCGGTAATGGGAAGTTAAAGGAATAGTATCTTTGCCTTGGAATTGTATCATTATTCTTGTCTCAAATAAATTGCCGTGTCATCCTGAGATAATCTTACTTTTGATAAATAATCTTTAAGATAATAAACTTAGTGATAATAAAACTTATAGATAAAAAACTTGTTATCATCGTCGCAATGGTGGCGCTGCTTGCGAGTTAAATCTACAAATCTGTAAATAACTCTAAGGATATTCAAGATATTCAAGAAATTATTTTTCAGAAACCTTCCCAGTACTATACTTAATAACTTCCCAAAGTTTCATGGCGTTCCAATATGTGGTTTGGTCAGGCATAAAGGACAGACACACAAATACATTCATTTATATATATATATATATATAATTCAGATGAATTATTTAAAATCTGCTCCTACTATTAAATAAAAAAAAATTGCCTAGGCCAACATGAAAAATATTTACATAAAAGAACAAAATAAGGCATGCATAAGAAAATTGATGAATAAGCCACTGGATACTCTTTCAGGCCACATGATAAGTCAGCGCATGATGTGCCAGTGGTCTGCAGAATTCTGTCAAGGGTATCCTGCACATCCAACATCCAGCCGAGAACCTTGTTTCCTTAAATTCACACTCATATTGTTTTCATTGTTGGGTCTGAGTCCAAAATGGACCTAACATTATTAAACTGAAAAGTTGATCCAGCAACACGGCAGACTCGATTAGTAAACATTCTTATATATATAGAACAAGGATATAGAAACATATGTTAATAAATAAAGAACTTAGTTCAGTTGCATTCTGTGTGATCAAAGAGGCACAAAGAACAACATAAACAACAGTGTTTACTGTAATTTTTGGTTTATTAAAGCTAATAATCTTAAAACTTTTTGTGAATCTTTATTTGCATGTATTTCATTTTGTAGTGTCTGTTGGGAATCTCTTATGGTTCAGACAATGAAACAACAAATAACAAGTTTACTTACAGCTGAAGTGGTTTTAAAGAATTAGGCGATTTTACCTTTTATGAAAGTATTTTAAATTTATTATTTTCAAAGAGAGATAGAAAAAAACATTTAACAATTTACATTACAATTACTAATTTTGTAAACAAAACCAACACTCCTTTGTTCTCGTTTTTATATTACAGTGTTGTCAGTCTAAAAGTATTTCAAGATCATTGATTTACTATTCTTCTTTTTTTCCAACATTCCCTCTTAAATCAGTGATCTTATTACATTCAACAGTTTCTTCATTTGACTTATGTTTTAAATGGTTGTCATAAGAAGGGATTTGAATTTGTCAAACTTTGGTCTGGCTAGAGGTTTTGTTAGGATGTCTGCAATTTGGTTTTCTGTTGGACAATATATAAGGTTAAACTTTTGAGCTTGATCTTTCACAAAATGATATTTGACATCAATATGTTTAGTTTTAGTGGTGAATTGGCCTGATTTTATAATTTTTATAGTACTTTGGTTATCAACATAGAGATTTATTTTAAAATTATCAGGAATTAATTCTTCTAATAGGGATCTTATGTATGACACTTCTTTGCATGCATCTGCTGCAGCAATGAACACTGCTTAAGTGCGGGAAAGGGCAATTACAGGTTGCTTTCTGGAGCACCAACTTATGGGACCTCCACATAAGTAAACTACATATCCTGTGGTACTTTTTCTAGTTTTAATATATCCAGCAAAGTCAGAATTACAATACACATTTAATTCAAATGGCATCTCTCCATCATATGATATGCCTAAATTGGTGGTGTGGTTCAAATATCTTAGGGTTCTTTTGATGTTAATAATATCTTGAGTTGTAGGATCATGCATTGACCTGCTTTCAAAATTTGTGGCAAAGGTCATGTCTGGTCTAGTTTTGTTTGTCAAATATAAAAGGCTTCCAATTTCTTGTCTGTAGGGAAATTTGATATCATTTGATATTTCTAAGTTTTTGTCTAATTCTTTAACTACATCTGTAATGGGAGTGGGTACTGGTTTTGAGTTTTGCATATTATATCTTTCAAGAACTGATTTTGCATAATTTTCTTGTGAAAGTTAAATTTTATTTTTTCCTCAAAACACAAATTTATTCCCAAAAAAGTTCTTGGATTATTGTTTATTTTAACTTCAAACTCTTGGGATAGTTTTTCTAAAATATTATTTAATTCTTCTTCATTATCTCCCATTAAGATACCATCATCTACATATATTGCAAGGTACATATTTCCTTTGTTGGTTTTAAAAAGACATGGCTCTGATTTTAGTTGTATGAAATCATGGGATTTGAGAAAGGTTTTTAATCTTTCATTCCATTTTAATGGGGCTTGCTTCAAACCATACAATGCCTTTCTTAACCTGCATATGTTCCCTTTATAACCTTCTGGCAATTGAACATATATTTCTTCATCCAAAAACCCATATAGAAAAGCTGTTCTTATGTCAAATGTTTTAAAAACAAACTTTTTCTTAGCCATTAGAGCAAAGTATATCCTTAAAGAGACAGTTCTTATAACTGGACTGAATGTCTCATCTTAATCCATTCCTGCTTCTTGTTCAAAGCCTCTTACAACTAGTCTTGCTTTGTAGCGGCCATCTTCTTTCACTTTAAAGAGCCATTTAGAGGTCAGAATCTTCTTGTTTGACGCTTCATTTTCTTTTACTATTTCCCAAACTTCATTTTTGGCCCCGATATAGCTTCCGAGTAAGTTAGAAGAGCTGATTCTGTTGTTCTGTCCCGTTCTAAATAGAAGTCTTCATATCTTGATGGTGTTTGTAAACTACTTCTTGGTCTAAGATTATATTTTGAAGTACTTGGTTTTGTAGGGATATCTTCTTTGTCTTCAGAGACTTCTGGTAGACTTGGTTCTTCATTTAATTCTAGTTGATCTTCAGATTATTCTTCTGGTTCCACAAGAGGTATTTTTTCTTCTTTATTTATACATCCTTTATCTAAAAAAATTACATCTCTAGCTGTAAAGATTTGTTTGCTTTGTTCATCCCAAAGGCGATAACCAATTGGTGCATAACCTATAAAGGTATATTTTTTACTTCTGTCTTCCAAATTCTTTATGTGTTTTCGGGTTTTGACATAAGCTTCACAACCAAAAAGTTGTTAGTTTGACAAATTTGGTCTTTTGTTGAACCAAAGTTCTGCAGGGGTTTTCTCTAATTCTTGAGTAGGGCTTCGGTTCAGCAAATAGGCTGAAACCCTTACAGCTTCTCCCCACATGGATTTTTCTACACCAGAATCAATCAAAAGAGCTCTAGTTTTCTCCATCAGGGTTCTATTTAATCTTTCGGCTTTGCCGTTTAGCTGAGGTGAGTGAGGTATGGTGAGATCCATAATGATTCCTTTAGCTTTACACTAGGATTTTATATCTTCATTTACATATTCTCCACCATTGTCACATCTTATTTTTGAAACTTTTAGATTCATTTTGATTTCTGCTTCTGTAATAAATTATTTTAGATATCCTTTTGCTTCATATTTATTTTGTAACAAATACACATGACAAAAATGTGTGTAGTCATCAAAAAATGTTAGAAAATAGTTTTTGTTGTCATGGGTAGTGGGATCTAAAGGTCCACATACATCTGTCTGGATTATTTCTAAAGGCCTTTTTGATTTTGTTCTAATGGAATTTAATGGCTTTCTTACCTGTTTAGCTTTTATGCATGTTTCACAAATTTCATCTTGACTTATTTTTTCTATGTTTATTCCATTTACCATAGATTTTAATTGTTTTAAGCTTGAAAAACTCATGTGACCCATTTTTCTGTGCCATTTTAGCATTTCTTCATTTTGGTTCGCTGTTAGGTGAGATTCTTCAATTTCGGGATTTTCTGTTTCTATATTTATAAAAAGGAAAATTACATATTTTGCGGAAGAGCTTTGCTCGATGCAATACCTTGAAATTATATGCATGACCCCTACAGACCTATAAGCTTATGTCCATAGTTCCTTAAACACCCCTTAGCTGCCTTCCATAGAAAATGCAGGTTATATAACAAAACCAGTCCAATACAATAGTAGAGCGGTCTAGAGATTAATTTGGCGAAACCGCTGAGAGGGTTCACTACTGATGAGCCAAGCCCTCTCATTCAATTACTCATATCATTGCAGTAAGGTCTGTAGAGATAATATTTGATGATATTTAAAAGAAACGCATTGCCAGTAAATTTATTTGTGTGAAATTTTAACGATAGATGGCAATAAAATTTAATTGACTTATATTATACTACTTTAAAGGGAGAGGTGCCGTTTTAATTACATGACATTGTTTTTATTTAATTTTTTTTTTTTTTGCTTTAATGAATTTTTAAATATTGTAATACCCGCGATTTCTTAAATTCTATTGTCACACATTAGTAATAACCTGTAAATTATACACACCATTTGTTTAATTTTTTACATTTTTCGCTTCAAAACACAAAAGTATTGATACATTTTACATATAACATATTACATGCAATATATTAAACATTTTCAGTTTCCTTTTTTAAAAATTATTTTCCTCTTTTATTTATCCTAAATTATTTTAACTTCCATTTTAATGCATTTTTATAAAAACTTTTACTTATAGATGAATCGATCTCAAAAAAAAAAATTTGAAATGAATTTTTATATACACACATTTTATTGTTAAACTTTTAAAAAAAGATTCTTAGTTTTTGTTTAAATAATTTTAAATAATTTCAAATGTTTTAATAGATACATATATTTTTACATTTATCTCTTAATGAATATTTAATGAATTATATTTTATGTACTTTTTACAAATATTTTAAAATATAAGATAGGCCTCATTATTTTTCCTTTAATATTTAAGAGATTTAATTTATTCTGATTGTAATTTTTGATTATTTTTTCATGCACAAAATTCCCCCACCTACTTTATATTTTAAATGATTTCAACTGTGATATTGTTACACAGACTTTGACTTTAATCATCATAGATGCTGACGTCACTACTATGACGTAACTTCCAACTTCTACCTTCAACCTTGCTGTTATTGTTTACCGCTAACTCGTTTTAACAATATGTAATGGAACAAGTCGTTCCTTAAATAAATATATATTTGTTTTTTATCTAAAGGGATGTCCTCGTAACTACAACATACGTGAGTACAAAAACAACCACAAATCCTCAAAAAGGAATAACAGTATTTTGCTAAGCCTATATCAATTTGGTAGCTGAGCGTTGTTTTGGGCGCGCGAATTGGACTAACCGCCAATTGATCCATTTAAATCATAAAGAAAATAAATAATTGGACTAACCGCCAATTGATCCATTTAAATCATAAAGAAAATAAATAATTGGACTAACCGCCAATTTAGAAAAGAAAAAGTTGAATAAAAAAATGGATACCTATAACTTAGCAAAAATAGAACAGTTAACAGAAAACAACTATACCACGTGGTCCATGAAAATGGAAGCAATTCTAGATTCAAAAGATCTCTTCGAGGACGTAATTGTTAATGACGAGCCAGACTTTACAAATAATAAACTAGAATATGATATTTGGAAGAAAAAGAATCGGGAAGCATACAGCCTAATAATATTGTCACTTTCGGATGACTTAACAATCATCTTTCGAGGCGATAAAAGAGCCAAAAGAATTTGGTACGACATAAAGAAAAGGTTTGAAGGATCTCTAGAAAATAAAAGGATAGACCTAATGTTGGATCTAGCCAGACTAAAATTGAACCCAAATGAAAATGTCAACATGTATATTGTACGAGCACAGAAACTGGCACAAGAGATCACCCAGCTAGGAAAGACTGTAACAGAAAGGGAACTTGTACGATACATTGTTGAAGGACTCACACCTAACTTTGACACGATCACAGCAGCACTGTCAATAAACAGAGAAATCTCCTTACCAGACTTGAGACAAACTCTACTGGATTTCGAGAAGAAAAGACAGGACAGAAGCAAAAATCATGAAAATGCTTTCAGATCATCAGGCAACCAATTCAAAGAAAAGTCATGCTACATTTGCAAAAGAAAAGGACATTTCAAGAAGGACTGTTGGTTCAACCCTAACAACAAAGGAAATCAAAATAATACAACAAACAAAAATAACATGGCCAGTACAAGGAACTACCATAAAGGACCAAAACAAAACAAAGACACGGCCAGATCAGCAATCCAAGAACGAACGGAGGAACCATCCCAACGAAGAGACTCCACTTCAGAATACGCACTACATGCAAGCACAAGGGAGGAACGCCCGACAACTCAGGACGTGTGGATAATTGATTCTGCGTGCACAAGCCACATGACTTCCCATGGTGATTGGATCGAGCACAAGACGGAGGAGAGAAGAAGCATACAAGTGGCAGAAGAAGGGAGGCACATCGAATCTGCCTCATCAGGATTAATCCAAGCTACTGTACAAGGTAAGGACAAACTTAACAACGCTGTAACCCTGCATAATGTCCTCCATGTACCACACCTGAAAGGAAATCTAATGTCCATTCCAAGCGTAGTAAGAAGAGGGAACTCTGTTCTTTTGAATTCTGAAGGAGCATACATATACTCTTCTGATGACAAGCTAATAGGAACAGGCAACTTTGATGGTAACATGTACACATTGAACCTATCACGTTTATCTGAAGCAACTCATGTTCCAAGTGAACATTGCTTGATTTCAAAGGACAATTCTAGGACTGCATGGCACAGAAGGTTAGGACATCCTAGTAACAACAAATTAGACCTGATTTTGAAGAACAATCTTCTAAAAGGCTTGAACTCTATAAATGGTACCCTTGATCAATGTGATGCTTGCTCATTGGGAAAAATGACCAAAGTACCCTATGTTCACACAGATAGAAATCAGGAAAGCTACCCCTTTGAAGCCATTTATGTCGATCTCTGTGGTCCAATGAGAATAAACTCCTTGGGCGGAAGTAAATATTTCTTGACCATCGTAGATGGATTTTCTAGGAGAATATTTGTAGAATTTCTCAAAGATAAACTCTCGGCAGCAGAAGTTTTGAAGAAGTTTATTGTAAAGAGAGAAAACGAGCTAAACTCAAAACTAAAACGACTTAGAACAGATAACGGAACAGAATTTATCAATAAAAACCTTGAAACCTTCATAGAATCCAGAGGAATTAAACATGAACTAACTACACCGTACACCCCAAGAAGCAATGGGAGAGTTGAAAGAGCTAACAGAACACTATTAGACAAAGGCCGAACACTTCTGGCAGACTCCCAATTACCCTTACACTTCTGGGCAGAAGCTGTGAATACAGCTGCATATCTGTACAATCTAACTCCCACAACCAATGACCCAGACACTACCCCTATGGAAAAATGGAAAGGTAAAAAGCCATCCGTCTCTCACATCATGAGATTTGGTTGTGAAGTCTTCTATAAACTCGAGAATCATCAAAGACACAAACTAGAAGCTAAATCTAAGAGAGGAATATTTGTAGGCTATTCAAGATGCAGAAGAGCTTATCGAGTATTTGATATCACAGCGAGAGTCATTCTTGAAACCGCAGACATTCACTTCAGAGAGAACAATAATGTCATCTCGGAAGAAAAACAAAATGATAATAATACGGACACTGACACATATTTCTTCATTCAGGAGGATGAACAACTGAACAATCATGTTCTATCAGATGTTGATATTGAAGAGCCAGCACCAGATACCATGGTCAACAGACAGACAGAGTCAAGTGAATCAGACAGACCACAAAGAACTCGAACAATACCTAAAAGATTCGATGACTACGTTCTGGCTACTACGAATGAAACCATTCCGAAAGACTATGAAGAAGCCATCGCATGCGAAGACAAGAAACATTGGGAGAACGCAATGCTTGAGGAAATACAGAACATGTACTCGCATCAAGTATGGGAACTGGTACCTAGACCTGTAAACGCTAAAGTTGTCAAAAGTAAATGGGTGTTCAAAATATCTAAAGACCAAGAAAACGAAAACAAAACTTACAAAGCTAGACTTGTTGCAATGGGATACAACCAAATCCCAGGAAGGGATTACAACGAAAGTTTCAGCCCTGTAATTAAAAATGCCACCCTCAGGACTATTTTGTCAATGGCAGCAACAAAAGATTCAGTCATTAAACTATTTGATGTGAAAGCAGCCTATCTAAATGGAAACATTGAAAATACAATATTCATGGAACAACCTGCTGGATTTGTCCAAGACAGAAACAAAGTTTGCAAACTCAACAAAAGTATTTACGGTCTACCTCAATCCGGAAGATCGTGGTATGAGAAATTCAGTCAAGTACTTCATGACTGTGGACTGGAAAAACTTAAATCTGATCCTTGCCTATTTAAATGGAAGAATGAAGACAAATACTTCTATGTAGGGATATATGTTGATGACTTTATCACTGTCTCAGATTCTGAAGATACCTCAAACAGATTCATCAATAAACTGAGACATCATCTGGAAATAAAGGATGTAACATGTAAAGGTATGTTTTTGGGTATCAAGATCATACAAGACAAGGAGGGAATTTCGCTACAGCAAAGCCACTATGTACAACAAATATTGCAGAAATATGGAATGGAAAATTGTAAGGAAGTTCCAACACCAGGTTCCAAAGAAATCAATTTGGACAATCATATTGAAGATGACAATTGTGATCAGCACACTTACCAAGAAGCCCTTGGAATGCTAATGTTTCTAGCTGTTAACACCAGACCCGACATCGCTTACATCACTAGCAAACTTTCACAGTACTCCAGACAACCAAAACAGATGCACTGGACAGCAATCAAAAGAGTGATGAGATACCTGCGAGGAACAATTGACCTAGGAGTGAAATTTGAAAGAGGGAAGACTGGAATCCTGAAGTCCTACGCCGATGCCAGCTGGTCGACCACTCATGACGGAAAATCCTACGGCGGATATGTATTGAAGCTCGGCGAAGCAACTATAGACTGGAAAAGTAGTAAACAACCACTCGTTGCCCTCTCCACAATGGAAGCGGAAATGATAGCTGCTTGTGAAAGCTGCTGTCAAATCAAGTGGATAATAAACCTGTTACGAGAGCTGGAAGAATGGAATTTCATGGAAAAACCAACTGCGATCTATACAGACAGTCAGTCATTGATCAACTGGATCTCCAGCCCTAAACAAAGCAGTCGCTGTAGACATATCAACAGAAAGTACCACTTCTTGAGAGACTGTTATGAATCCAGAGACATCTGCCTTCTGTACAAGCCATCTCAGGACCTGGAGGCGGATATCTTCACAAAGGACCTATCCCGAGACCAGATGAAGAAACACCTGGAGAGCCTCAGCATCGTGGGAATAAAGCCAAAGTAAGGAGGGAATTGTTACACAGACTTTGACTTTAATCATCATAGATGCTGACGTCACTACTATGACGTAACTTCCAACTTCTACCTTCAACCTTGCTGTTATTGTTTACCGCTAACTCGTTTTAACAATATGTAATGGAACAAGTCGTTCCTTAAATAAATATATATTTGTTTTTTATCTAAAGGGATGTCCTCGTAACTACAACATACGTGAGTACAAAAACAACCACAAATCCTCAAAAAGGAATAACAGTATTTTGCTAAGCCTATATCAGATATTGTAGCACTATGTGGCGCTGAGTTTGTGTATACAAAGATGTAATGCCTCGATAAAGGTTGGCGTTCAGCCAGCCGAAATATTGGCAAAATAATTTTTTTATTAAATCCAATATATGCATTTTTATTATCTTATGAATTAAATATGGCTTGCTCTATTTTCAAAATATTTATTGTATAGAGTCCATTTTCCTGTTTTTCTCCTTCTAAAACTTTTTTCCATTTTTTACGACAAATACCTTTTCATCTTCAAAGACGACTTTGCCTTTATTTCTGGTAATGGCACTTACAGATAGTAAATTATATGTCAGGTTTGGTACAAACATCACCTCCTTGAGATCACATTTCTTCCCTTGAATTTTCCCGACTGATTTTGCTATTAGAGTTTCTTCCTTTTTTGCTATTGATATTTTTGAGTTGCAATCTACTTCATCTAGTAAAAACCTTTTACTATTTATCATATGGCTTGTTGAGCCACTGTCTACAATGAATTCTAGCAATTCCTCATTTTTACATTTTAAAGTCTCTCCTGCAAAGAAGGACAATTTTTCTTCATTTTTGTTTCTGAAAAAGCAATTCTTTTCTTTATGATTTGTTTTTTTTACAAATTCGGCAAGGAATATTTTCCTGGAATTTATTTTGAGATTTCTTAAAGAAGCATTGATCTTGAGTATAATTTGTCTTTTTACAGATGGTACACCATTTTTTATTTAGTCTACAGTATTTTGCTAAGTGCCCGCTCTTTTTGCAGTTAAAACACTGCTTTACTTTAGTAGCACTCATGGCTATTCCCTCTTCAGGCTTTACTTTTTGTTTAGTTTCTTCAAGTGATAGTCTTGATATTAAGTTTGTTAACGTTTTCTCACTTTTTGGTGTCGAGTCCCATGCTGTGCTAAAGTAATTAAAGTAGTCTGGCAAAATGCTCAGTATTTTAGAAATTACAAAGCTTTCCTCAATTTCTTGTTTTACATTATTTAGTTTGAATACTAAATTTTGCATTCTGCTTATATTTGTTGCCATATCTGTATTTTTATCAAATTTGAATCTGTTGTGTCTATGTTCTACAATCACTCCAGGCCACCGAGATCCATCAACTGATAAAACCTTTATTGCCTCATGAACACTAATATGACTAAAGAACTATTTACAAATTAATGATATATATACATAAAAATAATTAACATAGTAACACAAACAAACACTATGCAAAACCTTATTTGCATATCACGACAATCCATCTAAACATAACTATTGTTATGCAAAACACCACATCTTCTCACCCCCAATTTGTTACACAATCTTTTAAGTATTTGGGGAGTCTCCGGTTTCTTATTGAACCATCCCTTTTCAGTACTGGAACAATTGGGGTAGCAAACCTTGTAAATTCAACAGGAGTCAATATTCCTTGTTCCTCCATCTTCCTCAAAGCCTCTTCAACCTTAGGTCTAATTGCGTATGGCAATGTTCTAGCCCTTAGAAATGTGGGTTTCCCTAGAGTTTTGATCTTTAAATGGATTGGTGGGGACCTCTGTATTGTCCTAATTTATCTTTAAACACATCCATAAATTCCTCAGTGATTTGACATACACTGTCGCCATAATTTATCCATTCAAGACCAATTCCAATCTGGTCAAACGCCTCCCTTCCAATCAGATTTGGGCCCGGACCTTCGACCACAAGCAATTCCATTGTGATATTTCTTTTGTTCACCTTTACGTCTGCCCTTATTTTACCCAGAATGGATAACCTCTGTCTGTTCCATTGCACCAACTTGGTAGCATCCTTCTCTATTCTAGACCTTTCTGACTTCACCCAAGTTTCTATATACGTCTTCTCAGAAATAATATTTTTTCCTGTTCCTGAGTCAATAAGCATATTAATATCTCGACCGCTAGTCTGTACCCTTACCATATAATTCCGCATGTTACTTGTGTCCTTCACTTGATTTACATTAAAAAGGCCATTAGTTGCCTCCGCCTCCTCATCTATCGAGTAATTATTACGATCGCTCCTCCAGTTCCCGTTCTTACAGACCCTAGATATATGCCCTAACTTCTGGCATTTAAAACATCTTTTATCTTTAAAGAAACATTGCTCTTCTCTGTGATTTGTGTTTCCACAGCGGAAACATTTAAAAATCCTCTTCTCATCCCTCAGTCTCATTTTAACAGCTCTTCCCATTACATTCATTTCTTCCTGAGGTTTTCCATTTTTAATTTCTGCAACGTTCTTTACCGCAGCTTCATGTGCCAATGCCATTTCTTGAGCTACTTTAAATGTTAGCATACTGTTCATTAACAGCATTGATTGTATCTGTTCGTTTAGAATGCCGCATACTAGGGCATCACGCAACCTATCTTCCAAATCAGGGAATTCACACTTCTCGGCAATTTTCTTTAGAGCTGTTATAAATTCAGATATTGTTTCATTTGGCATTTGAAGCCTTTTCGCAAATTTAAAACGCTGCACTATTATATTTGGCGTCGGATCAAAGTATTTTTTTATCCCTGCTACTATCTCCTCCCATTCTGTTTCCAATGGATTCTTGGGAGAGGTCAACGTCCGTATTATATTATACGTTTCTCTTCCGCATAGAGAGAAAAATGTTGCTTTCTTTTTAACGATCTTTACTATATCATTCGCTATGCAATAGGATTCAAAGCGTTCTAAATAACTTGAGATTTCATTTCCATTGTTTGGGTTGAACTGTTCAATATTCATCATTGTTCGCTTACTTTTCCTTCGTCGCAACTGTTGTGTCTCTACACTACACCAGGTCACCGAGATCCATCAACTGATAAAACCTTTATTGCCTCATGAACACTAATATGACTGAACGAACTATTTACAAATTAATGATATATATAAATAAAAATAATTAACATAGTAACACAAACAAACACTATGCAAAACCTTATTTGCATATCACGACAATCCATTTAAACATAACTATTGTTATGCGAAACACTACTACTACTAAATCAAACAACCATTACCCAAAAGTCCCGTATATTACAGTGAGTCGACAGGATTTTTAAAATGGAAGACGAGCAAAGCACAGAAGTAAAAAATAACGACAACGTTACGAGGGAAGAGAACGGCGACGGCGGCGAAGCCAGCCCCCTAGCGGGGGTTTTACTGCAGTTGGCCACGGTGCTCTCCCAAGTGAGGTCGACCGAGCGAACGGAAACGGAACTACCACCCTTCGATGGATCCTACAGCGCCCGCAAATTCTTCCAGTCTTACGACCGGAAGATGGACGACGCCCACGTGGACGCCCGCCGATAAGCTACTCCAGTTGCCGGGCTACCTGACGCGCCAACCCCTGGAACTCTTCAGGAAACACCGGTTGGCCACCCAGAGCTACTACCAGGTGAAGCAAACCCTCACGGATCTCTATCCAGAATCCAGCGAAGCATCCTTCGCCAAATACTTCGCCATGAGACTTGCTGGTCAGGCAGATCTGGAGACATATTGCCGGGAGAAAACCGCCATGGGTTTACAACTGGGACTCCCACAGGAGGTAATCCTCGAGACGCTGACGGAGGGGTTGCTGCTCTCCGACCGCGTGGTACCTCCTGAGAGCCTGGGAGAGTGGTTCCGACTGGTACAGCGGATCCACGGGCCCAACGTATCAACTGCACGACACCGCGAGGAACAACCGCCCACCATGTCGGGCCCATACACCAGTACACCCAGAAGAACAGGTGCGTGGACTGCACCTGCTCCGCCGTCAAACTGTAAATTCTGCTGCGCTCGTCATTGGCACAGCGAATGCCGATATAGCAGACAAACTCAACACTCGAATGCACGGGCAGTGCAAACAACCCCAACCAAACAGCACGCCCGGCGTCCCACACCTCCACAACACGCCCGAGACGCCCAAGCGTTTCGTCAATCAGAAGGTAGGAAGGCATCAACCCTTTTTCGTCAACCAATTGACGATGAAACTGTCCCTAACCCCTGAACTGTCACCCCCTTTTCTAATTGATACAAGCGAAAGTTTGAATAGAGTGTCCCATAACCTCTATAAAATATTAAAAACTAACCTCCCTAAATTAAAATTTAAAAAACAATATATAGACCTACAGGCCATCAACGGTCTTATACCAACAATAGGTAAAATGATCCTCCCCCTGACAATAGGTAAATTAACTAAAAAAGAGAATTTCCATGTGGTGGATGCACCTCTACCATTTTTAATTCTCGGCATAGATACCCTCCGAAAATTTAAAATAACCATAGACTTTAACCAAGGCACTATGTTCCAACTTGACGCCCCATTGTCTACCCCTACCTACCACTTTAATCATGTACCCAATGAATGCACGTATTGGGAGTGCCAAGCGGTGTTACAAAGGACTCACCATGCACACGAACCTTCCGCACATGGCACCCAATGCGCGCATCCATTGGTCCAAACCTAATCACCAACATGCCAATCTAGTCACGCGCACGCACAACACCATTTTTTCACTGAGGGCAATTGCCTTTATTATATGCCCTCAATTCACAAGGCCACAACGGCTTCAACTCACAACGACAATGCACAAAATGTGTCCATCCAACAGGATAGCTCACACACAATGCACACACGTGACCACACGTCGTCACACAACAATCACACACGTCAACATCGCAACAAGCGCGACACTCACAACAACCACACCCAGACAGTATCCATCCAACAAGACAGCTCACACAAAAAGCACACACGTGACCACACGTTGTCACACAACAGTCACACGCACAAACATCGCAACAAGCGCGACACTCGCACCAAAAGGCGACAAAAACACCACGCAAACACATGCACAACCACTGCGAATATAACCACACCATCTACACGAAACATAGAAACAATCCACGCCATCCAACAACCACACAATCGCAAAACATTGCGATCTTTCTTAAGCGCTGTGAACGCTTATAAAAAGTTCATTCCGGACTACGCCCGCTTGCGGACGCCACTTGTCAACCTTCTAAAGAGGGATGTCACGTGGGTCTGGGATGACAAATGCCAGAACGCGTTCACTAACCTGAAAGAAAGCCTTACAACAGACCCCATTTTACACCTTTACAAAGAAGGTCTGCCATGCCAGGTGTACTGTAACGCCTCAACACTCGGCATCGCAGGCATCCTCAAACAGGTCCACCCTGATGGGAAAAAATACCCAGTCCAGTATTTCAGCCGCTCCCTGCGTTCACACGAACGGAACTATTCCATCTCTGAACTAGAATACTTAGCAATCGTTGAGAGTGTGGAGAAGTTCCGCGTCTGTTTGATGGACAGATAATTTACCATATTTTCTGACCATCACGCATTGCAGTGGCTGAAAAGGATCAAAAACCCGTCAGGCAGATTATTTCGATGGAGATTAAGGCTATCGAGATACGAATATGAGGTTCGTTACATAAATGGAGTACAACAATATGAAACGGACGTCATAACTCGTATACCGTTCTGTGGCTTCTTAGACGCCTCCCTCAATAAGAGCCATCAGCCTTCCCCATCGGAAAATTCTAGCTTGACCATTGATCACAATGGACTGCATACCGTTTCCCGAAAAGGTGTAACCAAAATAGTAATCCCAAAACCACTCACAAACAAGCTACTTAAATCAGTACACACACAGTACAACCATCCAAACATCTCAAAGATGACGAGACTCATCTCCGCTCAATATTATTGGCAGAACATGACACAAGACATTGCACAACAGGTAAAAACCTGTCCAACCTGCCAATTAACAAAACGTATCGATGAATCCAACCAACCTCTCCAAAGAGACACCGATACAGTTCACATAAACAAACTAAATCCGTACACAAAAAATACCACACACACAATACCAACAATACCGAAAATACACGATCAACGACAGAGGAACGATTACACGCTTCCACTTAAAACACCTACACCCGACATTTTTTCAACAGAACCATTGACAACCAAACTGGCAAACAGCGAACCTGACATTCATTTAAATCCTACCCTTTTTTCCAAAAAACGATTTACACAACTCACCCATAGTAATAAAGAACGCGACATAGCCCATCCGCAAATACATCCCATTTCAAGTTCGTCACAACCAATAGAAGTACAACACGATAACCAAAGAATCCAACTCGTGGAGAAGACAGGGAAAAAAATGTGCCAATTTCCCACTTTTCACCTAATAAATTTTATCTGTCTTCTAATTACACCCAACAGCCCCAAAAACTATACCAATTACAAGAAAAATTCTTCCTTATAAGAAGTTCGGTCCTAAAAGCCATTTTCCATATAGGCAATGCAATTTTTGAATTTCTAATTCTTATATGGGAAATAATGGAAGAAAACTTCCTGAGGACAATTGGAGCGCCTCGACCAACTAATTAAAGGGGGCCAGCGGGCGTGACACCATCTAATTCAATTAGAAGGCAGGAAGTTTCAAATTACACAAGGGGAGGAAGACAGATTTAGAACCCCGAAGGGCCTCGCGCATGTCCGGCAATAAAATTGAGGTCACCATGTTCCCCCTCCACATCCACCATTTTAACGGTTTCGGATTCACAGTTACAACGAGCTTACATATCGACTTTTACAAAAACACAATTTAATTATATTAATATCATTATATTAATATTATTAATAGACAACCACCCCAATTAATTCACCATCTCTATTCTTTTTATTATTCTTCTTGGAGAGGTTAAATTGACCAAATCTAGCTAAGCTCCCCTGGCGGCGCCACCGCCGGTGAGAAGCGGTACGCCTCCGGTGTTGGTGCGCATGCGCGGCGGAATAAAAAAGCAGAAAGAACTTTCATCACACAAGAAGGAACAACGACGCCATTTAAACGCGCGTCAAACATTTTCATATTTAATCCTTATGTTTTAATTAAAGTACCTAAATTTAATCCAATGTCAATCGTAAATTATCTAAGTTAAGTACACTATTTTGAACATATATTTAAGCAAGTTTTTCTACCAAAATGTTTATAAATAGTGTTTTTATTTACCGATAAGTTTTATATTACATCTAGGTTTTTTATCTAAAAGTTTTATTACCAACAAAAGTGTTTTTATCTATAAGTTTTATTATCACTAAAATTATTATCTTAAAGATTATTTATCAAAAGAAAGATTTTCTACCTATTAATTAAGCACAAGTCAAAGTTATTTTTATCATTTATCTACATCATAAATTCTGGTCCCTCGAGCCGGATAATTATTGACGACCTATTGGATTAAAGAAATAAAAAAGATGCCTAAACAAACAAGTAAAGTTACATCTAAAAAATTATATTTCGAAATTTCGAAGCTTGATGACCTAAAGATCGAATTAGAAAATGTAGAACCTCAAAATAAAGGTTATTTAAAGGTACAACTGGATAATATAAACAAAATTAAAGAAAATATTGAAAATTATATGATTGCATTAGTTGATTCTGATGAACATGAATCACATATACCTATGTATAAAGAAGCTAATAAAGATATAACTGAATTACAATCTACTTTATTAAATTATTTAGAATTAAAAGAAAATATAAATACTAAGATGGAAGAAACTAAAATTAATCTCCCTAAGTTTTCTCTACCCTCTTTTAAAGGTGATCTTGATCAATGGTTGGATTTTAAGACCACATTTGAAGATACCATTATAAACAATTCATCTTTAAATAATATTCAAAAGTTTAAATATCTACAAAGTTCTCTTTCTGGAGATGCAGCTAGCATAATTAAGGGTTTTTCTTTAACTCCTGACACTTTTGATAAAGCTTGGCTTGCTCTCAATGAAAGATATCACTGTACAAGAGACCTAGCCTATAAATACTGTAACAATATACTGAATGTCAAGTATATAAAAGTGACCAACTCAAGGAATATTATTGAACTAATTGATACTGTTAAGTTGAACTTAAGAAATTTAGAATTGTTAGGAATTAATGAAGAACAATTAGGAAACATGCTTCTCACTTCTTTTATTTTAAAGAAAATTGATAGCAACATGAACAAGGACTTTGAACTTTCATTAAAGGAAAATACATTTCCTACTCTTCAAGACTTATTAACACTTTTAGAAAAGCATAGAAAGGGATTGGATCACATTAATGGAAAAATATATCAAAAAGAAGATAATGTTAGGAAGACCTTTAAAACTTATCAAGTAAATACTAACATAATCAATTTAAGTTACTTAGATATATTTGGTTGTGTAATATCATTATAATAATTTTTCTAACTCTATAGTTTTTCAAATATTAACACAGTTTTAATTCATTCAGATCCAGACGCGCGAGTAGTCTCACGCGAGCATGTATATATGTAGTAAACCCGATGTGGAATGTGCTGGGCAGTCGTGGTAGTGGGTGCGTGATGGGATTCCCGCACTGGGACAACAAGAGACAGAGGCAGGTCTAGATGGTAACTCCAAGAGGAAGAGGTAGACCACGGACGAAGACAGCGGACCCGGACGCCACGGATGCCCTAAGTCTACATCGCGGATAGGGGTGAGGGATCCGACCGACCGTAACGGGGTCGCTCTGAAAACAACTACTGAACTATCTATCTATCTCTCTATCTGACGAAACTTTCTAACGACCCCTATATATAGCAACCCTCAACCGTCTACTCTGGCCTTGACTCTCATTGGCTGCTGGTCGAGCTGTTTGTTTGCTCAGGCGTGACGGCGCGCCTCGGTGTCTAGCCTTTCATCTTAGGTTTTGGTTTCGATAGATTGGTTTTGGTTGCTATAGTCTGACCTGGGCAGATGTGACTCAAATCATAACACCTGTTCGTTTGATCTATGGCGTCGTTGGTCTACCTCCCTCTTTGCTTTATTGTGATATCCATCTTACAAAGTTGATGCATATTTATATAGAGATGGGAGTACAAAAATATCAGAAGGCTGTGAGCTGACTCACTCAAAATATACTACAGAATGTGTCCCCGGTGATGAAGGTTTGGTTGGGGGAATGACATGTAATGAGTGATGACCTAACAAACCTATAAAAAAAAGAAATAATTTGCATACAAATTAGTTAAAATTATTAAAAAGTTACAAGTTAAACAGAGAAAGATGTTGTAATTGTGGTGTATCAATGAAATATAAATCAAGGTTATAAAAAATGAAAAGGCACAAAATGAATGATAAAAGATTAAAGGGAGGAATATAATACAAAATGGCAAATATGGTAAAATGATTCGTACAAGTAAAAATAATACCTTATTGTAAAAAAGATGAGCGGAGAAAAGTTAGTTTATTGGTTGAACATATAAAATAACGCTAAGGTTGAAAAAGGGAAACCGGGTATCTGAGCATGTTTCTGCAAAGTGGTATCCCAAGCATTCTGCAATGCAATGCGAACTTGTTTAAGTGAGGCATTGTTTTCATTAACAGAAGGCCCAAGATATTCCGTCTGCATCATTAGCTCAGACAGTGAAAAGAGGTGGGAAGAGATTGATGGAGGTAAAAGGGAGAGGCAGAGGTCGGAGGGATTCCTGTTGTCCATAATGATTGTGCCCGGTTGAATTATGAAAAGAAATTGAAAAGTTGAACAATGATGAATTGATATGATGAGTCGGGCGATGAAAAAAAAAATCGCGCTGGAGATCCTGAACTCATTTTTGGGAATGGTATAACGAGGAAGGATTGTTCCAGTCGGATTAATCAATGAAAAAAAAACAAAAATGTTTGGTGAACTGGAGTCCCTTGGAAGGTTGGAGGTCTGAAGGATGCGGAAAAGGAGAGGTGGGTGTAAGAGATTTATTGCTGTCAACTTTGATTGTGTCCGGCTTGTATGGTGAAAAAAAAAGTTGAAAGATGAAAAAATGATGAGCCGGACGATGAGAGAAAAAAAAATTAAAAATCTAACTAGGTCTCCTGAGCTCATTGTTGGGAAATGTACAGCGAGGAAGGATTTCCTAGTTAGTTTAATCAATAAAAAAAAAGAAAATGACTGACGAACAATAAACTCTTGATGGCTGTGAAAGGTTGGGAGGAAAGGTTCATGGGATAGAGTTAGAGGTTGTGAGGGAAGCGTCAAAAATAACATTTTTAAAATCTATTAACAAAATAAAATGATAAATGTTTTATCTGTTTAAGAAAGTATTATAAATATTGTTAGGTGTAGGTTTTTTTTAAATAGTGCCTAAAATAGTTGAAGTTGTAAAATGCTAAGTCTAAAAATAAAAATATTAAAGGTAATAATATATAAAGGGTTGATTGGTAATTGATGGCATTAATAAACAAAATGATATTATCGATTAATAGTGAAATGTCTTATCCACATCTGTAAGTTAAAAACAAAGTCCAACACCACAAAACTAGGTAAACTGTAAGTCTATTTACAAATTAATGAGAGAAAAGCTAGCAAACCTATTAAATGGGAAAAATTTGGGGCACAAATTAGTTACTAGAATAAAATAAAGATAAAGGGGAGTAGTGGTGACACACTGATATAATATTATAAAACTACAAAAAATATATAAGAGGGGTACATAGGAAGGATAAATTTAAAGTAAACACATACAATAGTGTGTTACTTAAGGTGTCTTGAATCTTTACAACATAGTTTCAGGGATGTAACACAGGAAGGAGGAGAAGTAGAGGTAATAAAAGTAAAATTAAAATATAAAAGAAAATTGACTTAAGCAAAAGGTTGCGATAGGTAATGGCGCAGTGAGGAATAGAGGAAGAAGGTCTGAATTGGTTTCTGCAAAGGACATCTCAGGAGTCCTGCCCTGCAATACGAGCTTAGAAGCGAAGTATTGTTTTCAGGGGTTCTAATTTGGGTGGTGAAAAATAAAGGACCTCTTCATTATAATATTGTAATTTATAGTTATATTTGTAATTATGGGAAAAATGGGAGGCACATTATGAGATGAGATAATTTAAAATTGATACTTATAAAAATACAAATCTAGGACTAGTTTTTTAAAACTTTTAAAATATTGAGAAATATCAATTTGAATAGTAATAGGTCAAGTAAAATAAAGAGCGTAATAAATTTAATTATTAATACTATGGCCATAAATAAGGTATTAAAAAAACACAAATAAGTCTAGAAAATATGATTCGAGTAATTAAAATATAATATGATTTTCTAAATGTAAAATTGAAATTAATGAATTGAGATTTAAAAGTTGCGTAAAATAAAGTAAAAATTGGTAAATGAGGGTGTACAAGGTTTAAAAATTGAATTGAAATGCTATAAAAATGGTAAAATAATGAACTTGATGGATTTATAATAATAATGTTATTGTTATTAAAATGGTATCGAATAATTAATTCAGAGCAAACGGAGATAGTGTTACATTAAATAGTTCTGTAGAGAAATTTCTCCTACCAGATGGATGTCTTGAATGGGGCTTGTGGAGTGGGCTGCGATGAGGCTTGGTGGTCACTTTTTGCGATGGTTGCCATGGGACATCGTCGATGTTGGTTGGCGGGGCAATGCCAGGATTTCTCTATGAGTCTCGTCTGCCTGTTCGAGCCGATGGATGAAGATGTTTGTGGCGCAGGAGATGTTGAGGGTGGCGATGGTGACCTCCTCGGTGCGAGGCGCAGCTAGTCCTCGCATGGCGTCTTTTAGGCGGCTTACTCGGTCTTCGCAGTGGGGCTGCATGTTGGTGAGGGCATCCGCGAAGTACTCGTTTCCGGCCTCCGTCATCCTCTGCATGTCGTTGTCCTCAGTCATCCTGTCGACTTTAAACGGTTCTGTAGTAAACCCGATGTGGAATGTGCTGGGCAGTCGTGGTAGTGGGTGCGTGATGGGATTCCCGCACTGGGACAACAAGAGACAGAGGCAGGTCTAGATGGTAACTCCAAGAGGAAGAGGTAGACCACGGACGAAGACAGCGGACCCGGACGCCACGGATGCCCTAAGTCTACATCGCGGATAGGGGTGAGGGATCCGACCGACCGTAACGGGGTCGCTCTGAAAACAACTACTGAACTATCTATCTATCTCTCTATCTGACGAAACTTTCTAACGACCCCTATATATAGCAACCCTCAACCGTCTACTCTGGCCTTGACTCTCATTGGCTGCTGGTCGAGCTGTTTGTTTGCTCAGGCGTGACGGAGCGCCTTGGTGTCTAGCCTTTCATCTTAGGTTTTAGTTTCGATAGATTGGTTTTGGTTGCTATAGTCTGACCTTGGCCGGTCACCTGGGCGGATGTGACTCAAATCATAACACCTGTTCGTTTGATCTATGGCGTCGTTGGTCTACCTCCCTCTTTGCTTTATTGTGATATCCATCTTACAAGGTTGATACATATTTATATAGAGATGGGAGTACAAAAAATATCAGAAGGCTGTGAGCTGACTCACTCAAATTATACTACATATACATCTTATTTGTTTTTGTTTTCTAAGGTTAGCTGTTAGATATTTAAATTGTTTAATTCTCAATTGCTTAATTATCTTAATTTACCTTTAATTTTTATTTTTATTTTTATTTTACCTGTAGAAGGGCATTGCCTGAAAGCTTGTAATTGTTTTTTACAATTAAAAGAAACTCATCTTCTGAAACTTCTTTCTTGATATAATCAAATGCACCTATTGTATTTTATCTCATAAGTTAGGTACCTGCCAAGAATTTGCTAAGTTGTCTTTAGATGATAGAATCAAATTTGTTAGAAGCAAAAACCTTTGTATAAACTGCTTAAGTGTAAATCATTATGCCAATCATTGTAAAATAACTGCCACTTGTAAAGTCTGCAACAAAAAACACCATACTACCCTTCATAGTTATAATTATCAAAGACGGCAAGGTCCTATTTCAACTACCGAACATCAAGCTAATACAAGTGAAGAACAAAACCAGCATCAGACTGTAAACCACACAGTTCTATCTAACAATACTTCAATCTTAGAAACAAGTATTTTTCTCTCTACAGCCTTAATAAAAGTTTTTAACTCAAATAATGATGAGCTAATGTGCAGAGCCCTGATTGATTCGGGTGCTCAAAAATATTTAATAACTAAGACACTTGTGCAGACAAATTAAATATAACCCAAGAACATACAAAAGTAAAAATTTCAGGATTTAATTCAAGCA
The DNA here is from genome assembly GCA_030710605.1 of Cordylochernes scorpioides. Lineage (NCBI taxonomy): Eukaryota > Metazoa > Arthropoda > Arachnida > Pseudoscorpiones > Chernetidae > Cordylochernes > Cordylochernes scorpioides. The sequence continues at coordinate 89,553,045 of CP092877.1, read as the reverse complement.
TACAATCACAAGTTAATAAGATAATAAAGATAAAACTTTCTTCCATTTATGATCATCTCAAGTTTGAAACTAAAGCTCTAATTGTTAAAGACTTATCGGACAAAATACCTAATTTTTATACGCATAACCCAGTTTGGCCTCATTTAAATAATTTGAATCTTGCCGATCCTGAATTTTATATTCATAGACCTATAGATATAATTATAGGAGCTGATTTATATTTAGATCTTATTGAACCAGGTTTGATTAAGGGTCCAAGAGATGCACCCTCAGCTATGAATTCAAAGTTAGGTTGGATCATTTCAGGTAGATCAAATATGCCCAATAACACTACTAGCACATCCATTCAAGAAATACATGTTAATCATTCTTCAGCTGAACTAGATGATATTGTTAAAAAAATTTGGGATGCGGAAAGCATTCCTACGCACAAGGAAGAGTTGAACACAGAAGAATTAGAATGTGAGAATATATTTAGAACTACAACATTCAGAGATGAAAATGGGAGATATGTAGTTTCATTGCCATTTAAGCTTAACTATAATAAAATTAATTATCAATTAGGAGATTCAAAATCTCAAGCCTTAAGAAGATTCCTTTCTTTGGAAAGACGCTTCCATCAAAACCCTGTTTATTCACAACATGTGAGAGAATTCATGCAGGAATATCTAAATCTTGGCCATATGGAAGTTATCAATGAAATTGAACCAGAGCGACCATCTCATCTAGTATATTATATGCCCTATCATGCAGTATTAAGAGATCAAAGTACAACAACAAAACTCAGGGTGGTGTTCGATGCATCGGCAAAGACTAGCACTGGGTTATCATTAAATGACTTACTTTATTGTGGTCCTAAACTACAAGAAGATATCTTTAACATATTAATAAAGTTCAGAACCTATTCAATAGCACTTACTGCTGACATAGAAAAAATGTACCGGCAAATAAGGTTAAACCCAGCTGATTGTTGTTTTCAAAGAATTTTATGGCGAGCATCTCCTAACGAACCAATCAAAGAATACCAATTAGCAATAGTGACTTACGGCACAACCAGTGCACCATACCTAGCTATAAAAACCTTGAAAACATTAGCTCATGATGAACAAGAACAATTTCCTCAAGCATCTAAAGCAATTTTAACCAATTTTTATGTTGATGATATGCTCTCAGGAGCAAATTCTGTAGAAGAAGCTAAAGATCTTATTATCCAGTTAAATCAAATAATGAGGAGAGGAGGTTTTCATTTAAGAAAATGGGCCTCAAATGTTCCAAAAGTCCTCGAAGCACTTCCAAATGAAGATAAATATGATATCAGTATGGTTCCAATTGAAAAAGACTTAACTATAAACCTACTAGGACTTATCTGGAATGCAACTAAAGATGTTTTTCAAGTTAAGGTACAAGATACCATGGATGTAAAAACAAAAAGGCAGTTGTTATCAGTAATTGCTCAATTTTTTGATCCCTTAGGAATTATATCTCCTTCCATAATTTTACTCAAAATATTAATGCAAGATGCTTGGAAGCTCCAACTGGATTGGGATGATTATCTACCTGATTATATAGTAAACCTATGGGCTCAGTTTAAAAAAGAAATTGGATATTTATCTCGAATTATGATCCCCAGATATTTAGCTATTATTCCTAAAGAAGATGAAGTCCGGATGCAACTTCATGGGTTCGCTGATGCTTCAGCAAAGGCTTATGCTGCAGTATGCTATCTGAGATGTGAAACACAGAATGATGTGAAGATCCAGCTTCTAGCAGCCAAAACAAGAGTTGCATCACTCAAGGCCCCTACTCTTCCATGCTTAGAACTCTGTGCAGCTCATCTGTTGAGTCAACTAGTTGATTCAATTAAGTTAACACTTCCATTCCAGATAAAAGAGACTTTTCTTTGGACAGATTCTAAAATCACTTTGTGTTGGATACAATCCAATCCTTCAAAATGGAAGGTTTACATATCAAACAGAGTTGAGAAAATTCAAAAAACTTCAAGAGTTGATCAATGGCATCATGTTCCAGGAGTTGTAAATCCAGCAGATTGTGCAAGCAGGGGACTAATGCCAAGTAAGCTTGTTGATCACTATTCATGGCGGAATGGACCTTCCTGGTTGACTACATTTGATTCAAGAATATTAAGCAATAAGGCATCAGTGGTTGAAGAAAGTGAAATTGTGCAATCATACGGAGAACTAATTCAAATACACTATTCAAGTGCGGAAGATGTCAAATTACATAGTTTACCCGATTCTATTACAAGATTTTCTTCTTATAGCAGAATGAAAAGAACTCTAGCATGGTGCTTAACATTTATTAATAATTCTAGGTATCCATCCAATAAATTTAGTGGAACTTTGACAACCAAAGAAATTAGATCATCAGAGTTAAAAATAATCAAAGTTGTCCAAGAATGTTATTTCTCAGTTGAAATTAATGCCCTTTTAAGTTCCAAAGCACTACCAAAGACCAACAAACTTTTATGTTTGAATCCATTTATTGATCAAAATGGCATTCTAAGAGTTGGATGAAGGCTTAAACTGTCTTCTCTGTCTGAATTCCAAAAACATCCGATAATTCTTCCGCCCAAGTCACATGTAACTGAACTCATCATAAGACAATGTCACCAGGAGCATTTTCATTCAAGTTTCAACTTAACCTGCTCAATTCTAAGGAGAACATATTGGATAATTAATGGAAGATCTTTTGTTAAACAAATTTTGAAAAATTGTGTTCAGTGTTTCAAAGTCAATGCCCGGCCTAATACACAACTAATGGGTAAATTGCCTTCTTCAAGAACAACCTATATTAGGTCCTTTGCAAGAACAGGTGTTGACCTAGCAGGCCCAATACTGACAAAACCCAGATTACCAAGATCCCGAGTTAAACTAAAATCTTATATTGCCCTTTTTGTATGTTTTGCAACAAAAGCAATTCATCTTGAATTAGTGTCAGATCTTTCAACCGGTTCATTTATCGCAGCTTTAAGAAGATTCACATCAAGACGAGGTACTCCCTCAGATATATATTCTGACAATGGAACCAATTTTAAAGGAGCAGCTAAATTTCTCAATGAACAATATGCATTGCTACATGCTTCTGTATTACAAGATTACATAACATATTCAGAGATTAATTGGGATTTTATGCCTCCCCATGCACCCCATTTTGGGGGAATCTGGGAATCAAACATAAAATCTGTAAAAATGATACTCAAGAAAGTTATTAGATCATCACTGTTAACCTTTGGAGAACTCACAACTTTTCTCACCCAGATTGAAGCAACACTAAATCAAAGACCATTAACCCCCTTAAGTGAAGATCATAATGATCTTGAAGCTCTAACTCCAGCACATTTCCTTTCAGGCCCAAGCACATCTAACTTACCAGAGACAGACAACCAGCAAGCAAATTTAAGTATTAACCTATCGGCAAGATGGAAACATATCCAAGAATTAAAAAAATTATTCATTTTGCGTTGGAAAAAAGAATATGTCATAAATCTCCAGAAAAGAGGAAAGTGGAAATCAGCCAAACCAAATGTAAAAATTGGAGATTTAGTCTTGATCATGGAACAAAGCATCAGTTCTTCTTCATGGATACTTGGTAGAGTATCAAAAACCTTCCACGGTCCAGATATGCTGGTCAGAACTGTAAAATTGCGTACAGGTAAAGGACTACTTCGTCGTCCAGTGAACAAGGTAGCTGTTTTGCCTGTGCAGAGTGATTTGACCCTAACCACAGGCCCTGCCGGGAGTATGGAGAGGTTAGATTGACCAAATCTAGCTAACCTCCCCTGGCGGCGCCTAGCCGGTGAGAAGCGTTACGCCTCCGGTGTTGGTGACGCAGAATCAGAGGTGGTGCGCATGCGCGGCGGAATAAAAAAGCAGAAAGAACTTTTATCAAGAAAGAACAACGACGCCATTTAAACGCGCGTCAAACATTTTCATATTTAATCCTTATGTTTTAATTAAAGTACCTAAATTTAATCCAATGTCAATCGTAAATTATCCAAGTTAAGTACACTATTTTGAACATATACAGGGTGTACCAGGTAAATTGGGACTAACTTTGACAGTCCATAAAACAAAAACTACTTGAGATTAAAAACTTGTTTTTTTTTTCATTACGTAGCCATATTCATGTAAAATGCAACAGTACATGTGTGCGCAGTGTAGTGATGAAGAGTAACCGAGAATTTGAAAATCGAGCTGCCATCATCGTTGCTCTGCGCGCCGGAAGGAGCCCCAAAGAGATAGTGAATTTTCTTAAGTTGCCCAAAACCACTATTTATCGTGTCAAGAAGCAGTTTGATGAGGCCGACAGTAACAAAGAGGGGATAGCTACAAGGAAAAAGCACTCGCGTCGATCGGACAGGGTAAGAGGCGAAGAATTTGTCAAAAATGTCAAGGAGAAGATTGATGGAAACCCTGGGAAGAGCATGAGGGCCATAGCCAAGGAAATGGACGTTGGCTCTATGACAATTGTCAGAACTATCCATGAGGACCTTGGTCTCAAGTCTTATGCCCTTCGGAAAGGTCAGTTGCTGACTGAGAATATGAAGAATAACAGAAAAGGAAAGGCTGCTGCCCTCCTCAACAGCCTGAAACACGACTCTTTTGGCATGCTAAGGTTCTTCTTTGACGAAAAGAACTTTGAAGTGGACCAAAAGGTAAATCCCAGGAATGATCGCTGGATCTGTAAAGACCCCTCAGAGATACCTGTCGTGATGCACACGAAATTTCCTGCCTCCGTAATGGTCCTTGGCGTTATCAGCAGTGAAGGTGATGTCATGCCTCCCCATTTCTTTGAGAAGGGCCTTAGGATGAACGCTGACACCTACATCAATGTTCTGGAGACCGTTGTGAAGCCTTGGATGGACATGGTGGCCTCAGGAAGGAAGTATGTCTTCCAACAGGACTCAGCTCCAGCCCATAAGGCAAAAAAGACACAATCGTGGCTGACACTTAACGTCCCTAGTCACTGGGGTCCTGATATTTGGCCCCCTAATTCTCCAGATTGCAATCCCCTCGACTACTATGTATGGGGCGTTGTTGAGAGAGATGTCAACAAAGCTCCTCATACCACCATCCAGTCTGTCAAGAAAGCAGTTCACACGGTGATGACCCAAATGGATAAGGTCATCGTCGCCAAGGCTTGTGCTTCATTCCGCACTCGCCTCGAGACTGTTGTAGCTAATAATGGAAACTACATTGAATAAATAAAAACTATATCCTTTTATCTACTACTGTGTCAAATTTCATTCGGATATTTTAATTTTTACTTGCAAAAAATTTCAGTTAAAATACCATTGTTGAAATTCCCAATTTACCTGGTACACCCTGTATTTAAGCAAGTTTTTCTACCAAAATGTTTATAAATAGTGTTTTTATTTACCGATAAGTTTTATATTACATCTAGGTTTTTTATCTAAAAGTTTTATTACCAACAAGTGTTTTTCTCTATAAGTTTTATTATCACTAAGTTTATTATCTTAAAGATTATTTATCAAAAGAAAGATTTTCTACCTATTAATTAAGCACAAGTCAAAGTTATTTTTATCATTTATCTACATCACTTCTTCCAAGACTTCCAAAAGACTTTTACATTTACCCACACTAAGCACAACAGACTTTAGGATTTTAACAACACATAAAGTTCATTTTGACATTTCTCACAAAAACTTATAACATGTCCAAATAACCATCCCAATGAATTTCCGACCAAAGTCGATTCTTTTAATAACATTTTTAACAATATCACAACACTCACGACCAATGCACAACATTCAGATCTCAAGGTTAAATACGAACAAAAGCACGCACATTACCAATTAAAGGATAGGAAAATTAGGTAGCAAAGCATTCGAGCTTAAGTTTCTTCCAAAAGGAATAAACAACCACTTTAGAAGGGTCGAGGACTTTCTTCGAACCCTGTATTCAAAGATCCGACTCCGGTTAAGACCACCTTAAGACCACCCGATAAGAAAGTGGATATCGGTCGAGCATACCTTGAGTGCCCTAGGGAATTGCATAAAAATCCCTAGAACGCATTAAGGCTCGGGACATATTAACATAATACACTCGGCCTTGAGATCTGGCAGACAATAACCACAAAACAACATACACACTTATGGTTAATTAGATTCCCATGTCTCCTGTATACATAATATAAAGCACAATTGGGAAAGATCATGTTTCTACCCATGAGTCGCACAGGAAAGACAAAAAATCTACGAGGCAAATAAAAAGAGCTGATTGCGCCGCGTGACATAGATTTTGGCATGTAATTTTATCACAAAGAGAGTTTGTGAACCTCTCGCTCTACATTTTTCTTATCCCATTCATTTACATTTTTTCTTATTTTAAAATCAAAATTCTTAATCAAATACTTACCATTTATCTTAATCAAATATTTACCATTTATATAACAACTTCTTTTTATTTTGTTCATAAACCAATTACTCTCAACCACTAAACAAATTTTTATCAACGAAAACTCACTGGTTTTCTTTTAATTTTAGATATTTTATCTTTTTTTTTTTAATTTCCAAAATCCTTTTTCTTTTTTTTTTTTCTCACTTTGCAAAAGGCATTCACTTTGATTTCTCACAACTTATATTATTTTTGATTTCTCAAAAACCCTAATAGAAAAATTCCCTCGATTTTTGTTCCCCATCTCGAGTAGAAAAGTATTCAGGCACCTTTTGCTTTTGTTTTTCCAACAATGTATCTTAGCATTCATTTTGATTTCTTATAATTAAATATTTTGATTTCTCTTACTTATACTCAACCAATATCAACACCATTCTCTTTTATCTCTTATGTCACCACCAATGCTTGTATATAGCCTCTCAGTAACCATAATTAATTTTCCCATAAAATTATTTTTCCCTTACCGAATTCACTTCAGGCTACCCCTTCTTGAATTCTTCACATGTAGGGGGCGCATCTGTCATAATTTGTATATAACTAGATGTAACCCCACCACAATATATATACAATGCATGATCTAAAGATTTTAATGAAAGCTAGGCTTAGCTAATCTGGGAGAAAGGCCATCAGAGAAGAAACAATCATTAGCAGGTTTTCATTATCCAGGAAGCAAAAGTTATTACCCAGGAACTAATAAAACTAAGTTCAAGAACCTTCTTCTTCCGGGAGCATGTTAAAACAAGACAAAGGACTAGCTAAGATCCAATCAGAGTCCAGGAGTACTAGCTAAGATCCAATGAGAAGTCGCCACGAGAGGAGAATGATCCAATGAGAGCATTGAAGAGTTAACGAGTTAAATCTCGGACTCAAGTTAATCAGTTAGGAACTCGGCACCATCGCAACAAGTTTGGAACTCGGCACCATCGCAACAAGTTAGGAGCTCGGCACCATCGCAACAAGTTAGCACCTGGACCTGCCAAGGAACAAGTTAGGAACTCGGCACCATCGCGACAAGTTGGAGCTCGCCACCATCTTTCTCATCACCCAGAAAAGTCCAATGTTCAATATGTGAACAGCCTAGCCATTAGTCAAATACGCCAAAAGTCTAAACCCCTCTCTCCCTTGATCGCTGGCCTATTTCTCAATCTAATCCTGTGTCCTGTCTCGTTATTTTCCCCTGTGAGAAAACTTTACCATTTCAGCCAAAACGACTGCGCCCACATCAACCACCAAGTAAGTCAAACAGGGTCTTACTTGCAACTACTAAATTAAACAACCATCACCCAAAAGTCCCGTATATTACAGGTATTTATTCCATTCACAAAAGCAAACGTGACAGAATTGTTGATTGAATACTCTGATACTAGTATATTTTAATTCTCCCATAATTTGGGTAGTTGAAGGAGCCATCAGAAAATGAAAGGTTTTGGTTTCAAGGCAAACCAACATGCCAATTTTTAATGATGTGATGATGTCTGGAGTATGGCAGGTGGTGTAAGACCTTTTATTTGAAGTCTTTTAGGGTGTCTTGATCTTTTCATAATAGCGATGGAGAAAAACCTAAACCAAAATGCTAAATCATGTGGTGTGTTCATTCAACATATAAAAAATGTTTAAAACAATAGTTAGGAAAACAGCTAGGATTGAAGCTGGGAAGCTGCTTGTATCAGAAAAATAGGTAAAATTTAACGCCATATATATATTAAACAGTGGGTTACTTTTTCTTGAGAAAATTTCAAATGCTTTATTTCTAATGCTTGATTAAAAGGATATAAAAATGCTTTAAAAAATCCATTTTAATTTTTAAAAAAGTAGTTCGGTAAAAAGAAGTAAATATTTGTATTGTTAAATCGTTAAAATATTTCTAAATCGAAAAATACCGTTCAAAATTTAAAATGTTATTATTAAAGTGTAAAATGTTGCCTTAAAATTGCAAGACCTATATCAGATTAAATATTCCTTCATATTTATTCAGAACGAAATATTGACAATTTTCATTTTTATTTTTAAAAATATTTTTTTTTAAATATCATTATAAAGATTATTTATAAAAGAATATAAATTTTCGTTGAGTGTTTATCAATATCTGTGAAAAAAACGAAAAATGTCTTGGATTTTATTGTTGTTGTTTAGTACTGCTTCTTTGGAATTTCTATAATTTTTGCCCTAAGTGTGCTTATTTAAAAGTAATGACAATTTTTTTAAATCAATAACCGAACACTATTACAGGTGCGTTGTATTTGTGATTCTCAATTTTAAGATATTAAAAGCATGGCACAATTTGTTGAAATATTTACCGAGCACAAAACAAGTTTAACCCTTAACAAAGCAGATAAAAATTATTTCTCTAAAAGTCAAAAAATGAGAAAAATATATTGAAATTTGAATATATTTTATTTCTGACACTTTGTATAATATTTTCAGGATCAATAAGCAATTATTATAAATATTTAGTGCATTTTATATAACTTTAAATCATTTTTTTAACCCTCGAGCGCGCGCGCTAAAAATGTAACGTACTTGCGCGCGCTGGGTGAAATATACCCGATATTATAATTATATATTTTGAACATAAATATTATCTGAGGAAAAACAAAACCTTTTCTATTTCAAAGTAACAACATTTTAATTTTCAAAAAAGGTATTTCTTATTAAAATATTTTTATTTTTTACACAGATTAAAGATTTTAAAAACTATTCTTGAATAATGCTCAAAATTGACAGTGGTATATAAAATAAGAATTTATCGCTCCTTTCCAATATTAAAAATATAAAATTCCACGAGGACAATTAAAACAAACTATATAGAATCATTGCAAACCGCAATTGTATGTCCTTCACAAATTGGCTTTGTACATTGATGGCACAAAGTCGGGGTCTTCCAGTCCCTACTGGAGGGACACTCTACATCTGGTAGGAAGCTTTATCTTGCGGTTCCTGACCTTCTTGATGGCTTGTAGTGACTTCTAAAAATGAATTGAAATAAATATTTAGAGCATACATTTATGATTTCAATTAACTTATCTGTAAAAAAATGATTTTTTCTACTTAGTCCTCTAGGCAGTGAAGAAATGTTTTTTCTTTGATTTAGTTACTCTTTGATGAGTTCAATGGCCAACATTTCAAGAATTTTCTCCAAAGAGCTTCTAAAGGTGTATTTTAATTTTTTGCTTCTTCACCTTTCATGCCTAGTAAATGTGTAATGACATATGCGCTCTTGTCCATACTTTTTGTGAAGGACAAATTTTGGACCATTTGGTTTTCGAAGCTCTCCCTATATAAAAAGGTGTTTTTGGGATAATTCCCTTATCCCACAAAATTCCCATATCAGAATATATTCCAGTGTCACTTCCTGAAAAATGTTCACTTAGATGATCTTCTTCAGTATCACTTTCTACAATAATCTCTTTTTGATCAACTAAATATGACCTTCTTCCCTCCATTTTATATAGAATTATAGGCTGATAAATATATCAACCTATTATAGTTATTTTTCAAATTATTAATTCGAATTATTTCTCTCCCTAAAAATAATTTATCAAATAAAAAGGCGACAAAAAAACTTACGTGAGTGCGCGCACCGGGTGATTTTTACCCGACAGTGCCAATATATGGAATTTCAGTGGCAGCTTTCAAAATGTGAAACCAAAACTTTAGACTAGATGAGTCGGGAAGCTAAACGAAACCACATCTCCGCCAGCCAATTTTTCATTGGTTAATTTTCCACTTGAATGTTGCCATGGGTAATTTTCACCCGGCTCGCGCAATGCCGGGTTAAATAACCTTAAATGTATACTACTTTTACACAATGTGTTATATATTTGCATTATTCCTACTATAGCAACTAGATATATATCTAATTCCTCAATTAAAAAAACACATTTTAAAGGATTGCTCTATTTTCAAAACCATTTCTAAATCTATTTTAAAACATATTGGGAGACACCGTAGGTTTTGGCCAGATCTGACATATGACGCGCGATGTAAACAAAGGTTACGATTGGGTCATTGTTTTTTTTAAACACAATTTAATTATTAATATTTTAAATACCTGTGATTAATTTATAGTGTCAATATATTTATTTCAATAATTTTCTATTAGCAATTTTTAAATTATGTTTTAGCGCCAACGTAAACAAAGAAATACTGGCGTAATACGTTCCATTGATGCCAAAGGTGATATTTATAAATAGGAATATACAAAAAAATAAAAATTATAAAATTATTAATACTGTAAATTACATTAGCCTAACCTAAACCTAACCTGAACCTAATCTAAACGAACCTAAACCTAACCTGAACGAACCTGAACCTAACCTAAACCTAACTTAAACTAACCTAAATTGACTACGAAATTTTAATATTAATTTTATAATAATTTTAAATATCGGGCATCATTGCTCTCAAGGTATTAACATCGTGTGCATTCATAACACACACGTGTTTACAATTGCGCTAAATATTTTTTAAAAAATCAATTTAAAAATAGAAGTCCATTTAGAAAAAATATATATATATATTGACACTATAAATTAATCGCTGGTATTTAAAATATTAATTATTAAATCGTGTTAAAAAAAAAACAATGACCCAATCATAACCTTTGTTTACATCGCGCGTCATCGTGACGTCATAGGTCAGATCTGGACAAAACCTACGGTGTCACCCAACATATTTAAGGATCACATAGGCATTTAGAGAATTAATTAACAATGAATAAATATTCTATTCAAACTTTTTTAAATACCTAATTAAAAAATAACTCAAAAACTGAAGGAGAAAATATTCATTTTTGTATTATGATAACGTTAGAAAACAATTCATCAATCCTCTCTGTTCTTTGACTGTAACACTAATGGACTTTAAAAGAAAGCCAATTTAATATGATGATATATTATTTGCACATATATATATAAATGGAATATGACTAGAAAATTTTTAAACTTGGGGATAAAAACCAAAGGCTTTTTTTTTATATAACTGAGCTAAAACTAAAGAATATGCAGTATAAGAAATTAAACTATTTTTAAAATCTATTTTCTACTACCCTTACACTGCAATGGTAAATTTGGACCTGGCTCATCAGTGGTGAACCCTCATAGTGGTTTCACCAGTTTAATCTACCATACTGCTGTTTTTTTTTTTAAATTATCCCTAAGACACGTGGTACAGGCCATGATAATTATGGTGGGTAGTTAGTGACTGCTTTTACTGTAAGCGCACCACATGTCTACACATGTGAAAAGCAGTTCAACTTTGCTTCAGGAGATTATATTATGAAACCATTAGTGATTAACAAATAAAAAATGCCCCGTGCCTTTAAAGGAGTAAACATCAATAATCTTCCCGTTTATTGGAGGGCTAATAAGAAAGCGTGGGTTACTGCTGCAATGTTTACTGAATGGTTTCATGAATGTTTTATCCCAGATGCCAAAAAATATTTAAGTTCAAAAGGATTGCCTTTTAAAGTGCTTTTGTTAATTGACAATGCGCCGGGTCACCCACAAGATCTAGAATATGAGAACGTTAAAGTAACATTTTTACCAAAAAATACAACTTCATTATTACAACCATTGGACCAAGCCATAATTTCTACTTTTAAAGCTTTGTACATAAAAAGAGCCTTTACATATATTTTGGAACAAATGGAGAACAATGAATCTTTAACAGTTATTAGTGCTTGGAAAAATTTTTACAATGTTAGACTGTGTGAAGCATATCGCCTTATCATACACTGCGATTAAGAAAACAAAGCTCAATAGCTGTTGGAAAATATTGTGGCCAAATGTAGTCAAAAATGAACATTCCATTTCAACGTTAAATGAATATTCGCAGATAGTACAGATGGCGTATTCATTGGGCAGAGAAGGTTTTGATGATTTTACTGATGGTGATATCGCAGAGTTAATGGCTGATAAAGAACTAAGTAAGGATGATTTAGTTAACTTAGTTTGTGAATGTGAGTCTGACAAATCTGATGAAGAGGAATTAGTACCAGTAACATTCACTGCTAAAGTCATCCGCGAAGGACTCGCATTGGGAAGAAAGCTGGGTAATCATTTTATGCAAAATGACACAAACGTTGAAAGGGCTTTATGATTCCAACGTGACATAAATCGCTGCTTGGCTCAATATGAAGAAGTTTACAAAGATCTTACAAAAAATTTGAAGCAATTGTTAATAACCGATTTTATTACCATCTCACATAATGTAAATATTTCTGCTTCAAAAATCGAATCGGCACAAATAACTTCGAGTGATGAAAGTGAATTCGAACCTTCGATTCCGAAAAAAGAATGAGAGTAATTTCTGACAGTGATGAAGGATAATAAAACACCTTTGGTTTTATTTTTTGTTCTTCTGTTTATGTATGTACTAGCCCGGGCAACGCCCGGGTTTTACCCGATCAAAAGCTTTTATTCAAATATTATTCGTTACAATTATAAAATGGCGCCGTGGATGTCATTCTTGTGAAACGTCCCGCTCCAAACTTTGTGTCTGAGAAGCGATATTTTTATAAAGAGATGATCTGGCTTTGTGTCTTCTGCTCGAATGAATGTTTTTCTGTTCGAATTTTGTTCCTGCATAATAATAATGAACTGGCTTCACCCGTTTTCTCTGTTTTTTGGAATTTTTCCGGATATAATTTTGCATCTGATAATCAAATATGATACAGCAATATTGTCATAATCATTTTCTGACTAAAAAAAACCAACTATTTTTGCCCAGAACCTGTCAATTTCAATTTTTCTTGGCTAAAAATGCGACAAATATCTCTTACATATTTTTTCTATGGCCTGTTCAAACACATTTTACATGTACATTAGGTCAGCTGATATTACCTCCCATCTTCACCGCTAGAGGCGCTTCTTCCTATGCGAGTCATTCGCGGATGACTTTAGCTACTCAATTTTGCTCAAATTTGCAAATAACTCGAAGAATATTCGGGATAGAGACATGAAATATTTAATATGTTTTTCCAGATTCTACTATACATACTGCTCAAATTTCAGTCATATTAGTTACGTATTTTACGTATATTACGTAAAAGCATTCCCTTCACAAAAGCAAACGATGACAGAATTGATGACTCTGATACTTTTATATTTTAATAATAATAATATAAATGAGTTTTAAAAATTGTAAAAAAAAAACACCGATGCTTATAAGAAATGGCCATATTTGGGTATTTATTCCATTCACAATAGCAAACGGTGACAGAATTGATTGATGACTCTGATAAATATAATGTTAGATTATGTTAGCATAATGAATTAGTCAAGCATTCCCATGGTCTCCAGCGAAGAGGTGTGAATTGACTTTTTGAAAATATACATAATTATAAAGATAGAAGCTTTTATAGAAATAACTAAAATAAGCCGAAATAGGTCAGTTGGGAGGGCGTTAGATTGAAGATCTAAAGGTCTGGTTCAATCCCGGGTTTCGGCATCTTTTTTTAATATATTAATTTTTTAAAACGATGACAGAATTGATGACTCTGAAACTTGTATATATGATTTTCAAATTTTTGCTTACCGTAACTTGACACGTGACTTAACGTGACAGAATTGTGCATGACTCTGATAACTATATATATTAATTGTATTTATATAAAAAAAACAGTGTTTCCGTAATATATTACATATTTTAACCTGTCAATGCATTTTATTTTTATTTCTGTGTACACCTAAAAATTAATATATACAGTTATCAGAGTCATGCACAATTCTGTCACGTGCCAAGTTACGGTAAGTAAAAATTTAAAAATCATATATACAAGTATCAGTATCATCAATTCTGTCATCGTTTTAAAAAATTAAAATATTAAAAAAAGATGCCGAAACCCGGGATTGAACCAGGGACCTTTAGATCTTCAGTCTAACGCTCTCCCAACTGAGCTATTTCGGCTTATTTTAGTTATTTCTATAGAAGCTTCTATCTTTATAATTATGTATATTTTCAAAAAGTCATTTCACACCTCTTCGCTGGAGACCATGGTAATACTGACTAATTCATTATGCTAACATAATCATATATACAAGTATGAAAGTCATCAATTCTGTCACGTGTCAAGTTACGGAAAGTGCACACAATGCAAAAAAAAAAAACTTAACAAATTTAGCGTTACTGTATGTGAAAATTCACTCTTATTTTTTATTATTTTTTTCTGGCCTTTGTTTTTTTATCTCTTTTTTTAAATCGTTTAAAATGCAGTCGCAGTCACTAACAAACACATATGTCTGCTTAATTTCCATGTGCTCTTTATATTTTACAGAAAAATATTTACATGCCAGTATTCTGGATTAATATTTTTTATAAACCTATTTTTTTCTTATTTTTACTGAGAAGATGGGCATCACAGTCAAGATCCATCGTATTCACTCACTCAACTCAGGCAATTTCAAGGGTTAGTGCACTGGGGCGGGTACATCGGGGGTTAAGTGGAAAAGCTGCCATCTATTTAAACTATATTGATTTTGAAACAACTAAATGCATTGCAAAAAAATAATTAAATCAAATACCTAAACACTAATATAATACAATTTTTGCCATCACACACACTTTTTGCCTGTGTTTTATGTGTTACTTCTGTGTTGCTATACTATGGCACTTCTACTATTGATTGTTGATTTACTTTCAGTATGAAGGTAATTGCACTCTGGGTAATTCTCGGGCGAAGCCGGGTCATTCGTTTAGAGAATTCAAGAATGACATCCACGGCGGCAATTTATAATTGTAACAAATAGTATTTGAATAAAAGCATTTAATCGGGTAAAACCCGGGCGTTGCCCGGGTCATTCGGCTAGTATTGAAAAAATCACAACTGTTAAATAACAAAATTATGCATTTTCTGCAAGCTTTTGGATTTACACCGTTTTGACTTGAAAATTTTTAATTTTCGATTCACACGTATTTCTCAGGAACGTATCTACTGTGTAAATCGGGGGATAGGTGTATTTTATTCCTTCTTAACTAAATTTTAAAACTAAGTACTTGTTACTAATAATAATTAATACTTACTAGTCTCAATATTTTTTAATGTAAAATATCACATTTGGCGGAAAAAATAAAAGTATGTAGATTACACAAAATGACTAGCGCAACAAATGTCTCTTTGCCAAATTTTTATCAAGAAGACAATTACAAAGTCTTGTTCAATGCATACATTCAGTGTTTTTATAAATAAAATGCCTGAGGTAATTATACTACAATACTTTTAATCCTTGACTGTCGGCCTTGATACATCGTAAAAAATAGATCTATTTAGTTAATGTCATTAATTCAACACCCCAAGGGATCATAGCTTTAGGTGGGAGATCCCCAGATTCTTGGCCCAATTATAATCTATAATTTTTTAAAATACAGTAATAGATGTAAATTTAGTATTTTTTAAATTCATTTTTCCCAATATTTTTTATTAATTTACTCTTTTCTACATTTTATTTTGTTTTTTAACGAATCATGATGTGTTTAATCCAGATGAGCCTGATTCTTCAATCCAGAAACAACCAACTACATTTAAAGAAACAGTAGTGCTTCTTCAGTCTCCAACAGTGAATCACAGCTGCAGCTGGACTATTTAAAGTTGTATCCACATGCAAAAAGCTATTGAGAATATATTTTTGCCTTTATAACATCCCTTAACAAATTTATACAGCATATCTTTAGAAAAAGAAATATATTTTTTTCTCATCTATTTCAAAGATTTATTTTCCCCTTTAAAAATTTTCAATATCACTGAAACCTAGAAAAGGATAAAATATATTTGTATTCTCAAAATAACTATAAATTAATAAGTGCAATGTGACAAAATGAATCACTGCAGATCTACAGAAATAGCACCTTACTGTGACTATAGAACTAACAATTATTGTCTTTTAAAAAGCACAAAACTGTATTCATCCAGGAGAAAAACCTTAGAGTCACTCTTACTGTGACTATAGAATAATCTAAGATTATTAAATAAAAAGCATTAATTTATATATACAAGAAAAATTTTCCAACTATAGTTCTCACTCTGTATATAGAACAAGCTGCAACTTGCATTTAAAAATGCACGAATCTGTACATACAGAAGATAAACCTTATTCCTGCCCTCATTGTGACTATAGGGCAAAACGGTCATATAGTTTGAAACTACACCAATTAATACATACAGGAGATAAACCCTTCCCCTGCCCTTATTGTGACTATAGAACAATAACTGCAAGATCCTTAAAAATACACCAATCAATACATACAGGAGAAAAACCCTTCCCCTGCCCTCATTGTGACTATAGAACAATAACTGCAGGAAAGTTAAAAATACACCAATCAATACATACAGGAGAAAAACCTTACTCCTGCCCTTATTGTGACTATAGAACAATAACTGCAAGATCCTTAAAAATACACCAATCAATACATACAGGAGAAAAGCCTTACTCCTGCCCCTATTGTGACTATAGAACAATAAACACACAAAACTTAAAACTACACCAATCAATACATACAGGAGAAAAACCCTTCTCCTGCCCTCATTGTGACTATAGAACAATAACTGCAGGAAGCTTAAAACTACACCAATCAATACATACAGGAGAAAAACCCTTCCCCTGCCCTCATTGTGACTATAGAACAATAACTGCAGGAAAGTTAAAAATACACCAATCAATACATACAGGAGAAAAACCTTACTCCTGCCCTCATTGTGATTATAGAACAATAACTGCAGGAAAGTTAAAAATACACCAATCAATACATACAGGAGAAAAACCTTACTCCTGCCCTCATTGTTACTATAGAACAACAGCTGCAAACAAATTAAAAAGACACCAATCAATACACACAGGAGAAAAACCCTTCCCTTGCCCTCATTGTGACTATAGAACAATAACTGCAGGAAACTTAAAAAGACACCAATCAATACATACAGGTGAAAAACCCTTCCCCTGCCCTCTTTGTGACTATAGAACAATAAATGCACACAAATTAAAAATACACCAATCAATACATACAGGAGAAAAACCTTACTCCTGTTCTCACTGTGACTATAAAACAAGCAGAACTTCTGATTTTAAAAAACACCAATATAAACATACAGGAGAAAAACCATACACTTGCCTTTATTGTAGCCATAGTACAGTGACTGCAAGTTCATTAAAAATACACCAATTAACACATACAGGAGAAAAACCCTTCCCCTGCCCTCATTGTGACTATAGAACAATAACGGCAGGAAAGTTAAAAATACACCAATCAATACATACAGGAGAAAAACCTTACTCCTGCCCTCATTGTGATTATAGAACAATAACTGCAGGAAAGTTAAAAAGACACCAATCAATACATACAGGATAAAAACCCTACTCCTGCCCTCATTGAGACTATAGAACAATAACCACAGGATACTTAAAAATACACGAATCAATACATACAGAAGAAAAATCTTATTCCTTTTCTCACTGTGACTATAAAACAACCAGAACTTTTGATTAAAAAAACACCAATATAAACATACAGGAGAATAATAATATTCCTGCCCTCACTGTGACTATGGGGCAAAACATTCTACAATTTAAAACGACACCAATATAAACATACAGGAAAAAAACCATACACCTGCCTTTACTGTAGTTATAGTACAGTGGCTGAAAATTCATTAAAAATACACCAATTAAAACATACAGGAGAAAAACCGTATTCCTGCCCACATTGTGAATTTAGCACAAAAACTAAAAGTCTATTAAAAAGACATCAATTCATACATACAGGCGAAAAACCATACACATGTTCTTGCTGTGATTATAAAACAATTAAACCTACTAATCTAAAACAACATTTAAACACTCATATAGTAGAAAGACCTCACTCTTGCCCTAACTGGGACTCTAGGACTACAAGTCCAAGTTATTTAAAAATTACAGTAAAACACCATTTAGACGACACCTCTCTACAAAGGATAGTTTTCATTTGCAAAATTACCATTTTTACAATTTAGCAACTCTCCGGAAAAGGACACCTCTCCATAAAGGACACTGGCTCTGCAATTAGGGGTCCACTACAGGGTGGTTCTACTGTATTTCTTAATAGAACCTAAAAACTTTCTTACATGAGAAAACCCAGCAATGGCAAGTCTTCTTCTTCTTCTTTCTTATCTCCACTCAATCACACTAAGGTATCAAGCTTGTAAAGCTTGAGACTTTTGATGGTGTCTGCCGGGGAAGAGTAGAGCTCATCAATGGATGAGTCAATATAGTCAATAATATATCTTGGGGTTGCAGGCTGAGAATTGCACGTAGTACATAGTGGGAAAACCCTGCAACCATTCAGGAAAGTCATTGTCCGTAGATGACCAGGCTTAAGTCTGGAAATCAGACTGTTGTTACAATGGCAAGTTATTTAAAAAGACACTTGACTTTTGACGAGATAGACGACTTTACACTATTAAAAATGTCGATTTGTATTACGTCAATAATTAAGGGTGTATTCAGCTGCAATGTCACCACAAGGTCATGTCAGGGATTTTATTACTTTATTGAAAACTCCAAGGAAAATTTACAATACTCTAATGGTATTTTTTTTTTGTAGAATATTGTACAAAGGCTTGAATAAGAAATTGTCATTCCTCCTTTATTGTAGACTATAATATTTGTGATTTTTTCCCATTTTTCATAGTCGCCTCTTTTTACTATTTTTTTTTTGCTAAAGTTTCTAACAAGTACTATACGCCCACATACACATCTTAAAAAATATATTTATATATATAATAATAAATATTGACAATAGTTAATGGAAGATCTAGAGGGGATAAAGATAGAGATTTTACATACATATCCGAAAGAGGCTCTTCACTATTGACTATTGCATACTCTCACAGGGTTCACTACAAATTTTACTGGACTTCAAAGTCGATGACCAACTGTATTCTGACCACCACCCTTTGGTTTTAACGATAAAAGGCCAAAACTTCAATGAGAAAAAAACCAAACGGGATGATTATAATATTACGAGATATAGATGGTCAGCCGAGAAGAGAGATGGACTCGCAATGTTTAAAATGAAACTGGAAAGGAGAAATAGCTATACAGGACTGGCTGAGCTTTTACCGTGAACTAATGACTACAGAGAAAATTTTAGAATTTGTAATTTACATAATGTGATTTCTCAGAACGATCCTATATTGGACTCAGAGATAACCAATGCAGACATATACAAGGAGATAGCTGGTTTGAAGAGTAACAAGGCATTCGGGCCCGATGGCATCCCCAATGAAGTATTAAAAATACTCCCTGATTCGTACATACTGCTGTTGAAACAACTCTACAATAGTGTTATGACGACTTGAAAATACCCAGCAATTTGGACTAATTCCACTATACACCCAATCTTTAAAAATGGTTATAAGAACAGCTCCTCCAACTACCGAGGTATTGCACTGTTTAGCAATGTATCAAAGCTTTTCACTTCAATCCTAAGATCAAGACTGGAGGAATGGGTCGAGGGAAGAAGGGTTATACCGGAAAACCAAGCGGGATTTAGAAAAGGAAGATCATGTATTGACCACATATTTACACTAACTACTTTAATCCAACTATCATTAAGAAAAAAGAGGGGAAACTATATGTCTTTTTTTTCGATCTAAGGAAGGCATTTGATACTCTACCTCACTCAATACTTTGGAAAAAACTTTACAACCTAGGCATAAGTTACCAATTCATAAGTATGATAAGAAGTTACTACGAACAAGCAACTATAGCTTTCAGATGGAAGGGATCATTTACTGAAAGTATTAAGATAAACTCGGGAGTTCTCCAGGGAGAACCACTTTCCCCACTGCTCTTTATATTATTTATCACGGACTTAATCGAAATTGATAATAATTCAGACCTGCCGAGTGTAAATTTGCCAGAATTTGGAGATATCCATTTATTGCTGTACGCTGACGACATAGCAATTATAGGTGAGTCCAGGATGAACCTCCAAAAGAAGATCAAATTACTGAAAGAATATCTCGATGAGAACTTACACTAAATGAGTCCAAGTCAAAGATTATGGTGTTCCGTAATGGAGGTAAACCCTCAAATAAGGATAGATGGTTCTGGAATGATAAACCCATAACAATAACTTCAAGATATACATACTTGGGATTCCCTCTGACACCAACAATAACAACTACTCACCCGGCAAATTACTTTAAAGGAAAAGCACTTACAGCAATTAACGCCACACACCCAATATTAATAAAATCAAAAGCAAAGTCGATAAATTTATCAATCAAAGTCTGATACAATAGTGAGAGCTGTCCTGATGTATGCCGCTCCATTGTGGGCAACAGAGCATAAAGACTTACTGGACAGTATACAAGACATATTTATCCGTAGGTTCCTGAATCTGCCCAGATACACTCCAGGCTACATAATAAGATTAGAAACCGGTCGTATCTCTTTGAGTGTAACAGCTTTAAAATTAACCCTGAAGTATTGGCTGCGGGTGTTGAATATGAGCAGTGACAGATTGCTGCGTATATGTTTTAATAGAACACGGGAACTGTCTAATGCTTATGGCACACCCATCGGCTTCATTAAAAAGCTCACCAATCTGCTTAACAATAATGGATCCCCTGCACTTGTTTCCTGTGATGATCCTGAAACGCTGAGGAGCGCTATTACAGGGCTCTTAAAAACAGCGGCAGACCAATCTATACAAAACGACCTTACAAGAATGGATAAATCTAAACTATACTCTAACTACAAAGACATTCACATATCTTTCATGACGGAGGGATACCTTTTAGGGGATTTTCCTTTCCCGGTTGTAAGACTACTCGCACAAGTCAGAATACTTTCAAGTTTTTTTAGAGAAAACCACACCAAGATGCTCTGCGGTGAGGACCCGATTTGTACCTTCTGTAATTCAAAACTAAAAAATGAAATCACTCACTATATTTTTGATTGCTCTGCTCTGAGAGAAGAAAGAAGAACCCTTATGCTCAAAACTGGGCAACTCTGTGCTTCACTTCCTTCAATAATTGACAATATGACCCAGAATAAGTATATTGCTACGGCGTTTTATGGCTTCCACAAGTTCATATCTGAGAAGGCCAAGTGACACTCACTCCTCACTTTCTTACTGCTACTCTTTTTGTGTTGTTTTTCTTGCTTCCCTCTTTCTCTTTCTTGTTTTTTTTTTTTCTTTTTCTTCTGTATATATCATTATTTCCTTTGTCTCACTGCTTTGTTCTTATGCATACCTCTGGTGAATTCTGTATAGGGTCAGTGACCCTAAATAAAGGCTTTTTGTTGTTTGTTGTATATAATCATCAATACAACCTATTACAAAATTCTTAAACCTGCTTTAAATGTATCTGAATATATATCAAAATAAACTTGTATCAAATTATAAGATTTCTTCATTTGACTTTATTGCTAATACACACACAAAAGAACAAAAGCAGCAGTTATTTCAACTTTTGTGAAACCTATTTTATTATTTTAATAAAATAAAACCATCTTTTAATAAGAAATGACAATACAGTAAAACCCCTCTATAGTGAACCCCAATGGGACAGAGCTTTTGGTTCACTATAGCCACGGTTTGGCCATTTTTTTTACTTCACAAAATTTTTAGACCATATAATTAAAGGACAGCCATACACACTGGAAGAGGCTTCCTCTTAATGGTGGTCACTTTGTTTTAATTCCCTTAATTGACCAATTTCCTTACAATAATACTGAATAATAATAGAAATCATTAGATGATAGGTTCTTATCATTAACATACATGTACCTCTATGTCTAATTTAAAAATCAAGACAAATCCTAGGCAAAGTTTTATTAAATATATATTCAAATATTCTGAAAATAGAGCAATCCATATTGTTATATTTGTTTATAAAGGGCACATCTAATACATTGTTTATTTGGAAAAATGGCTCTAACACCTTGTTGCTTCAAAGCATTGCACCATTCAAATAAAGTTAGTGTTTTTCTTCATTTCATTTTCACACATATTCTTCTAGGTCTAGATTTTTTTTTTTTCAACCTGTCATGCAAAACATTGCTGACTTTAAAATCACCATAGTTAATGGCATAAAAATAGTTTTTGTTTCATCACGGGACCATTTATTTGGATTTTTTTTTTAGCCCTAAAACATACGATCGCGATCGCGGCAAAAGTTGAGGTTGATTTCTCTTTGTAACAATTTTTAATAGCTTTATATTTTATCTTTTATAATAGAAAAGTTATATTATCTTATTTTAATATGTTCTTAACATTTTGCCTGTGTTGTTTCACTTTGAAAAGTTCTGAAAATGGCCTTTTTTTTTAAAAGAAATAACGCTTTTGTTTTTAAAATGTCTTTGTTTTCTTCATTTTGGAAGCCATTTGTATTTTTATATTTCAAATTTAATGGATGCAAATATATTCTATTTAATAAAAAGTATAATGTGTTAAAATTTTTACAATATACAGCAAAAATAAAGTGCAAAATTCAAAACAAACAATGCCGCTAAATTTATTGTTTTGAAATTGCGATCCGCGAGCTGAAACATGCTCAAAATTTGGTTGTTTTAATTTTTTTTAATTACAATTCTAAGTTCGTTATAAGCATAGTATTTTAAATAGATTTTATTATTTTGGGACCGAAAATAGGTTCGTTATAGGGGTAGTTCGTTATTCTAAAAATCGCAAAGTTCGTTAGAACGATGGTATTTTCAATGGAATGGAATTGGGAATCGGCGTGGGTTCTTTATAAGGGAAGGTTCGTTATATCCAGGGTTCGTATTAGCGGGGTTTTACTGTATATATATTTTTACCACAGGTTAGAAAAAAGGAGATTTTTTTATTTATAAAAGAAAAAAAAATTGCGCTGAAATGGTATAATTTCATGTACACAGATAATGTGCTAATACCTTGTGTTGAAAATATTTAATTATATATTTTTAATATCTGTTCTTCATACAACTCTTGCCACACGGTGAAATTATGGAAATGATTAATTATGTCATTTCGGCTTATTATTTTAAGAGACATCTTCCAGATCCAAACTGTGGATTATTTGAACCATTCATTTATATGGTTTTTATTATACTTTTATTACATAACTCTAATGAAATGTTTCAAATTGTGTAAATCCATATCTATCTTATTTTTTATAATTGATAGTCTAAAGAAGTATTTATTATATCAAATTAACACACAGAACAAATTATTATTGCATATTTTTTTATAGAACTTGGATTTTTCCTTTATACACTCTTTGATTTTAACCCTCGAGCGTGCGCGCTAAAAATGTAACGTACTTGCGCGCGCTGGGTGAAATTTACCCGATATTAAAATTACATATTTTGAATATAAATATTAACTGAGGAAAAACAAAACCTTTTCTATTTCAAAGTAATAACATTTTAATTTTCAAAAAAGGCAATTATTAATAAAATATTTATATTTTTTACACAGATTAAACATTTTAAAAACTATTCTTGAATAATCCTCAAAATTTGTAATGGCATATAAAATATGAAACTATTGCTCCTTTTCAATATTAAATATATAAAATTCCATGAGGGTATTTTAGACAAATCATTGCAAACTGCAATTGTATGTCCTTTATAAATTGGCTTTGCACATTTATGGCACAAAGTCGAGGTCTTCCTGTCCTTACTGGAGGGACACACTACATCTGGTAGGAAGCTTTATCTTGCTGTTCCTGACCTTCTTTATGGCTTGAAGTGCCTTCTAAAAAATAATTGAAATAAATATTTAGAGTATACATTTATGATTTAAATTAACTTATCTGTATAAAAAGGAAATTTTTAATAGTCTTTTAGGCAGTGAAGAAATGATTTTTCTTTGATTTAGTTGCTCTTTGTTGAGTTCAAGGGCCAAACATTTCAAGAATTTTCTTCAAAAGAGCTTCTAAAGGTGTATTTTAATTTTTTGCTTCTTCACCTTTCAAGCCTAGTAAATCTGTAATGACATTAGGCGTTCTCAGCTTTACTGTTTGTGAAGGACAATTTTTGAACCATTTGATTTTGGAGGATCTCCCTATATAAAAATGTGTTTTTGGGATAATTCCCTTATTCCACAAAATTCCTATATCTGAATATATTCCAGTGTCACTTCCATAAAAATGTTCATTCAGATGATCTTCTTCAATATCACCTTCTACAATAATCTCTTCTTGATCTAATAAATATGACCTTCTTCCCTCCATTTTATATAGAATTATATGCTGATAAATATATCAACCTATTATAGTTATTTTTTAAATTATTAATTCGAATTATTTATCTCACTTTAAAAAATGTTATTAAAAAAATGCAACAAAAAAATTACGTGAGTGCGCGCGCCGGGTAATTTTTACCCGACAGTGACAATAGATGGAATTTCAGTGGGAGCTGTCAAAATGTGAAACCAAAACTTTAGACTAATTGATGAGTCAGGAAGCTAAACGAAACCACATCTCCGCCAACCGATTTTTTATTGGTTAATTCTCCATTCAAATGTTGCCATGGGTAATTTTCACCCGGCGTGCGCAATGCCGGGTTAAAGGTTTTTTGGGAATCACACAAGTTGAGTACTCTATACCCTACTACAATTTAGTATATATAGAGTGAGGAGTGTACTCTTCAATTTTGTATTGAGGAAAGGTTTTTGTTCCTTTTTTAAAGATATTGTATGCAGGTGACCAGATTTTTAAAAAAGGCTAATAGCGTGGATCATTTTTCTTTTAATGAAGAATTTTCTCATTTAGTGTTTCTATTTGGGGGGTCGGTGGAAGGCTGGTTAAACCGTTTGGTTTTCGACCACTAGGACCCGGGTTCGATTCCCGCATTGGACACTTTTTTCTGTTTAAAAAAAAAAAAAATGCTCCAATGGCCCCCGATTCTTTCAAGAGTCAAACCCCAGCAGCGAGTGCAAGTAACCAAACGGGGATCTGGCACATTTGTAAGTGCAAAAGTCGAACTACTTTTCACATGTGTAGACATGTGGTACACTTACAGTAGAAACAGTCGCCAGCTTCTACCCACCATGATTATCATGGCCTGTACCACGTGTACTAGGGATAAGCAAAAAAAAAGTGTTTCTATTTGATATTTCATATGAATCAATGATTTTTTCTTGTTTTATTTTGACTGTTTTAATTGGTTGAAGTAGACATTTTTCTGAGGTTCTCTATTGCATCATGATGTCTTCCTTTGTGAATAAGTCGGCCTTTTGATTTTCAGATACCTTCACATATGATAGAATAATCTAAAGGCATATTTTACTAATTTCATTCAGTTTGTTTATTTCTTTGGAAATAGTCTTGTGTATTGTAATAAATTTTGATGAACAACTGACCAATCAGAAGCCTATCTGGCCAGCAGTGATGACATGCTCCCTCTTGTTAACAGCTGTTGTTGGACAATGTTCCCTGTATATTACAGCGTGCTCTTTAAAATGCATGATGGTAGATAAAGAAGAGTCGAACAGAGATCCTTACTTATCCCATGTGATCATTTGACCATTTCTGACACAGCGGCACATACTTTCTTTACTAGCTTTTCCACATCCCTTGACTCTCTTCTTTAAGACTGGGAGCACTACTCAGGAGCAGACCGACTTAGCTCCAAAAGAAATGGCAGCCTCTGACATGAGGAACAGACGCCATGTGCAGCCGCTCCTAACATGGAGTACAAACGCGCTCATCCTGTATCCCTGGATTAGGAGCCCTTACAGCCAGGCCAGCTGAGCCCAGGTTTTTTAGTGAGCTTGTTACTGCTCCCCCTCCTCCTTTTTCATCCAGGCTTGGGACCGGCAAAGGCGGCGTTCAATTTCAGCATTCAAACAGCTTTCCATCTTTAATATATACAGTGTGAGAAAGATTACATAAAATGTGTAAATATGAATGATTTTTGTAGCTCATTTGCAATGAGGCTTGTGGATATAGGATGACAAACTCTTTCAGGTTAAGATATTATGAATATGATTCCTATACTATAATTGAGTTTTCTTTTAATTGCATAGGTATAAGAAAATATAGGTACTGTTCAAAATGAGATATCATGAATAATGTTGTATGATGAAATCATTTATCAATATTAATTATATTAAGAGTAAAACAAATAGAAAATAATTGTTTTTACTTTCATTGAATAAGTAATCATTTTATAAGGCATAATTTAGATTGTAGATTAGAATTACAAGGATGTAGCTTGTCTCTCACACTTTCTGGTCTGGTGATGAGCTCCTTCAGCATGTCTTATCTCCTTGTAAATATTCATTTAGGTTCTAGCCACTAGCTGGTGTGAAGTTTTCCTGTTTTTGTGACACAAGGCTCCAGGTTATTGCATTCAGAGCCTGATTATTATCATGATTGGACTTTGGTTAACTTAAGGACCTTGTGGTAGCCTCCGTTGCCACAGCACTCGCACACTGTTAAGCTTTTTTTTTGTTGTTAATCTTGTCCACATTATATTCATACCCATCTTAAATTCATTTATCTCTCCAGATATTTAAGACTAAGCATATTAAAGTCTTCACTCAACGCCTATAAAATCAAGGTTAGTATATTCATTGGTATAGACAACCAATATTAAAATAAACATTTTATTATATAGGGCTGCTGAAAAAATTGTCCAGTGGGTTCGGCATTAGCTCACAGCAAAAAAAAAAATCAAAATATAAAAGAAAATAATGGCAAGGAAAGAAAAATATTATTGAGTGCGCAAATTTTTTCCAGTTAGAAAATTAATAAAACTCAAATTAAATTATATTAGACTTTTTAAATTTAAAATAATTATCATTGTTATATACAACATTCTCCCATAATTTGGGTAATTAAAGGATGCCATCAGAAAACAAAAGGTTTTGGTTTCAAGGCAATCCAACAAGCCAATTTTTAACTTTGCAATTCTGGAAGCGGTGTTTTACCAGCCCATGAGCAATCTATAGGATGAAATGATGTCTGGAGTATGGCAGGTGGGGTAATACCTCTCATTTGAAGTCTTTCAGGGTGTCTTGATCTCATCATAAAAGCGATGGAGAAATAACTAACGTCCTCGTATTTGTTGGTTGATGTTAATCAACAAGAAGTACTTGGAAGTTTAAAAAGAAAAGTCTTTATTTCTTTTAGGCTAACATCGGATATAATATATCAGACATAAGTTTACATGTGAATAAATATCACAATAAGTCAAAAGGCAACATGCACAGAGTACCATCATTTATAATAATGTGCTCACTGATAATTTACTATATAGGCATGCCAGCTGCCGTTACATCTCCCCCTTTGAAGAAATTCATTCTTCAAATTGTTTGGGTGGCTTGATGATCTGCCCGGACCTTGTTGTAATAGGCAGGGTGCCGTTCTTGTGCTCCGCGTTCTGGTGATCACTCCTGGGTTCCTGGCCTGAGAATGCTCTTGGAGAAGTATTGAGTTCTTCGGGAACTTGAGCCTGTTCCTTATTTCCGCTAGGACCAGGTCCTTCCGGTAGAGTTGTCTTGGGGATCTCCGGGATTCTCCTTCACTGTTGCTTTGGACTCTCCAGATTCGTGTGTCGCATGACGGAGCTGTTGCGGGGGTACTCACCAGTACGTGTTTGCACTTTATATGATCTTGGAGCTACTTCTTAGGTAACTTTGGCAGGGATCCATTCACGGTGATGCTGTTTCAGCATTATCTTTTCACCTTCCTTGAAGCTTTGCGTTGTCTTAGCTGTCTTATTGTGGTGTGTTTTCTGCTTCTCCCGCTTATTTCTTAGGTTTTGTGTATGTCCCTTTTGGATTTCTGGTTCCAATTGATGAGTGCTAGTGGGAAGGAGGGTTCTGGTCCTTAGACTGAACAGACACTGAGCCAGTGAAGGAAGACCATCTCTAGGAGTGTTGTAAAAGTTCAAAAATGCTAGTTCCACTTCTTGTCCTGAATCCAAACACTTCCTGATGAGGTTCTTGGCTGGCTGTACTGCTCTCCCTGCTAATCCGTTTGATTTAGGATATAGAGGACTTGATGTCTGGTGGTCGAACAACCACTTCTTTTGAAAGTTTTAAAGTCCCTGGACATAAAGTTTGGCCCATTATCAGTTTCCAGGAGTCTGGGAATTCCATGTACGCTAAACCATTTTTTAAGAGATTCAATAGTTTCTGCAGTTCATTGTCTTCATTTCTTTGAAATCAATGAATCCAGAGTAGTTATCTGTTATTAACAGGTAATTTTTTCCTTTTATTGAGAAAATGTCAGCTGCGACTATCTCCCAACGAAGACTCTGTATCTCTTTTATGATCATTGGTTCTTTTGTCTTGTTCCTCTGATTTGCTTGGCAAGTCCTACAATTTTTACTGTGTTGATGATGTCTTGGGACATGCCATGCCAGTATATTGAGTCTCGGGCCCTTCTCAAGCAGCTGTTTGTTCCTTGGTGTCCTTCGTGGATTAACTTGAGTATCTTTGCTTTCCACCTTAGGGGAATGAAGACTCTGCTACCTTTGAAGATTAGGTCTTCGTTTGTCGAGAGTTCATCTCTATATGGTCAGTATTTCTTGCAGCTTTCAGGGACTGCTGATTTGTAGTTTGGCCAGCCATATAAGATTAGGTTTTTTAGTTCTTGTAGTTCTTGGTCCTCTTTTGTAAGAGCTTGAAGTTCCTCATAGCTTGACTTATTTGTCGGGGTGGTCATCAGTACTTCAAAGTTCTCTTCCAAGTAGGTGTCTTCATATGAGCAGTCTCTGCTTAGTAGATCAGCTGTTAGCAGTTCTTTTCCTTTCTTGTATTTAATCCTGAGATTGTATTGTTGTATCTGTAGAAAAATTCTCTGGAGCCTCGGGGCTGCTTTGCTTAATGGCTTCTTGAATATAATTTCTAAAGGACGGTGGTCCGTCTCGACGTCAACAGTTTTGCCATAAATGAGTTGATGGAATTTGTCGCATCCAAATTTGATGGCAAGAGCTTCCTTTTCTATCTGAGCATAGTTCTGCTGAGTGGAGCTGAGAGCTGATGAAGTGTAGGCTATGGGCTTTCCGTTTTGTAACAGAACCGCTCCAAGGGCATATGAACTGGCGTCTACTGAAAGTGTCAGATTTCTGTTGGGATTAAAGAATTTCAGAGTTGGTGCAGTTCTGAGCAAAGTCTTGATCTCTAAGAGATCATAATCGAGGGATTGTCCCATAGCCAAGGTGTATCTTTTTTCAACACCATCCTCATGTTTTTGGTTTTCTCTGCAAGGTTAGGGATGAACCTGCTCAGGTATTGTATTATTCCTAAGAGACGTTGTAGTTCTTGCTTGTTGCTCAGTGACGTAATTTCTCCTATTGCACGCACTTTCTCAGGGTCAATTTTAATGCCTTCTGTCATGACAATATGGCCTAAAAATTGGACTTTTTGAAGTTGAAATTTGCATTTATCTCTATTCATTTTGATTCCATTTCCTTTAAGCCTCTGTAGTACAGCTCTTGTCCTTATTTCCAGGGTCTGTGGATCCAGAGCATGGATCAGGATATCGTCCATTGAATTTTCTGTACCCTCAAGGTCTTGGATTAATTCTGCCATGATTTTCTGGAATATTTCCGGAGCAGTTTTGATTCCAAAGGGAACTCTCAAGAACTTATATCTTCCCCACGGAGTGCTGAAGGTAAAGTAGCGTTGTGAGTTGGGGGCTACTTTGATCTGCCAGTATCCTTTCTTCAGATCCAACTTTGTGAAGTATTTTGAGCCATGCAGGTATACTGCAATCTGATCAAAAGTCCGTAATTGGAAATGGCTTCTTAGAATTACTTTATTGATATCCGATGGGTCAATGCATATACGTATTTTTCCTTTCTGCTTTGCTATAACCATCTGACTGGAGATGGGGGTAGGGTAATTTACTTTCTTTATAATCCCATTGTCTTCCATTTCCTCAAGTTCTTTCTTTATTCTTTCTTTAATAAATAGAGGAATAGGTCTGGGTGATCTTACTTGCATGTTCATGTCCGAAGTCTGAAACTTTGCCTAGTATTCATATCCTTTCAAACATCCTATCCCTTCGAATAATTCTTGGTATTCCTGTGTAATTTTTTGACAGGTGTTTACTCGCTTGACGAGACCTAAATTGGAACAGGTTTGTCTGCCTAGGATGGGACAAGTGTTATCACTGGATATGATGAAACATAGGTAGGCAGTCATGTTTTTCACCATGCACATTGCTAGACTTTGTCCTTCAACAGGAATTCAATTTCCTGAACTGGATTTCCAGATTTAATCTCCCTGCCAGGCTGAGTGGCAACACGTTACACTGTGCACCTGTGTCTAGTTTCATGTTTACCCTTTTGCCTTTAATTTTTACTTCTTCATACCAATCTTCGGTCAGGTTGCTGTTTTCAACTGACTGGATTACAAATTCTTGAATCATTTCGGGTTCTGGTGACCCAACAATTTATCTGACTTTGCATGAATTTGTGTTCTGGGATCTGCAAAGATTAGCAAAATGATTGAGTTTCTTGCATTTGTTGTGGAAAAATGCTCTGAGAGATCATTTCCAATTTCTTTGTCGGTCAGCAAGGTTTTTCCATTTGCATTTAAACTAGTGATTTTGTCAGTTTTTTTCCTAATGGGTTTTGTTTTTTTCCAGAAGTCTGTTGGGCTCGAATCAAGTTTGCTTAAAAAACTATTCCAATTTTCAGATTTCTCTGCTTCAAGGGCTTGATTTACCTTTCATTGAAGATTGAGGTAAGTAGCTCTCTCTCTCTCTATATATATATATATATATGAGCTGGATCCCAGGTTGATTGCCATCTTTTCCTTGCTTTATTTTTCTCCCTTATTAGGGCTTTGCTTTTTGGGTTCTTTATTAATTTGGAAGATGAGACTATGGTTTTTTCGAGTAGCTATTATTAATTTTCTCGTTTAAAATTCCAACTGCTAAATCAATGTCTACTTCAGTTTTCAAGGGGAGTCTGGGGGGCGTGGTAGAGATTAGATCTTGTTGAAAATGAACCCAATTAGTTATATCAGACATAAGTTTACATGTGAATATATATCACAATAAGTCAAAAGGCAACTGCACAGAGTACCATCAGTGATAATAATGTGCTCACTGATAATTTACTATATAGGCATACCAGCTGCCGTTACAATAACTAAACCAAAATGCTAACTCGTGTGGTGTTTTCATTCAACATTTAAAAAAACTGTTTAAACAATAGTTATGAAAACAACTCTGATTAAAGCTAGGAAGCTGCTTGTAGCAGAAAACTAGATAAAATTTAAAGACATTTATATATAAACAGCGTTAAATTTCTTGAGAAAATTCCAAATGCTTTATTTCTAACGATTGATTAAAACTGATATAAAAATGCTTTAAAAATAAATTTTAATTAAAAAAATTATTTCTGTAATAAATATAAAATATAGCATTTTAAGAGCGAATTCTTCACTTTTAAAAATGAGTTCATCGCCTTTAAAAGAGTGTCAGGCGTTCTTTTCATTGAATTTTTACGCGAGCTTGATGAAATTGCAGCTACGCGATATGGATTTAATTATGCCTGTTTCTATATGATTAATGCAAGAGCGTACATATCCGCAAAAACACAGGCATCTGTTAGTCTGCTAAGAATTAGCGTGAAGTTTTGTCACCATATTCATATATGCTAAATCCAATCGAATTTTCATTTAGCAAAATTAAAACATTGGTTAGGTCTCTGCTTTCTCAAGTGTCATCACGTTTGGCAAGGTTATCATGGATATAATCAGTAGAATTACATCAGGAGACTGAAGAATAGTTTACACAAATTGTAAAAATTGCTTCCTGGCCACACAAGAACGCCAGTGTATCCAATAAAATCAGTTTATAATTTATTTTGTGGTTATTTGCGCCTATATTAGTGTTTTGAACTTAATGTCAAATGTATTCAATTAATCTTTATGATATTGTCTTTTGATTTTTTACACTTGACAATCTTATTTTTAAAGGCGACAAATTTATTTTAAAAGTGACGAATTCACTCTTAAAAGCTATATTCATATAGTAAAATCATTAAAATATTTTTAAATCGAAAAATACCATCTAAAAATAAAAATGGTATAATTAAAGTGTAAAATGTTAATTTTCGATTGAGAAGTGTTTGAGCATTTCGATATATATTTATTGGCTTATATACTTAGCACAACACTATAAAAGTAAGAAATGATTAAATGCAAAAGATTATATATCTAAATACAAAAGGTTATTTAAAAATTAAAAAGATCATCCTTTGTTTTAAACATTGATACAACATCTAATTTTTTTTTTTTTTTTTTTTTGCTTATCCCTAGTACACGTGGTACAGGCCATGATAATCATGGTGGGTAGTTAGCGACTGCTTTTTACTGTAAGCGCACCACATGTCTACACATGTGATATGATTCTTTGATTTCTATTTATGTTCATGTCAATGTCTTCTTTGAATTCATATGAGTTAACAATTTCATTTTCATTAAAATATTGGTAGATTTTTAATTGCTGTGATAACCATTTTGCCAAAGCACATGTTTGTGAAGGTCTATTGTTTACTATTGGGCGTAATGGACAGTTAGGCTTGTGGACCTTTGGACCACCATATATATTGGGAACATGTGCATCATAATTTTTCAACTTGGTTAAAAGCCTGTAATTAATATATTTGTTTTTTCTCCAGTTTTTAAGTATATCATTCAATTTATTTTTGAAGTTTTTTATTGGATCATTTTGTATAGGAGAATAGGTCCCATTGTTATTCAATAAAGAAAGCATTTTTTGGTTATAGTCTTCTTTTTTCATGTTGTTGCTGAAAAGTCACACACTAATAAATTATTTGGATTAGGACTTATTTTCTTTTATTATAATCTATAATCCAAATTGTGCTTTATCATTTTTGATAGACTTCAATGGACCTAAGAAGTTATTCTTCCTATGAGCTGAAGAAAATGAATTCCAAAGTGAATATCAATGTTGATGCTAAGCCATCACTTGAAGATTCTATTTTAAAGAGTTCAGGATCTGAAGCTCTCCTCTACTTCAAGAAGTTGAGAAAACACAGCATCAAAAGGGTGAGTTCTTCTCACATCTATTTTCTTAAATTCTGTAAAATGCATCAATTCCTAATGCATTTCTCATTACAAACAGATGGAATTTTCCAAAATCTGATTCAAAATTGAAAAGATTATCACTTGATCTTATAAATAGAGATTAGATTTCATTAGAAAAATATTCATTTCAATACTAAGGCTTTAAATACCAATCTCAAAGTGCTAGCAGATAGTATGGATAGTGACCTTTTTGAAAAAATAAAAAATATTATTGAAATAAAAACAAACTACATTGCTAAACAAAATTCAAAAAGGCATTTTAAAAAAAATAGAAGGTATTTTAAAGAGATATGACATGCTAAAATTATTATGCCAATATAAATAAATTAATTTTATTAATGAAAAACTCTTCCCTGAAAAGAAATTTTTTTTTTCTTCCACTTATCCCTAATACACGTGGTACAGGCCATGATAATCATGGTGGGTAGTTAGCGGCTGCTTTTACTGTAAGCGCACCACATGTCTACACATGTGAAAAGCAGTTCGACTTTGCACTTACAAATGCCAGAGCCCCGTTTAGTTACTTGCACTCGCTGGTGGGGTTGGACTTTTGCAAGAATCGGGGGCCATTGGAGCATTTCTTTTTTTTTTAACAGAAAAAGTGTCCAATGCGGGAATCGAACCCGGGTCCTAGTGGTCAAAACCAAACGGTTTAACCAGCCTTCCACCGACCCCCCGAAAAGAAAAATGAAGTACTCAACTCTGAAATTAAGCCAAAAAATAACATAATGAATTTAACAGGTGAAGGTATCCCAAATGAAGTCCTAGACTTGCTTAGCAAAGGTTATAAATATGCATTAAGGGGTAATCTGAAACAAAAAGAAAAATTGGATATTATTTCAAAAACAAGAAATATGCAAATTTCTTAACCCTAATGAGGCAGCAAATATAAGATTTGAAGTTATTAATACATAAAAAAAAAATTATAAATCAAAGAGTATTGATAAAAAATTGACCTCCAAACTTAAAGACCTGCAAACAAAATATATAATAACAAAATATGACAAAGGAAATGGAATTGTTTTAATGAAAAAAGAAGACTATAACCAAAAAATGCTTTCTTTATTGAATAACAATGGGACCTATTCTCCTATACAAAATGATCCAACAAAAAACTTCAAAAATAAATTGAATGATATACTTAAAAACTGGAGAAAAAAACAAATATATTGATTACAGGCTTTTAACCAAGTTGAAAAATTATGATGCACATGTTCCCAATATATATGGTGCTCCAAAGGTCCACAAGCCTAACTGTCCATTACGCCCAATAGTAAACAATAGACCTTCACCAACATATGCTTTGGCAAAATGGATATCACAATTAAAAATCTACCAATATTTTAATGTAAATGAAATTGTTAGCTCATATGAATTCAAAGAAGACATTATTGACATGAACACAAATAGAAATCATCATCCTTTGTTCTTCATGTCAAAACATTCTTCTTTATTCTTCATGATTTTTATTGATGTTCCTTTTTTCACAGACATTATACCTTAATATCCTCCCTGTCCTCAAAAAGGGGAATCATTCAACTTAATTCCAATGTTCTGTAGATGGTTGTTTAACACAGTTCCGCTTAAATTCTTTTCATGATGCCTGCAGGATTATCTTCTGTGCTGATGTATTTGAGAGTGATGATGTTATCATTAAAGTCATCTTTGATATAATGGTATTTTCTTTTGATATGTCTGCTTCTATTGGAGTGCATAGGATTTTTGATCCAATTTATCAATGATTGGGAATCAGTTTTGACTTCAATTGGTTGTTCAATCAGTTGATTTTGTCCAAGTTCCTCCAATAAGCTTGTACACCATTTTCCATCACAAAGTGAGAAAAGTTCAGCTTCCATTGTAGATCCTTTGTTTTCCACTTTTCCAACTAATTGGAGTGTTTCCAATTCTTATGAGATATTCTCCAAAAGATTTGGCATCCTGAGTGGTGTTCCAGCTGGAATCAGATATTATGTTCAGTTTTCCTGGGTCTGAATTAATTTCTAGGCAAAAAAAAATCTTTTGTTCCATTTAGGTATCTGAAAATTCCTTTTATACCTCTCCAGTGGATTTCTCTTGGATCATTAGAGTATTGAGATAGATTGCTCAATATAAAACTTTATCAGGTCTGGTTCCAGTTGATAAGTACATCAATGAACCTAGGGCCTCTTGATATTCTTTTTGGGATATAGTTTTCTCATTTTGATAATCTTCAAAGTTTTCACCAAGGCTTCCTGGTGTTTTAACAGGTTTACTATCCAAAATGTTGAAGTTTCCTAAAATCTTCTTTATATATTCCTTTTGAGATAACAAAATCTTATTTTCTTTCCTTGTATTCTTTATTCCAAGAAAATGGTCTTGATTTCTCAGTTCTTTAATGATAATAATGGTCTGATAACTTTTTAAATTAATTCTTCAATCATATCATTTGAAGTTCCTGCCACTAAAATATCATCAACATAAATTCCAAAATACAGTATAACCTCGTTAATTCGACACACCCCAATTCGACACTCGGCGATAATTCGACCATGTTCCGATGTCCCGACCTCCGGCCTATCAAATAACAAACCGTAATTCGACAGTATCGATAATACGACAGTTCCGATATTTCGACCATTTTAAAATTCGAATTTCGACAGTTGAATGTTATTTTACATGCAACTTTACCGCTTAACGGTTTTACGCGCCTGCGCACTTTTGGTTTCTGGTTAGTTTAAGTTTCACTTTTCAGTGCCGTTGCACAATTTCGCGGATGTTATTGTTGTTTTTTTACGCGGGAATTTCGGCATCATGCGCTAACTAATAATAATTTTTATTTTTTTTATTTTTAACATTGAAATATTTTAGCTATTTTTAAATTTATAAATAATTTCTTTTTAAATAAATAAATCTTTATAAAATGTAGCCACAATGATTATGATAACATTTTATTTCAATATTCCATTTCTGTGTTATTATAAAAGATTTAAACACAAAATCAATAATACCTGCAGCAGCAGTGGATGACTTTAATACATTAAAATTTATTTATTAAAAAAACATTTTAGAAGAAGAAAGACATGCATGTTTTTTCAAAATGACCGTCTGAAATACATCCTGAATAGGATTTCAGTGCAAAAACAGACATCTATAAAGGAATTTTTTAAAAGATCTTCATGATAATTTTTAAATAATATTTTTAAATTTTATTTTTATTTACCATATTTATTACCTTTCAACTGCTATATTTTTCAATTAGAATAAAATATTATTTAATATATTATATTTAATATTTTAATGTCTGTAGAGTTAATATTTGATTATATTACTGAAAAGAAACACATTGCCAGTAAATTTATTTGTTACAATTATTTTTGTTTCTAAAATATGTATTAATGCCATTTTGTCCCTGATACTAAAAGTTAATCATGAAAATAAAATAAAAATACACAATGGTTTCAATTAATATCATTAATTTATGTTACAAGGCTATTTTAAAAAAATATTATTTTAGCGAGTTAGATGATTACCTAATCATCTCACCTTAATTCAACACTTCCTTTAATTCAACCGAAAGCTCTGATCCCTTGGGGTGTTGAATTAAAGAGGTTCGACTGTATATGTAATGATTTTCATTTTTCCACATAAAAATGCATGGGTTTGTCTTTATTTGGTTGATGTTCAATGATTTCAAAATTTTACATAGCTCATTGTACCAGCATCTTCCAGATTGTGGAAGTCCATAAATGCTTTTATTTATATAGTATACCTTGTTGTCCTTTCGGAATCCAGGTGGTGGTTCCATATAAATAGGCTTATCCAAGTGTCCATTTAAATATGCTGATTTGACATCATAAATTTTTATTTTTAGATTCATCTTTGCAGCTATTGTTAGAAGTGTTCTTAAAGATGCATGTCTCATAACAGGACTGAAGTTTTCTTCAAAGTCGATTCCTAGAGTTTGATTATAGCCGGTTGCGACTAATCTTGCTTTAAAGGTTGGTTCAGGATTTTCATCTTGGTATTTGATGGTAAATACCCATTTACTTTTTATTACTTTTTGATCTTTAGGTCTATCAACTATTTTCCATACATCATGGATATTCATGGAATTTATTTCCTCAATCATGGCTAGGTGCCATAGATTTTTGTTTTTTGAATTTATTGCTTCTTCATAGGTTTTAGGAGTTTCTTGAGTAGTGTATACAATAAATTCCTCATATCTTTTTGGCATTTTTGTCAGTCTTTGAGGCCGAAAATCAGTGTGCGACTCATCATCTGTATCACTTGAAACTGAAATTTATTTATTTACATCTTGATTATGGTCTTCATAGTTTGATTCTTCATTTTGGTCTAAAGCAAAATATTGGATATTATCATATTCTGAAGTATTTTGTTTTGATTCTGGAATACCTAATTTAGACTCATCACATTTTACATCAGTAGATTCATATATATAATCTTTTTCATAATCATAGGCTTTTCTAAATTGGGAGTATCCTACAAATATGGCTTTCTTGGCTTCTGGTTCGAGTTTATGTCTTTTTGGATGAAATATTTTATAATACGCTTGGCATCCAAATGTTTTTAGGTGTCTGACTGATGGTTTTCGACCAGTCCATAATTCCATTGGAGTTTTCTTTTCTTTAGGTTTGGTTGGAGTTATGTTGTGTATATATGCTGCAGTATTAGCTGCTTCACCCTAAAGTTTCAAAGGTAGGTTCGCATCTAACAGCATTGTGCGAACTTCATCTAAAATGGTTAGGTTGGCTCGCTCGGCAATCCCATTACTTCTTGGAGAATATGGGGTTGTGAGTTCATGTTTGATTACTTTTTCTGTCAAAAATTGATTAAAATCTTCATTTATAAATTCTCCTCCATTGTCAGTTCTGATGGCTTTTACTTTTAAATAAGTTTC
The DNA here is from genome assembly GCA_030710605.1 of Cordylochernes scorpioides. Classification (NCBI taxonomy): domain Eukaryota; kingdom Metazoa; phylum Arthropoda; class Arachnida; order Pseudoscorpiones; family Chernetidae; genus Cordylochernes; species Cordylochernes scorpioides. The sequence goes on along the minus strand of CP092877.1, from coordinate 89,514,669 downwards.
ATTTTCTCTTCTTGTAATTAGCCTTTTCAATCTTGTTGCAGTTTCATCTTTGGTGCGTAAGAATTCTATGAAAAATCTTCTAGTATATTGATCAACAACAGTCAACATATACTTTGATTCACCCAAAGTTGAAATTTTCATTGGGCTACATAAGTCAATGTGTCATTTTTCTAGAGGAAAATTAGTGGTTTCACTATAAGTGGTAGTTCCTGATTCTCTTGGCATTTTACCTAAAGTGCAACTTTGGCAAAATTTAAATTTCCTTGTAAATTTTAATAAAAGAAAACAAGACCTAATCCAAATAATTTATTAGTGTGTGACGTTTCGGCAACAACATTGTCACCATCATCAGACAAAAGAATAAATGAGAAAACATGTTACAGCAGGTTATTATATAGTCCTGTTATATATATCAAGTGTTTAAACAAGATAACAGATAAGGAAAATAGTTTTTAAGTCAACTTGAAATATTCTTCTTAGAATTAAAAGTGGATTTTTTTTTTAAATATAATTAAAGGCATATCTGTAAATATCATTTATATTTCCCCTTTCTTCCATTCTATTAATTGAAGCACATGTCTTTTGGATGAAAAAGGCTTCATTGAACTGTCTTTTGTAATAATTTTTTTCATAGTCCAGTGTTTTTGGGTTTTCTAAATTGAATTTATTGTGTCCTGTGTCCCTTCTGTGTTCTACAAGAGCAGAATTTTGAATTCTATCCCACTTCAGAGCATATTTATGGTTTTCCATCCTTTCTTTTAATGTTCTGGATGTATGTCCCACATATCTTTGATCACACTTCTCACACTTAACTTCATAGATCAAACCTGCTCTTTCTGTTAATTGGGTGTTCTTGTGCTGGTTTAATTATAAATCAAATAGTATTGATAGAAAATTGACCTCCAAACTTAAAGGCTTACAAACAAAATATGTAATAACAAAATATGACAAAGGAAATGGAATTGTTTTAATGAAAAAAGAAGACTATAAACAAAAATGCTTTCTTTATTGAATAACAATGGGACCTATTCTCCTATACAAAATGATCCAACAAAAAACTTCAAAAATAAATTGAACACTATACTTAAAAACTGGAGAAAAACAAATATATTAATTATAGGCTTTTAACCAAGTTGAAAAATTATGATGCACATGTTCCCAATATATATGGTGCTCCAAAAGTCCACAAGCCTAACTGTCCATTACGCCCAATAGTAAATAATAGACCTTCACCAACATATGCCTTGTCAAAATGGTTAGCACAACAATTAAAAATCTATCAATTTTTTAATGATAATGAAATTGTTAAAACTCCTATGAATTCAAAGAAGATATTATTGACATGAAGCTAAATGGAAATCAAAGAATTATATCTTTAGATGTTGAATCCATGTTTACATCAATCCCTATACCCACAATTATGGATGCATTAAACCATGTGATTAAAGAATCAAAAATAAATAATTTGCCAAAATCTGAATTTTTAATTGGAATAGAATTTTGTTTGAAAACAACATACTTTATTTATGATGACCAAATATATCTACAAATGAAAGGTGCAACAATGGGTAGTCCAATATCACCATACGCAGCTTGTATTACTATAGGACAATTAGAAATAAAAGCTCTAAATTCACTTAAAAATGATGTTTATTATTTTAAAAGATATGTGGATGACTCCATTTTATTTATTAATCAGGGAAGTGAACAAAAAATTTTGGATACTTTCAACAATTTATTACCTGATATCAATTACTCTATGGAAGTAGATAACAACAAATCAATTAATTTCCTGGACATGAACTTATCATACAGTAATAACAATATTACAACCTCTATATACAAAAAACCAACACATACAGGAACTTTTTGGAACTTCAGCTCACAGCACCACTTCAGCCAAAAAGTAGGATTAGTAAAAGCTCTTATATAGAGAGCTTTTACTCTCATTAATGATACAACTAAAAGAAATATAGAAATTAACAACATCAAAAAAGAACTAATCAATGAAGATTTTCCCATCAAATTGATAAATAGAATAATAGAAGACATGAACCAAAAATATGAGAATAATACTTTAATGCAAAATCTAAAGTGCAAAAACAAAGAAGCCAAATTTATCTCATTGCCATTTATAAACCAAAAGTTTGCAAGAAATTTTACTAATATATTTAAAAAGTATGGAAAAATAAACGTTGCATGGAAACCATGTAACCCTATCTCACAATACCTAAACCAGCACAAGAACACCCAATTAACAGAAAGAGCAGGTTTGATCTATGAAGTTAAGTGTGAGAAGTGTGATCAAAGATATGTGGGACAGACATCCAGAACATTAAAAGAAAGGATGGAAAACCATAAATATGCTCTGAAGTGGGATAGAATTCAAAATTCTGCTCTTGTAGAACACAGAAGGGACACAGGACACAATAAATTCAATTTAGAAAACCCAAAAACACTGGACTATGAAAAAAATTATTACAAAAGACAGTTCAATGAAGCCTTTTTCATCCAAAAGACATGTGCTTCAATTAATAGAATGGAAGAAAGGGGAAATATAAATGATATTTACAGATATGCCTTTAATTATATTTTTAAAAAAAATCCACTTTTAATTCTAAGAAGAATATTTCAAGTTGACTTAAAAACTATTTTCCTTATCTGTTATCTTGTTTAAACACTTGATATATATAACAGGACTATATAATAACCTGCTGTAACATGTTTTCTCATTTATTCTTTTGTCTGATGATGGTGACAATGTTGTTGCCGAAACGTCACACACTAATAAATTATTTGGATTAGGTCTTGTTTTCTTTTATTATAATCTATAATCCAAATTGTGCTTTATCATTTCTTGTAAATTTTGTAAACCAACTACCACATTTGATTTTGATAGTTTCAAATAGTTTTCATTTATATGACATAGCCTTTTGTGCCAAATATCAAATGAGTTTTCATTTGTTTTGAGGCAAGTTTCATGAATAATTTGATTAAGTTCCTCATTTCTAGAGAATTTAATGGTAAACAAGTCATTAGTGAAGTTACCAAAACAAATTAGTTTACCTTCTTTAGAGTAAATGAATGCTCCTTTATCATTAAAAGTAACTTCATTGCCTTTTTGGACAATTTTTGGTACTGAGAGTAAATTTGTTCTTAAATCAGGTACAAATAGTACTTCTTCCAGTTTTATATTGCTTTCTTCTTCATTTTGAATCATGTGCTTCATTCTTACAGTTCCTTTGGCTAATGATTTTATGCTTCTTCCATTTTTAGTCACATTGATGGTTCTTTCTTCAAAATTTTCATTTTTTAAGTGTGATCTGTTATTAGTCATGTGTGAAGTACATGCAGAATCCAATTGCCAAATTTCAGTATCAGAATATGTTGAGTAAAATTCTGTATTGAGAGCAAATTCTCCATTTTGATTAGAAGATTGACCTTGAATTTCTGATAAATTAGCTTCTTCTTTATTCTTTTGTGAAAATGGAATCCATTTTGATCTGTTATTTGTTTATTACAAGTCTTCTTATTTTTTGGATTGTGCCAACATTGGTTTTGTAGATGACCAGGTTTATGGCATATATGACATGTTTTAAATGTTTTCTTCTCTTGTGCTTTAAAGGCATTGTTGCATTTAATGTCATGTTTCTTTTCAAAGTCAAGAAGGGTTTGTCTTAAATTTCCTATAGAAATATTTCTATTCATAATTAGTGCTGTAGAAATACTGGTGTAGTTATCTGGGAGACCTTCAAATATGTATCTGACTAATTCTCTTTCAGATATAAATTTCCCTAGCTGAGATATTTGACTACATAATCCTTGAGCTCTAGTTATATAATTTTCAATATTTTCATTGTGCTGTTTCTTCAATTTAGTTAGGTTTATAAATAGATTCATTACCTTGTCTTCTGTTTCACTTTCAAATCTTTCTTTTAGTGAATTCCATATTTCTCTTGCATTCTTTATTCCTTTGTAGATAATTGCAATCTCAGGAGACATACTTAAGATCATATATCCAAGAGGTTCCTTGTTTTTCCTGCTCCAATCATCATAAATTATAATAGATAATGGATCATTTTCATTTTTAGTTGGCATTTGATTTTCAATCACTTCAAAAAGTTGTTTAGCTTCAAGTAGCGTTTCAAGCCTCATACTCCAAATAGCATAATTTCTATCATTTAAGGTTTCAATTTTCGTGTTGTTAAAAACGTCCATTTTGAAGCTTTAATTTATTTATGTTCAACTTTCTAAAAATAAATTCAAATATCATGAAGTTAAGCCTGTTAGAACTCACTTCTTTTTAAAGGCGACCTGCTACCAATTTGTTGTTAATTTTCGATTGAAAAGTTGGAGCATTTCGATATAAAATATATTTATTGGCTTATATACTCGTACTTAGCACAACATTATAAAAGTAATAAATGATTAAATGCAAAAGATTATATATCTAAATACAAAAGGTTATATTTAAAAATTAAAGATCATGCTTTGTTCTTCATGTCAAAACATTCTTCTTTATTCTTCATGATTTTTATTGATGTTCCTGTTTTCACAGACATTATACCTTTATAAAATGTTGCCTTAAAATTGCAAAACCTATATCAGAATAAATATTCATTAATATTTTTCATATCATATTATTGACAATTAGGTTTTATTTTTAAAGATATTTTTAAAAATATCATTATTAAGATTATTTATAAAATAATATAAATTTTCGTTGAGTGTTTATCAAAATCTGTGAAAAAAAAAACGAAAAATGTCTTGGATTTTATTGTTGTTGTTTAAAACTGCCTCTTTCAAATTTCTATAATTTTTGCTGTAAGTGTGTTTATTTAAAAGTAATGAATTTTTTAAAATCAATAACCAGGTACGTTGTATTTGTGATTCTCAATTTTAAGATATTAAAAGCACGGCTCATTTTGCTGAAATATTTACAGAGCACAAAACAAATTTAACCCTTAACAAAGCAGATCAAAAATTATTTCTCTAAAAGTCAGCAAAATGAGAAAAATATATTAAAATTTGAATATATTTTATTTCTGACACTTTGAATAATATTTTTCGGGATCAATAAGAAATTATTATAAATATTTAATGCATTTTATATAACTTTAAATCGTTTTGGAAATAACTTTCGGTGAATCCCCAGAATTGGGTACATTTGGTAGGTGGCGCTGTACGTTGCCACCGCCGTACCTTAGAGGCGTTTTACACGAGTTAAAAATACAATTTCGGTGAAATACTTTTAATTTCACCAATTCAAATAGATAAATTTAAATTATAATTTTAAAAAAAGTTTTAACAGTTAAAAAACATTTTTTTAAATAAAATATAAACTGATTTTTCTAAAAACGAACATTATTTTTTTAATTATCTAAAACTAACCTAATTCAACTTATCTAAAACTAACCTTATTTAGCGATTAAACTTACCTAATTTAACCTATCTGAAACTAACCTATTTTAATTAATGAAACTAACCTTTTTATAACACACCTTAAAATAACCTAATTTATAACCTATCAGAAACTAACCTAATTTATAAGCCGTCTGAAACTAACCTATTTTACCTATTGGAATATAATATAACGTCATGTTATTAAAAATGTATTAAAATATTTTTACATAGTTTATTAATCACATCTTATACAATATTTGTAAAATAAATATAAAACTTGTGTATAAATATATGACTTGAAAATATGCCACATAAAATACTTTATTCAAAACTATACAGATTTTTTTAATAGAGATAAATAAAAAAATACATAATTGATTAGATACAAAAGTGTGAAAAAGAAAGTCTATTTTTAAATATGTTATTATTTAAAATTATAAACGTATTTTAATTTAATTTTGAAATTAAAAAGGTAGTGTAAATAAAAATAAGGTTAGTTTTAGATAAGTTGAATTAGGTTAGTTTCAGATAATAAAAAAAATAATGTTCGTTTTTTAGAAAAATCAGTTTATATTTTATTTAAAAAAATGTTTTTTAACTGTTAAAACTTTTTTAAAATTAGAATTTAAATTTATATATTTTCACCGAAATTGTATTTTTAACTCGTGTAAAACGCCTCTAAGGTACGGCGGTGGCAACGTACAGCGCCACCTACCAAATGTACCCAATTCTGGGGATTCACCATAACTTTAAATGTATACTACTTTGATTTCACATACAATTTGTTATATATTTGCATTATTCCTACTATAGCAACTAGATATATATCTAATTCCTCAATTAAAAAGACATATTTAAGGGTTGCTCAATTTTCAAAAGATATCTAATTCTATTTTAAACTTTTTTAAGGATCACATAGGCATTTAGAGAATTAATTAACAATGAATAAATACTCTTTTCAAACTTTTTTTAATACCTAATTAAAAGATATCAAAAAGTGAAGGAGAAAATATTCATTTTTGTATTATGATAACGTTAGAAAACAAGTCATCAATCCTCTCTGTTCTTTGACTGTAACACTAATGGACTTTAAAAGAAAGCCAATTTAATATGATGATATATTATTTGCACATATATATAAATGGAATATGACAAGAAGATTTTAAACTTGGGGATAAAAACAAAAGTTTTTTTTTTTATAACTGAGCTAAAACTAAAGAATATGCAGTATAAGAAATTAAACTATTTTTTAAATCTATTTTCTACTACCCTTACACTGCAATGGTAAATTTGGACCTGGCTCATCAGTGGTGAACCCTCCAAGTGTTTCACCAGTGTAATCTACCATACTGCTGTAATATTGCACTACACTGCTTTGATTTTATACCGATAACGGCAGTAAAAAATTATTTTATTTTTAAAATAAGCTTACACATAAAAATAGTGCAAATACCAGATGGCACGCTAATACATCATGTTGAAGAATGCAGTGATAAATTGATCAATTATGTGAAAATTGTGGACAATGCTTTTACTTGTTAAATAGCCCTATTTTTGTGTTGATTCTTTTTATCAACAGCTCAGCTCTAATCTATTACATAGTTTTATTTATTCAGCCTCAGTTTGTACAAAGTACATTACATATGGTGATGCAATGACACATGTCAATCATGTGTATAATTATTTATTGATGTGTTTCTATATACAACATGACAATCTTGTTATAAGTATTATACAATATAGAGTTGTTGGTTTAAATTACCATATATATATATATATTTATAGTTTTTAAATTATCATTGAATCATTATACAAGGTCACAGAGAGTGAATTCATGGATTGAATTTATAACCTTGTTAGGGTTGGAATACAAGTCCTGTCTTGAAGCTCCCATACATTCCAAGAGGTGGTCTGGTGAGACTTCTTTGGTCCTGTAGATGTTGCATTATAGGAAAATCTTGACACCATCCCAGAAAAGGAGTGGTCTTTTATTGCTTCCAGTTTTGAGTCTATAAATAAGGTTGCTGCCTGTCTGTTCATCCCACTTTCCAGAATAGCTCCAGGTTTAGGTACCAATGATGGAATGTTGAGTTCTGTATTTTTTTCTTCTAGGCATTTTAAGGAGTTGATATCAAAGTCTAAGTTAGGCATTGCTGCTTATTTCCCATCAGTTTTAAGTGGGATGTGATCCACTGGAAGGTGATTTGTGTTTCTCTGTGAAATTTTGTCTAAATTCAGAGCAACACCGTGACAATACTTTATAGCTTGTAGAGTTGACAAAGTATGAAAAAGACAAGTCTATACGGATCCTCCTTTTCTATGTATTATAGACTAAGTTGATAGCTATCAGTTCAGCATTAAACCCAAAGCTCCCAAATTTGTTGGTGACCTTGAGTTCCTGACTTTGGTTTCTGTTCTGTACGAGCAAACCACTTCCATCAGTGTACATTTTTATATAGTTTGTTCTATATTGATTTACTCTTTCAAGTGCTAGGAACTTGGGTGTATGTAGATTTTTTTTTTTTTTGTAAGGACCATTTCTTCCTAGCTCAATATTAAAGATTTCTTTGCATTTGTGATTTGGTAGTAGGGCAGGTGGTTTGTATTTTTGTTCAGAAAATTTATTGGGATTTTGTTTTCCAGAATTGTAAGTTCCTTCAAAAGCAGCATTACTCCTCCAAAACAACTGATTGTTCACATTGGTGATTTGCATGTGGTTAAGTGAAGTGATCAATCCATTAAAATATCAACATAGTGCTCTTTATTGCCGAAAAATCTTATTACCTTGTGTTTCTAATCTATCTTCCAAATTGTACCTCTTTGATTTCAATTACAATGAATTCATTTCCAGCCAAAATTCATTTTCTATTAAAGGGTAAAATTCCAATAACACCAATCAGCGTACAAAAAGATAAAAACGTACATTGAAGGTGCACATAATTTTCCAAGCGATCTAATATATATATTTTTATTTTTCATAACCCCACACTGATTTCAGATTCAGTAGAGCCTCTATGAGAGGAAACCTCTACAAAGGACAGTTTCTAAATGGCAAAATTGCCATTTTTACTAATTAGCAACTTACTTGTAACAGAAAACCTATCTCAATCCTATATTAAACAGACATGGACTATGAAATTAGGTGTTCTTTACAGAGAGGTTCTACAGTATTAAATAACTATCTTTAGTTTTTATAAGCTTCATACATTTATTATTTAAATATTCATATGGTTGATAGCTTATTTACTTCAAGATTTGAATATTTTTGGAACTTATTTTGTTTTACAACTGTAATGATAATAAATTAATGATTCATTTGCAGACTCTATAATTGTTATATATTTGGTCCTTCTATGATTATAAAATTATTTCGTCACAAAATATTAACTTATCATCATCTTTTTTACAATATTTTACTCCTTAACTAAATTTTAAAACTAAGTACTTGTTATTAATAAATAATAACACTGGTCAGCAACATTTTTGCCCAAGAGAACCTGATGGTGTTTCTAGTGTAACTTTTCATGCTGAACTCAAAAATCTTATCAGAAATTTTCCATCCACCGTGGTTTTTGCGTGACAGTCTTTTTTTTTTTTTTTATATATGGGGATAAATACAGCAAAAAATATTACGTAAGCATTTTTGCATAAACCTTATTACATTACACTGGTTTATCAAAAATTATTTTTCTTTGTCCCAAAAGAAACAGCATCTTAATTTAAATTTAACTCTTTGTGCTGATTCCAAATATAGCATTATTTTTTCTATCACGCAAGATTTTTGAGATACACCTACTTGAAATTTGGAAATGTTTATAATATAAAGGCCTATATGAACGAATTATATTTATTTTATTGAAAAGTAGTGACAGTGGATTTTCTTCTAAACTTTGTGGTACATCCCTCTTGAGTGTCCAGCAGTAGTCAGCAAGCATACCGGGACTCCATTTACCTTGGTACCGCTTCTCCATGCTTGATATATCTTGATGAAACCTCTCACCATGCTCATCGCTAACTGCCCCAAGATTTTCTGGAAAGAAATCCAGACGTGAATGCAGGAAATGGATCTTGAAAGACATGTTACATCCCAGTGCCTTGTAGGAAAGCAACAGATCATTAACTATGTCTCTGTAATTTTCAACCTTGACACTTCCTAAGAAGTTCTTGCAAACGTTTCTAAAAGAATTCAATGCTGCTGCTTCAACTTCATTCAAAATATTTTGAAAATTTCCATCCTGCTGCAATTCTTGAATCTGAGGTCCAACGAAAATGCCTTCTTTAATCTTCGCTTCACTTATACTAGAAGATTTTTGTTTTAGGTAGGCAAATCCACTGGCATTTCGATCCATTGCCTTGACAAAGTTCTTCATTGATCCCAGTTTAATATGTAATGGTGGTAAGTAAATATTTTCTGAATCGATCAGGGGAGGATTTACAATATTTTTATTTCCTGGAGTAAAGATTTCACGGTTTGGTCAGCCTTTTTTAATATAATGCCTTTCCCTATCTCTGCTGTCCCACTCACAGAAAACAACAAAATTTTGTATATCCAAGCTGTAATCCACGCAAGAGAGCAATGACTTTCAAATCGCTGCATATTTTCCAACCGTATCTTTCATATTCTATCTTTTTCAAAAGCAGTTTCATGTTTTCGTAAGTCTCTTTCATGTTGGATGCATGTGCTATTGGCACTGATGGGAACTTATTTCCATTGTGAAGGAGAACAGCTTTCAAACTAATTTTTGAAGAATCAACGAATAAACGTCGCTCTTCTGTATCATGGTCATGACCAAGCACTTCCATTAGACTAACAACATCATTGCAATATACTAAATCATTCTCTTGTGAAAAGAAGTCTTGAAATTCATCTTGACGCTTGCGATAAAAGCATACTTTTGTGCCTTTATGCAGCAGATTCCAGCCTTTTAACCTAGAGCCTTTTCACCCTGTTTTTTGGATAAATCTAAATCACGTACGAGGTCGTTCAAATCTCCTTGGGTTAGCAAATGAGGTTCAGATGAAGCACCTGCTTCAAAATTTGTGTCATCCAACTGTTGCTCTCATCTATCTGAATCATCGTCACTAAATAATACATTTTCAGGAGGCTGTGGCACAGATAAAATATTATTATGAGGAACCGGTCTCATAGCAGAAGGCAAATCTGGATATTCAACTGTATGTCTGATTTGGATATAATACCTGTAGTCTTTGTCAAACAAAAATAACAGTCTGAAGAATGGTCTTTAGATACCCTCCATATCATTGGAACCGCAAAAGGCATATGACGTTCACCTTTAATCCACCCTGTAAGAGGTCGAGCACAAATTTCACAACAATGATGAGGAGCCCAAGTCTTATCTTGGTCATCGACTTTACAGCCAAAATAAAGTTGATAGCACTTTTTGATGAGCAGTGTAAAGTTTCACCGTTTCAAAGTTTGAACTTTGAAAGTTAATTCCCCACAAATGTAACAGAAAATATCAGGAATATTAATGCAACGCCTCGGCATATTGACACAGTCTAGTGCACACGATTTATAAAAGCAAATCTATTAAACAAATCGTTAGGTTCAATTCAAATATATATATTAAAACTGTTATTCAGCAAATAGCATTCCAGAGCTTGTCGTTATTTTTGAGTTGAAAGAAAAACAGATTGCATTATAAAATAAACATTTAATTAAAAATTCAATAATTTTTTATTTAAATTAATATTTACGATTCTTAAAGAGCAAAATTCAATTAATAACAAATAAAATAAAGCTTTTGGCTCCACATATCAACTCTTTTTGTCAAAAATAAAGCGCTAGCTAATGTAATTATGTTTACTTAAAAAATGCTTACATAACATTTTCTGCATTATTACTGTATTTACCAATTTATATAAAAAATGGTTGTCCTGCAAGAACTATGGGTGATGGAAAACTTCTGATTTCATTTTTGAATTCAGCATGAAAAGTTACCTTAGAATCAACATCAGGTTTTCTCCGACAAAAAAAAAAGTTTTTTTTGTAGACCTGTGTAATTAATATTTAATAGTCTCAAAAAATTTTAATCTAAAATATCACATTTGTCGAAAAGAATAAAAGTACATAGGTTAAACAAAATGACTAGCGCAACAAATGTCTCTTTGCGGAATTTTTATCAAGAAGACAATTACAAAGTTTTGTTCAATGCATACGTTCAGTGTTTTTATAAATAAATTCTTTTTCCCAATATTTTTTATTAATTTACTCTTTTCTACATTTTATTTTGTTTTGTAATAAATCATGATGTGTTTAACCCAGATGAGCCTGAATCTTCTATCCAGAAACAACCAACTACATTTAAAGAAATAGTAGTGCTTCTTCAGTCTCCAACAGTGCATCATAGCTGCAGCTGGACTATTTCAAGTTGTATCCACATGCAATATGATAAAAGCTATTGAGAAGATATTTTTGCCTTTATGACATCCCTTAACAAATATATACAGCATATGTTTAGAAAAAAAAGAAATATATTTTTCTCAAATTTTTCGAAGATTTATTTTCCCCTTTAAAAATTTTAAATATCACTCAAATCTAGAAAAGGATAAAATATATTTGTATTCTCAAAATAACTATAAATTAATAAGTGCAATGTGACAAAATGAATCACTGCAGATCTACAGAAATAGCACCTTACTGTGACTATAGAGCTAACAATTATTGTCATTTAAAAATCACAAAGCTGTACTCATCCAGGAGAAAAACCTTAGATCGCTCTTACTGTGACTATAGAATAATCCAAGATTATTAAATAAAAAGCATTAATTTATATATACAAGAAAAATTTTCCAACTATTGTTCTCACTTTGTATATAGAACAAGCAGCAACTTGCATTTACAAATGTACGAATCTGTACATACAGAAGAAAAACCTCATTCCTGCCCTCATTGTGACTATAGGGCAAAACAGTCATATAGTTTAAAACTACACCAATTAATACACACAGGAGAAAAACCCTTCCCCTGCCCTCATTGTGACTATAGAACAATAACTGCAGGAAACTTAAAACTACACCAATCAATACATACAGGAGAAAAACCTTACTCCTGCCCTCATTGTGACTATAGAACAACAACTGCAGGAACCTTAAAAAAGCACCAATCAATACATACAGGAGAAAAACCTTATTCCTGTTCTCACTGTGACTATAAAACAAGCAGAACTTTTGATTTAAAAAAACACCAATATAAACATATAGGAGAAAAACCATACACCTGCCTTTATTGTAGCTATAGTACAGTGACTGCAAATAAATTAAAAATACACCAATTAACACATACAGGAGAAAAACCTTATTCCTGCCCTCATTGTGACTATAGGGCAAAACAATCATATAGTTTAAAACTACACCAATCAATACATACAGGAGAAAAACCCTTCCCCTGCCCTCATTGTGACTATAGAACAAATACTGCAGGAAATTTGAAAATACACCAATTACTTCATACAGTAGAAAAACCCTACTCCTGCCCTTACTGTGACTATAGGACAAAACATTCTACTAGTTTAAAACGACACCAATCAATACATACAGGAAAAAAACCATACACCTGCCTTTATTGTAGCTATAGTACAGTGGCTGCAAGTTCATTAGAAATACACCAATTAAAACATACAGGAGAAAGACCCTTTTCCTGCCCTTATTGTGAATTTAGCACAAAAACTAAAAGCCTATTAAAAAGACATCAATTCATACATACAGGCGAAAAACCATACACATGTTCTTATTGTGATTATAAAACAAATAGACCTACTAATCTAAAACAACATACAACAAACACTCACATTGTAGAGAGACCTCACTCTTGCCCTCACTGTGACTATAGGACTACAAGTAAAAGTCATTTAAAAAGACATCAAATTAAACACAGCAAAAAAACCTAACTCCTGCCCTTAATATGACTTTAGGACAAACACCCATTATAGTAAAACTCCATTTAGACGACACCTCTACAAAGGACAGTTTTCATTTGCAAAATTACCATTTTTACAATTTAGCAACTCTCCGGTAAGAGGACACCTCTCCATGAACGACTTTACACTTTTAAAAATATGCTGATTTATATGACGTCAATAAGTAAGGGTGTATTCAGCTGCAATGTCATCACAAGGTAATGTTAGGGATTTTATTATTTTATTGAAGACTCCAAGGAAAATTTACAATACTCTAATTGTATTTATTTTTGTAGAATATTGTACAAAGGCTTCAATACGAGATTGTCATATCTCCTTTATTGTAGACTATAATATAGGTACTTTTTCCATTTTTCATAGTCACCATATTTTACAAATTTTTTTTTGCTAAAGTTTCTAACAAGTACTATACGTAAACATACATTTATAAAAATATATATTTATATATATATAATTATCCATAAAACTTATTACAAAATTCTTAAACCTGCTTTAAATGTATCTGAATATATATCTAAATAAACTTGTATCAAATTATAAGTTTTCTTCATTTGACTTTATTGCTAATACACACAAAAGATCAAAAGCAGCAGTTATTTCAACTTTTGTGAAACCTATTTTATTATTTTAATAAAATTAAACCATATCTTTTAATAAGAAATGACAATATATATATTTTTACCACAGGTTAGAAAAAAGGGGAAGATTTTTTATTTATAAAAGAAAAAAAAATTGTGCTGAAATGGTATAATTTCATGTACACAGATAATGTGCTAATACCTCGTGTTCAAAATATTTAATTATATATTTTTAATATCTGTTCTTCAATCAACTCTTGCCACATGGTGAAATTATGGAAATTATTAATTATGTCATTTTGGCTTATTATTTTAGAGAAATCTTCCAGATCCAAACTGTGGGTTATTTGAACCATTCATTATATGGTTTTTATTATACTTTTATTACATAACTCTTATGAAATGATCTAAATTGTGTAAATCCATATCCATCTTATTTTTATAATTGATAGTCTAAAGAAGTATTTATTATATCAAATTAACATACAGAACAAATTATTTTTGCATATTTTCTTAAAGAACTTGGATTTTTCCATTATACACTACTTGATTTCAAAGGTTTTTTGGGAATCACACAAGTTGAGTACTCTATACCCTACTACAATTTAGTATCTATATTAATAAAATGCAAATTTCATAAGTGGTGTTCGCTAAAAACTTTCGTTACAATGCATCAATTTCGACCAAATTTTCAATATTTATGTAAAACGAGATGGAGCAGGATTTGCTTAACATTAAAATATTTTTCCTAACTTTAACATGCGTAATTTCGCTGTTATCGATTAAATACAAAAAAAATCAATAGAGTTAATTTTATTTATATATAAATACAAAAAAAATTCAACAGAGTTAATTTTTTTACATACTAGCTAATAATATCAATCTAAAAAAATATTCAAAACAAGCAATTTTAAGATAACACCATATGTAAAACAGTCGGCCAAGAAAACAACAACGATATTACATCTTTCTCACATATTCACACACAATCTTGATTAATAATTAAAACTAATCTTTAACATTGTTTATTATACTTCATAATATATAATATTCGTTAGGCAAACTTTCACTCAGATAAAACCCGGGCGAAGCCGGGTACACATCCGCTAGTATATATATATATATATAGAGTGGGGAGTGTACTCTTCAATTTTGTATTCAGGAAAGGTTTTTGTTCCTTTTTTAAAGATAATTGTATGCAGGTGACCAGATTCTTAAAAAGGCTAAAAGCGTGGATTATTTTATTCTTTAATGAAAAGTTTTCTCATTTAGTGTTTCTATTTGATATTTCATATTAATCAGTGATTTTTTTTTTGTTTTATTTTGACTGTTTTAATTGGTTAGAGTAGACATTTTTCTGAGATTCTCTATTACATCATGGTGTCTTCCTTTGTGAATAAGTTGTGAATAAGATTTTCAGGTACCTTCACATGTGATAGAATAATCTAAAAGCATATTTTACCAATTTTTCATTCAGTGTGTTTATTTCTTTGGAAATAGTCTTGTGTATTGTAATAAATTTTGATGAACAACTGACCAATCAGAAGCCTATCTGGCCAGTAGTGATGACATGCTCCCTCTTGTTAATGGTTGTTGTCGGATAATGTTCCCTGTATATTACAGCTTGCTCTTTATAATGCATGATGGTAGATAAAAGGAGTCGAACAGAGATCCTTACTTATCCCATGTGATCATTTGACCATTTCTGACACAGCGGCACATATTTTCTTTACTAGCTTTTTCCCTTCCCTTGACTCGCTTTTGTAAGACTGGGAGGCACTCAGTGGCAGGCCGAATTAGCTCCAAAAGAAATGGCAGCCTCTGACATGAGGAACAGATGCCATGTGCAGCCGCTCCTAACATGGAGAAGTTGGGATTGTTAAATCTGGAGAACTGTGTTCAAAGAGTTTGTTGAAATTACGAAATCACAAAAAAATTGTCAAGCAGTGCTGTCGTTTTTCTACGTTGATGTGAAGCAATGGCTGAGAGAGAGAGAGAGAAATATATAGTAGTGAAAAGTACACTGAAGTGGTTAGAGAAACAGATTGTTATAAACGATTGCTGAATGCCCGATAGTTAAAGATAAACATGGTCATATTATATAAAGGTATAATAACAAATATAAAATGAATAAAAATATCATTGTGGTTGAATAAAGTTTAAGTGGACAAAATCAAACATGTAATATATAAAAGTAATAATAATGAAAAATTAGTGATTTTTGACAACAAATGTTTTGTAATACTAAAATAATAATATGAAAAATGAAAGTAAAATAGATTTTTTTTTTTAAATAATGTTGTATTAAAAATTTGTGATTATATATTTGAAAGGTAAAAAAATAAAAATAAAATATTTTATACAAAAATAGAATATAATTAAATATTGTTATCAATTTAACATGCAAAATGTTTGATATGTAGATAAAAATTAGAGATTTACACAGGATCAGAAAATATCAAAATGTTCAATTTTGGGTAGGTCTGGTTCAAATTCCAATATCTAAATGTTTTAAAAGTTAGGTTAAGATATCGACTGTTAATGTAGTAAAAGGTGTGGAATAAAAGGAATGCAGGACACG
Organism: Cordylochernes scorpioides; assembly: GCA_030710605.1. Taxonomy (NCBI): domain Eukaryota; kingdom Metazoa; phylum Arthropoda; class Arachnida; order Pseudoscorpiones; family Chernetidae; genus Cordylochernes; species Cordylochernes scorpioides. Next base: position 89,498,167 of record CP092877.1, on the reverse strand, counting down.
GCCCTAATTTACTGGAGGCGAGTTAGGGGTAGAGTGGCGATGGATTTAGTGACGCGGGAATTTTGTCTCGAAATGTTTAGTCTATCATCACTGGGGCCTTTGGTATGTCAACTAGCTGTGATCATGTCCATTTTTACGACCGGGGTGCGATGTTTTGAAGGGGGAGATATGGGGCTTGTCTGCGGCGCACGTGCGTTAAATTCTTTTTCCTCTTTTGTTGAGGTTGGCATATTTCTTGCCTATTTGAAAATACCGGGATTTAAATGCAAAAAGGGCTGTGAGGTTGTAGGCGGTATAATTCGGAATAGTTGCTTCTCGAAGATATCTAGAGTCAAATGATTGAAAGGGGTGAGATATACATCTTAAGACAATCGCTATGGGTTTCGAACAAATCGGGGTTGTGGAGGTGTGATGTACAGAACATTCTCTGTGTAATATTTTAATTTATTGACATGTATGGTGTCACTGTCTCTATTGAGGGGTTTATTGGGGCGATCTATTCGAACAACATTGGGTGATATTATTTCAATTATTGTATATTTGGCCAGTAAAATATGGTGCTAATTTACCTGTGTCTGGATGTCTATAATTTTTGACCAAAACAAGATTATTCACTTCGAAATGTGGTGTTCTGTGCTGCTTATCAAATGTTTCTTCATCTTTTTTATGCTTATTTTAGGTAAGAGAGCGTGCTATCTCTTCAGCTATATTTATTTCGGGGTATGGGTTAAGATGAGTTCTTAAATCTGGGGACACAACATTGAACATTAAGTAGGTGGGTGGAAAACTGGTGACAGAATGGGGTGTGTTATTATACGTCTGAGTGACGCGCTTAACTAGTTTAGTCCAGGAAGCTTTCGGATTTTCTAGATTTAAGTGTTCTATTAAACCGTTTGCTTGTGGGTTATTGCTTGATAGGAGTCGAGCTAAGAGCAAGATGGAGATAGAAGATTTCTTACTGTTCCACATGGTCGATGAGGTGGACCTGGGTACAACCTACGAGGACTCACGCTGGTGGTGAAGTGACTATTATTTCGTCTAGAGCAGTTGTTTTATATATCTTTGCCGAGGGGGGAGACTTGCGAGAATTTGGACTTTGAAAGGGTGCAAAGGTCGTGGGGTGTCTGCGGTATTTTCTACACCCTTTGGACCTGATGTAAACGGCCTGCCAAATTCCTCTTTAGGGTTGTTGGATTTCTATCTCATACATATGGTGATGCAATGACACATGTCTAACATGCGTATAATTATTTATAGATGTATTTCTATATACAACTTGACAATCTTGTTAAAAATATCGAGCTTTGAACAAAGAATTCGAATCACTGGACAGCGTAACCAGCATAGAATAAAGTAAAACTATTGCAACTCAATGATTGTTGGGAAGAATGAAAATGTATTTGTAATTAATACAAATATTATAGGTAAAGAATTATTTCAAAAGAGAGAGATAGAGTTTTGGGTCTCAAGACGCGAGCACGCAACGATGACAACAACTTGAGAACAAAGAGAGGAGCGAGGGGGGGGGGCCGGAAGTTGCATCATGGTCGTGACATCACCCCCGCATGGGTGGTGGCTGGCTCACGCCGCGTGGGGGGAGGGGGGCGTCTTCTTACACGGCTTTCTTACATTTTGAAGGCCTCCCTCTCAATATCTCAAAATAAAATGAGAATTAAAACACTCACAAAAAAGGCAGTGGATATGCAACATACTCCCACCAATAATTATGGAGTAATTATTCTTCAGGATTCACTATGATCAATATCTGTCAGGCAGCTTGACAATTCTTCCTGATCTTGTGATAACAGGTGAATCTTTCCCTCGGATGCTCCGTTGCGATATACTTGGTGTGTCAAGATTTATCTTCTTCATTTTCTCTAGATCACGTCCTTTTCCAAAATCTTCTATAGGATGGTTTTCGCTGGATTCAAGAAAGAACAATCGTTGAACTGGCCGCAAAAAATTTCCACGTTTAGTTTTTTATCATAGCGACCCTAACGATGCCATCTTTTCCCGGGTAGGTCTTCTCAATAACTCCGATTGGCCATTCTGGTCGCTTTTTGTTATCGACCTCCATGAGTACAACATCGTTTTCTTTAATTGACTTTGTCTTGTTTCTAGTATTTTGTCGCAGAAACCCTAAGTACTCTTTTCTAAATCTTTGTTGAATTGTCTCGCGTAACTTTTGTACTTTTCCATGACTTTCTTTGAGGAACTTAGAGTCAACAATGTCCGCTTCAGGTACAAATAAACATGATGCGTTGTCACACATGATTTTGGCAGGTGTTATAGGTACCAAGCCAGATTCTTCACTGATCACGGTCAAAGGTCTCGAATTCATTGCTGACTCCACATATCACAGTCTGTAGTTCTTCATATGAGACTGTTTTGTCTCCCAATACTTTTCGGATCAGTTGCTTCATGAGACCCACAAGGCGTTCCCACCATCCTCCCCAAAATGCTGCTGTTGGGGGGGTTGAAATTCCACTTAATACGTTGTACGGTGGCATAACATAGGACATCATTCCAATTAACTTTCTTGAATAAGTTATTGCATCCTACAAAATAGAGGCCGTTGTCAGAGTACACAATGCTCGGTCTACCACGTCTTGCAACAAATCTTAGAAAAGTGTCAAGAAATCCTTCAGTAGACACTGTTTTTGTCAGATCCAAATGTACAGCTCTGTACACAGCACAGGTGTACAACACTACCCATATTTTCTTTCCACCGGACTCAGTCAAAGGTCCAGCTAGATCCACACCGATCACTCCAAATGCTGGTGTCGATCCAATCCTGGTTGCTGGAATTGGAATGCTCTCAGTCTGGACTCTCTTGGAATTGTAACGACGACACGTAGCACATGCAGAGATGATACTTCTTATGGTTCTCTTGCCTTTTAGAATCCAAAAACGACGTCTTACCAGTTGTTGAGTTGTTTGAATCCCGGCATGGGACATCATCTCGTGCTACTTTCGAATCAAAAGCTTGACTACTTGGTTTTCTCCCGGAAGAACTATTGGGCATCTTGTATCATAGTCGTCTTCTCCAAAATACAGTTGACTCTTGATTCGATATAGTCCATATTCATCTGTAAAAGCATTGAGCTTGTTTACTCGCTTCTCATCTCTCCCAAAACTTTTTAGTTGGATACGCCATAATACTACCTTTTCAGCTTCTTTGAATTCTTCTACAGAGATTTCTTTTGACATCTTATCATGTTGTCTGGATCGCGATTCATCTGAGATAGTCTTCCTTTTAAAACGCAGTAAATAAGCGACAATCCGTACTATACGATGATAATCTCCATACCTCTCAAGTTTGTCCATGAAATTATCTTTCGTGCTGTTGAGGGCGATGCTTACCATCTTTTTCAATTCCTTATTGATTTCTTCTTCATCAAAAATCGAATCAAATTGATTCCAGCTTGCTTCTTCATCCCAGAGGAAAGAGGGTCCCTCCCACCATTTATGCTCTATCAATTTCTTCACACTGCTCCCATGTGATGGAAGGTCAGCTGGATTGTTTACCCCTGACACATGATGCCAATTTTCTTTCTTCGAAATTGAACAGATTTCGTTGCTCTGTTTCTGACAAATGTTGCCCACGGTTTCTCATTTTGAATCCAACGAAGTGCAGTTGAGGAGTCCGTCCAAAACCAAATATTTGGCTCTGGTATTGCAATCGATTCCGATATAATCTTCATGACTTGCTTAGTCAATCTGGATCCGATGAGGTATGACATTAATTCTAATCTCAGAATAGTAAGTTTCTTTTTGGGTGCTACTCTTGCCTTTGATGCGATGAGTTGTACATTTACTTCTTTATTTTACACTGTTTTTAAGTAAATGCAGGTTGCATAGGCATCTTGACTCGCATCACAAAACACATGCAGTGATGCCTGTTCAAACCCATCTTTCATCACCCACCTTGGAATCCTGGCAGACAACAATTCGGGAATTTGACTCTGCCATTCCACAAACTTCTTCACAATGTCCTCTGGGACCGGCTTATCCCATTCCAACTCAGACTTCCAACATTGTTGTAGGATGATCTTCGGCACTATGGTGAATGGAGAAAACAATCCAAGAGGGTCAAACACCGCATGGGCCTTCGATAACATAATCCTCTTGGTCAATTTATGAGTCTGATTTTCTATTTCGGCATCATTCTCTTGATCCAATGACTTGTAGGTTGGAGTCATCATTAGCTTATCCAAAATTGTCAAAGTGTCATCAGCTGTGTCCCATTTCATACCTAGCACAGAAATATTCTCACTGTTAACTATGCCGGGGCCTCCCATCTGCCACTCTTAGATTGAATCCTGCTGGGCTGAGCAGGTCAATAGACTGCTGTTGAAATACTTGCGCTTCTTCTAACGAAATAACACTATTGACGCAGTTGTCCATGTACATACATTTTAGCAATTGGATAACTTCTCTTTCATTTTCATATTGCTCCAAATGTAACTTCAATGTAGCAACTAGGAGGAAAGGACTTGATGTAACTCTGAACACCACTCTCTTGTGTTGATAAATCCGAAGATTCTCTTGCTCCTCCCACCATAGAAATCTCAAAAATTGTCTGTCTTCTTTTGCCACTGATATTTGGAGGAAGGCCTTTTCTATGTCTGCTACTACGCCGATTTTATTAAGTTGAAATCTCAGCATGATATCCGGAATGAGCTCCAATAGGTTGGGTCCCTTTGCCAAACAATCATTCAGAGACCATCCACCCTTTGGCTTACAGGAAGCATCAAAAACCGGTCGTACTGGTGTCGTGCTGCTACCAGATTTCACTACTGCTCGATGTGGTAGAAAGTATTCTAATGTATTATCTTGATCTGACTGGATTCTTTCGATGATCCCATTTTCCTCCCATTCTTGAAATATCTTGTTGTAATGGTGATAAAAGCCTCTTTTCTTTAGATCCTCTGTCATCTTCCGGTGTCTTTTCTCGGCATGGCTTTTATTTTCTTTCAGCTTCTGGGCTGGTTCTATCCATGGAAGGTGCACCTTGTATCTACCAGATACCAATCGCTTTGTTTCAGTCCGAAACTTATCCATAACAGCCTGATCTGTCTCTTTCTTTGACTCTGCTTGCCCGTCATCCATGACTCCAATATTTTCCAGAGACCATAAATCGGAAATCTTTATTTCTTGTGTCAATAAAGATGTGATCAGCATACTGTTATGAACCTGGTTAGGATTTTTATCTGGGAATTTTCCTTCCGTTTTGCCTTGAACTACACAACCTAGCAATGTTTCTCGAGCAATACGATCATCCGATAATCTTATCATATTGGCTGTAGCTATTTTTGGGTTAATGTCTGCACCGAGGAGAAGCTCTACCACATCACTTTCAGCTTTAAATGCTGAGAGCTGTATCTTCTTTGATGCAAGTTTGCGGGCCCATGAACCAAATGTAGGCTTTCTTATACATCTGGCTATTTGATTAGTGGCCGATGCCGGACATGAAATGCTTCTATCGTTCTCAATACTTGATAATCAGGCAGTAGATTTGATGCCGATCAGTATACCTGATCCCACCAAAAATTTCATGATCAAGCTCTTCTTCTCCCATGATAGGAACACCCAAATCCTTTACAATGTGTTCCAAAATGTACGATTGGGATAATCAGCTATCAATTACTGCCCGTACCACTTTGCTACCTTTAGGACCCCAAACTTTCACTAATAATGTTTCAAGGCATGCTTTGGTGCTTACACAGTTGGACATCTCGTTCACCGTAGCTACATCACTCGAACCTGGAGTTGACGTTGAATTCTGTGGTCGTTGGGGACTCTTTCTTTCAGTTTCAGCATGATGTACACCTCTACACATGATGGCATAATGCCCATCCCTCTTGCAGAAATCACAGCACACTTTCTGTTTGAATTGCCTGCTTCTGTGTCCTGGAAGCAGACATTTAAAACATCTCTTGATTTTATCATTTTTCTGGTCCATGCCCATTTTCATTCCTTTTCGACAGTCTTGACTTGGATGACCATTGTCGCAAAAAATGCATTTAAATTTCTCACGCAGTGTTGGTGAGATGTCGGAATGCATAAATCCAGAGGTTGTAGCAATTTCACGCCTTGCATTGAAACTTCTTTTCTTCGTCTCTATCTTCCCTGGTGTAGGCTGAGCTAAGGAATCTGAATGCTTATTGTAGGCCATTTCTCTATCCTTAGTCTGATTGACCTCACGACGAAGAAATTTTGTCAAGTTTTCTAGGTCTTCCGATTCGCTGCTGCGCTGCCATGAGATGAGGACATCCTCCGGTAGACATGATTCAACTACCGGATACAATGGATACAATATATCGGCGCACTTGTCTGTCAGTAGTTACACCAAGCATTCTTAAATGCCTAATTTGAGAGAGTTCAACTTTGTCACAAGATCTTTAAAGTTGACCTTTCTCTCTTGTGCACTTCGGATGACCAACCACAATAGATCTCGAACATAGACCTTGATTAGCATGTTATCTCGCCCAAACCTTTAAGATCTTTGATAACCGAAGCATAATTCTTTCCTGAGACAGGATAACTTAGAACTAGTTGCTGAGCTTCGGAATTTTCCAACATGCATCTACTAGATATTGGTACTTATCTTAGTCTGAGAGATCCTCGTCGTTGTGAATGTCTTCAAACCTCGACCCGAAGGTGATCCATTTCCATACATCACCTTCAAACTCTGGGAGTTTTCTCTTGGGAAGCAGAACTCTTCTCCGGGTTGTACTGTTGCTCATATTCGAAGAGGTTTCATCAGGCTGGGGCGACACACCTTTCTTCGGATTCAGTACCTTTTCTAACTCTTCTCTCATCCTTTTGATTATTCTGTCATGCCTCAGACGTTCATCATATTCTTTGTCCTGTTCTGCTTCAGTCACTTCTTCATCCAACATGGCCTCAGTTACTTTCTCATCCCATTCATGAAGATCTCGACATAAATCTTCAAGTTGTAGTGGTGAGACCCTCAAGTCTGTCTTGTCCAGTTCTTCTACAGGCTTCTTCAGGGCTGTTTCAACACTGTTGATGAGCTTTGTGATTTGCCCACGAACAGGCCTTCTTCCTTTCTTGAGGCGATTCATTACGAATTACAAAATATGCTCTTGCACCGTCCTGTCGCGGACGCCAAAAAATGTCGAGCTTTGAACAAAGAATTCAAATCACTGGACGGCGTAACCAGCATAGAATAAAGTAAAACTATTGCAACTCGATGATTGTTGGGAAGAATGAAAAATTTATTAGTAATTAATACAAAATTATAGGTAAAGAATTATTTCAAAAGAGAGAGAAAGAGTTTTGGGTCTCAAGACGCAAGCACGCGACAATGACAACAACTTGAGAACAAAGAGAGGGGCGAGGGGGGGGCCGGAAGTTGCACGTCTTCTTCCACGGCTTTCTTACATTTTGAAGGCCTCCCTCTTAATATCTCCAAATAAAATGAGAATTAAAGCACTCACAAAAAAGGCAGTAGATCTGCAACAATAAGTATTACACAATATAGGGTTGTTGGTTTAAATTACCATATATATACATAAAACCTTTGAAAGACTATTGCTGTTGGCTAAAATAAATGTAATGGAATAGAAAAAGGACTTACTTGTAGGGGGAAGCCACCGACCAATGGCCTGCGGTACTTCAGCACTATCTTCCTGCTAAGATCTAACTGCCACTTTTTTAAAATTTGGCGCCATCTACTGGTTCAAAGCATGCTGCGCCCCATATGAACGAACTCTGAGAGCCTTTTAATTAAAAATAAAATATGCTTAATATTATCATGGTTTTATCTATATATATATAAATGAATGTATGTGTGTGCGTGGGTGGTGTGTCTATCCTTTACGCCTGACCAAACCACTCATTGGAACGCCATGAAACTTTGGGAAGTTATTTAGTATAGTACTGGGAAGGTTTTTGAAAAATAATTTCTTGAATATCCTTAGAGTTATTTGCAGATATGTAGATTTAACTCGTAAGCAGCGCCCCCATTGCGACGATGATAAAAAGTTTTTTATCTATAAGTTTTATTATCACTAAGTTTATTATCTTAAAGATTATTTATCAAAAGTAAGATTTTCTTCCTATTAATTGAGTACAAGTCAAAGTTAGTTTTCTAATTTATCTACAACATATATATTGGGAGAATAGATAAAATGATGATTTTGTAATGTAGAAAATTAGGAAAGACAAAATTCAGGATGACACGGCAATATATTTGAGACAAGAATAATGATACAATTCCAATGCAAAGATTCTATTCCTTTAACTTCCAATTACAGAGGGAACCAATTAATATTGATTTTATTCAACTTATCGAGTATTTTTCAAGGGACGGGAAAAATTGTTCACTAGATAAAACGATTTTGTAATGTATAAAATTAGGAAAGACAAAATTAAGGATGACACGGCAATTTATTTGAGACAAGAATAATGATACAATTCCAAGGCAAGATACTATTCCTTTAACTTCCAATTACCAAAGGAACCAATTAATATTGATTTTATTCAACTTATCGAGTATTTTTCAAGTGACCGCGAAAAAATGTTCACTTTATCGAGAGATTCAAATTTACGAGTTTCAAATTATCAAAATATATCTTTTTTTTAATAAGTTTATATAGAATTGGTTTAACAAATGTTCGTTAGACAAACCTTTACTCGGGTAAAACCCAAGCCGGGTACATCCGCTAGTATTAAATATATATTATGTTCAATTTTTTTAACTATAAATATTTCATTTAAAAAATGTTTAAAACAATAGTTAGGAAAACGGCTAGGATTAAAGCTGGGAAGCAGAAAAATAGGTAAAAATTAACGCCATATATATATTAACAAGTTGAAGTAAACAAAATAAATTCGCTACATATTATAAAAATAAAAATACAACCTTTCTGATAGGCTTAGCAAAAATACGATGTTTCTTTTTAAGGATTTCAAGTTGTTTTGTACTCACGTATTTTGTAGTTAAGAGGACATCCCTTTTGATATAAACTAATATATATTTATTTAAGGAACGACTTGTTCCAATATAAATATTGTTAAAACAAGCGAGCGATAAAACAAAAACAGAAAGTTCATGAAGGTAGAAGTGGAAGTGACGTCAGCCTCGATGATGATAAAGTCAAAGTCTGCGTAACAATTCCCTCCTTACTTTGTCTTTATTCCCACGATGCTGAGGTTCTCCAGGTGTTTCTTCATCTGGTCTCGGGATAGGTCCTTTGTGAAGATATCCTCCTCCAGGTCCTGAGATAGCTTGTACAGAAGGCAGATGTCTCTGGATTCATAACAGTCTCTCAAGAAGTGGTAGTTTCTGTTGATATGTCTACAGCGACTGCTTTGTTTAGGGCTGGAGATCCAGTTGATCAATGACCGACTGTCTGTATAGATCGCAGTTGGTTTTTCCATGAAATTCCATTCTTCCAGCACTCGTAACAGGTTTATTATCCACTTGATTTGACAGCAGCTTTCACAAGCAGCTATCATTTCCGCTTCCATTGTCGAGAGGGCGACGAGTGGTTGTTTACTACTTTTCCAGTCTATAGTTGCTTCGCCTAGCTTCAATACATATCCGCCGTAGGAGTTTCCATCATGGGTGGTCGACCAGCTGGCATCAGTGTAGGACTTCAGGATTCCAGTCTTCCCTCTTTCAAATTTCACTCCTAGGTCAATTGTTCCTCGTAGGTATCTCATCAATCTTTTGATTGCTGTCCAGTGCATCTGTTTTGGTTGTCTGGAGTACTGTGAAAGTTTGCTAGTGATGTAAGCGATGTCGGGTCTGGTGTTAACAGCTAGAAACATTAGCATTCCAAGGGCTTCTTGGTAAGTGTGCTGATCACAATTGTCATCTTCAATATGATTGTCCAAATTGATTTCTTTGGAACCTGGTGTTGGAACTTCCTTACAATTTTCCATTCCATATTTCTGCAATATTTGTTGTACATAGTGGCTTTGCTGTAGCGAAATTCCCTCCTTGTCTTGTATGATCTTGATTCCCAAAACATGCCTTTACATGTTACATCCTTTATTTCCAGGTGATGTCTCAATTTATTGATGAATCTGAGGTATCTTCAGAATCTGAGACAGTGATAAAGTCATCAACATATATCCCTACATAGAAGTATTTGTCTTCATTCTTCCATTTAAATAGGCAAAGATCAGATTTAAGTTTTTCCAATTCACAGTCATGAAGTACTTGACTGAATTTCTCATACCACGCTCTTCCAGATTGAGGTAGACAGTAAATACTTTTGTTGAGTTTGCAAACTTTGTTTCTATCTTGGACAAATCCAGCAGGTTGTTGCATGAATATTGTATTTTCAATGTTTCCATTTAGATAGGCTGCTCTCACATCAAATAGTTTAATGACTGAATCTTTTGTTGCTGCTATTGACAAAATAGTCCTAAGGGTGACATTTTTAATTACAGGGCTGAAACTTTTGTTGAAATCTCTTCCTGGGATTTGGTTGTATCCCATTGCAACAAGTCTAGCTTTGTAAGTTTTGTTTTCTTGGTCTTTAGATATTTTGAACACCCATTTACTTTTGACAACTTTGGTGTTTACAGGTCTAGGTACCAGTTCCCATACTTGATGCGAGTACATGTTCTGTATTTTCTCAAGCATTGCGTTCTCCCAATGTTTCTTGTCTTCGCATGCGATGGCTTCTTCATAGTCTTTCGGAATGGTTTCATTCGTAGTAGAGCCAGAACGTAGTCATCGAATCTTTCAGGTATTGTTCGAGTTCTTTGTGGTCTGTCTGATCCACTTGATTGTCTGTCTGTTGATCATGGTATCTGGTGTTGGCTCTTCAATATCAATATCTGATAAAACATGATTGTCCAGTTGTTCATCCTCCTTAATGAAGAAATATGTGTCAGTGTCCATATTATTATCACTTTGTTTTTCTTCCGAGATGACATTATTGTTCTCTCTGAAGTGAATGTCTGCGGTTTCAAGAATGACTCTCGCTGTGATATCAAATACTCGATTAGCTCTTCTGCATCTTGAATAGCCCACAAATATTCCTCTCTTAGATTTAGCTTTTAGTTTGTGTCTTTGATGATTCTCGAGTTTATAGAAAACTTCACAACCAAATCTCATGATGTGAGAGATGGATGGTTTTTTACCTTTCCATTTTTCCATAGGGGTAGTGTCTGGGTCATTGGTTGTGGGAGTTAGATTGTACAGATATGCAGCTGTATTCACAGCTTCTGCCCAGAAGTGTAGGGGTAATTGGGAGTCTGCCAGAAGTGTTCGGCCTTTGTCTAATAGTGTTCTGTTAGCTCTTTCAACTCTCCCATTGCTTCTTGGGGTGTAGTTAGTTCATGTTTAATTCCTTTGGATTCTATGAAGGTTTCAAGGTTTTTATTGATAAATTCTGTTCTGTTATCTGTTCTAAGTCGTTTTAGTTTTGAGTTTAGCTCGTTTTCTCTCTTTAAAATAAACTTCTTCAAAACTTCTGCTGCTGAGAGTTTATCTTTGAGAAATTCTACAAATATTCTCCTAGAAAATCCATCTACGATGGTCAAGAAATATTTACTTCCGCCCAAGGAGTTTATTCTCATTGGACCACAGAGATCGACATAAATGGCTTCAAAGGGGTAGCTTTCCTGATTGCTATCTGTGTGAACATAGGGTAGTTTTTCCCAAGGAGCAAGAATCACATTGATCAAGAGTACCATTTATAGAGCCCAAGCCTTTTAGAAGAATGTTCTTCAAAATCAGGTCTAATTTGTTGTCACTAGGATGTCCTAGCCTTCTGTGCCATGCAGTCCTAGAATTGTTCTTTGAAATCAAGCAATCTTCATTTGGAAGATTAGTTGCTTCAGATAAACGTGATAGGTTCAATGTGTACATGTTACCATCAAAGTTGCCTGTTCCTATTAGCTTGTCATCAGAAGAGTATATGTATGCTCCTTCAGAATTCAAAAGAACAGAGTTCCCTCTTCTTACCACGCTTGGAATGGACATTAGATTTCCTTTCAGGTGTGGTACATGGAGGACATGATGCAGGGTTACAGCGTTGTTAAGTTTGTCCTTACCTTGTACAGTAGCTTGGATTGATCCTGATGAGGCAGATTCGATGTGTCTCCCTTCTTCCGCCACTTGTATGCTTCTTCTCTGTCTTGTGCTCGATCCATTCACCATGGGAAGTCATGTGGCTTGTGCACGCAGAATCAATTATCCTGAGTCGTCGGGCGTTCCTCCCTTGTGCTTGCATATAGTGCGTATTCTGAAGTGGAGTCTCTTCGTTGGGATGTCCTCTGTTCGTTCTTGGATTGCTGATCTGGCCGTGTCTTTTTTTTTTTTGGGTCCTTTATGGTAGTTCCTTGTACTGGCCATGTTATTTTTGTTTGTTGTATTCTTTTGATTTCCTTTGTTGTTAGGGTTGAACCAACAGTCTTTCTTGAAATGTCCTTTTCTTTTGCAAATGAAGCATGACTTTTCTTTGAATTGGTTGCCTGATGATCTGAAAGCATTTTCATGATTTTTGCTTCTGTCCTGTCTTTTCTTCTCGAAATCCAGTAGAGTTTGTCTCAAGTCTGGTAAGGAGATTTCTCTGTTTATTGACAGTGCTGCTGTGATTGTGTCAAAGTTAGGTGTGAGTCCTTCAACAATGTATCGTACAAGTTCTCTTTCTGTTACTGTCTTTCCTCTCTGGGTGATCTCTTGTGCCAGTTTCTGTGCTCGTACAATATACATGTTAACATTTTCATTTGGGTTCAATTTTAGTCTTGCTAGATCCAACATTAGGTCTATCCTTTTATTTTCTAGATATCCTTCAAACCTTTTCTTTATGTTGTACCAAATTCTTTGGGCTCTTTTATCGCCTCGAAAGATGATTGTTAAGTCATCCGAAAGTGACAATATTATTAGGCTGTATGCTTCCGGATTATTTTTCTTCCAAATATCATATTCTAGTTTATTTTTTGTAAAGTCTGGCTCGTCATTAACAATTACGTCCTCGAAGAGATCTTTTGAATCTAGAATTGCTTCCATTTTCATGGAACACGTTGTATAGTTGCTTTCTGTTAACTGTTCGATTTTTGCTAAGTTATGTGTATCCATTTTCATTATTTTTTGTTTTTCTTTCTAAATTGGCGGTTAGTCCAATTCGCGCGCCCAAACCACGCTCTGCTACCAAATTGATAGGCTTAGCAAAAATACGATGTTTCTTTTTAAGGATTTCAAGTTGTTTTGTACTCACATATTTTGTAGTTAAGAGGACATCCCTTTTGATATAAACTAATATATATTTATTTAAGGAACGACTTGTTCCAATACAAATATTGTTAAAACAAGCGAGCGATAAATCAAAAACAGAAAGGTCATGAAGGTAGAAGTGGAAGTGACGTCAACCTCGATGATGATAAAGTCAAAGTCTGCGTAACACTTTCGCATTGAGTTTCTTTTATTTTGATAGGCGCATATCAAAATAAAAGAAACTCAATGCGAAAGTTTGTATTTTTATTTTTATAATTATATTAAAAAGTGGGTAACTTTTTTGAGAAAATTTCAAATGCCTTATTTCTAATGCTTGATTAAAACGATATAAAAATACTTTAAAAAATCAATTTTAATTTTTAAAAAAGTAGTTCTGTAAAAATGTTAAAATAGGTATTTTTATACTTTTTAACATATAAAAGAATAAAATTATAAACATAATAGCCCCGCTTTGGGCGTCATTGTTAAAATAGGTGTGATTTTATACTTTTAATAACTATTTCCTGATCTCTACATGTCCAAATGTTAGGGCGCCAGTGGCTGCGGAAAAGCAGACCACAAATTTATTCATCTATGGCACATGTAGAGACCTAAAGCTGTGCCGGCTAGCAATAATGTTAAAAGGGAAATTAACCAATCAATTTTTTGGTCAGACAAATTTTTATTTAGACTAATAAAATCTTTCAATGTACATCACGCAGATATATATAAGATTTAAAAATATATATTTAAAAAAACTGTAAATAAGGTTAAAAGGGAGGAGTTTTAATACTATATATATACTTTTTACAAAAGGCCTATCATGCCAAGTCCCAGATTATCCCCAACCTACCTCGCATGGCCACCCAAGTCCACGATTCGAAAGGGGCAGGTAAGGCCGCAGCCAGCGGCCTCACCCCTCCGCAACTCCAAGTCTTTTGCTTCTCAAGAAAAAAAATCAAATTCTTGTTAAAAAAAAAAAAATGTCAATCTTCCAATGTCAATATAAAAAAAAATGTCAATATCCAAGGATGTAAATATCCCGCTTCCTTTTCCCCAGTTTTGCTGTACTCACTCCCCAAGGCTATCATCACTCTTCTCTCTATGAAAATAAAAATAAAAAAGGCATCTTAAAAAAAATGATAAAAATAAATTAAAGAATTAAGAATTATTAAAGAAATATTCACAATAAAATAAAAATACAAAAATATTGAATAAAAAATAATTTTAAAAATATATTTAATATTGTTGGATCTGGGCATCTTGGGGTCAGCTTGGGAAAGGTTCAGGGTTCATGGTGGAGTCAGGTCAAGCACCATAGGTCGATAGCTTGACTACAGGGAAGGGGCGTCTGAGTCCATCTTGGACTGGCTTGTGGTCAAGTCAGCCACCATCGGACATGTGGCTCGACCACCAGGAAGGGGTGTCTGAGTCCATCTCAGACTAGCTTGGTGTTGGTGGGGCCAGGTCATCCACCACAGGTCAAGTGGCTTGACTACAGGAAGGGGACCTCAGTCTCTGGCTCAGTGCTGCCAAGGCTAAAGGTGGCTTCAGGCTCCATCTCGACACCTCGCAATCACCAGAGGTTTGTGGCTTATATGGACATAGGTGGGATATGGTTAGGTTAGGTGGGGTTCTGGGTTACTTTGGCATATTAAGGTCACGAGGTGTCCCAACAATCCTCCCTGCCAAAAAATTAATTTTACAAAATAAAAAGGAAAATTAATTTCCAACACCGAGTGACCAGGTGAGGAAACTTAATAAAATAAAAAAAAGTTTACATTACAAGAAAATAATTCCTCCAAAATGGTATATATATACTCAAATATTAATTAATCACTCAAATCCACCCTGGGTGCTAGGGTGAAGTGATGAATGTACATTGAAAAAAAAAAGAACTCAAAAAAAATTCTAAAATCATAAATCTTCAAATTATAAAAAAATATTATGGTATACTCGTATTCATGCATGCAAATGCAATTCATTTTCTTTTTCAAATAATAACAATTATCCAATATATATGCATTTTTCATAATGTAACAGCCAAAAAAAAATCCGAAAATACATAAAGGTATTAGGGGGAAAAGACAAATTTCAAATTTAATGCGCTTCTTTCTACTAATATTCAGTAGGGTAATTCAAATCAGTAATTTAAAACACTATGATCCCATAAACAACTCATTCTGGTAAAACTAATTGAATATTTGATTAAAATTGAACTGAAACCTTTTACGTGGTTAGACTAGTTGTCTACCTAAATTATTCGGTACATTGACCTCGCATGGCCACACATAACTGAAAACATCCTTTGTTAAAAAAAAATCCTGCTTCACAAAAATATTAAACCAAAATTTAACCTTAGAGTATATGTACCTCCTTTTTTTTTTTTAAATGACCTCAAAACACACAAAAATTACCCTACTTTTTTTATATATAATAAACTTTAAAAAAAAATTTCTTTCGAACCGGTAATCAAGGTTCAAGACCAAATCTATAATCACAAACTGCCACTCAGGTACTTGTTAGTTTACATGGGATTATGCCATTTGTCCTCTAGCTGCCCAAAGCTAGAGCTTCTCACACCTTCGGGACTTTCAGGTGGAGGACAAAGACCTTCTCATGGTCTCAACACAACTGCTGCTCCCAGAGCAGTCAGAAGAAAAATTCATGGGACTCTCTCCCTTGACATCCAGTGTGTGCTCCCAGAGCACATGAAAAATGACATTTCCCACAACCATGCGAGTGCTCTCCTACAAGAAGAGAAACTTAGCTGGAGAGCCTATATCTCATCCAGGGTCAAAAATCCAGTTTAAAAAAAAAGATAGATAAGTCTGAACCTAACATATATAAACAAAAAAAAATGAAATCAAATTTATATCCCCACATGAAGTGAAGAAACTCTGCCTAAGCAGACATATCAGATTGTCAGTGAGTTTACAGATCCCTGATGGTAGATCAAACTATTAAGGTCCTAACACATTTTATATAAAGTTACAAGATCCTATCCTACCAATATCTTAATTTGTCCAGGTCTAACATACTGCTGGCTTGAAGTTTGATATCTCATTCACTATCCTTCATTCATACAAAAAAAAATAAAAACATTTGCGGATGCATTCAAACTAAACTTGAAATCAAAAGCACTGCCTGAACATTAAACAAACAAAACAACTATTCAAAAACTAAATTCAGGGAGATAAACACAAGTGCTCTATACCAAAGAAAATCTAGTTATGGTCCACCTCCATAAACTCACAAAAGAAAATAAACTTGTAATAATTACCACCAATTTAGTCATTCGGTACCCAAAATAGTACTCTAACATAAAAAAAAAAGTGTGCAAGGTTCACAAAAAAAAATAGAAATCCTATCTTCAAATAATCATCTAATCCTATCTATTTAACCTAAAAATATATTATCATTTACTGTAAAAGCTATCTGGAGGGCCTGTATCCCGTCCGTCCTGTGTTTACAATAAGTGACAAAGAAAAAAAAAAGGAAATCCTCAAATTAGACCATATTATAAATCCTAGAATCCTATTAAAAAAAACTACTACACTGACTATTCAACTACTACAACATTGCTTCATAAAGATTGCTCACAGTGATGAATACCAAGAGAGCCTAAATCTCGTCTTTTAGGTGCTTCACTGTCCGAGACACAAAATCTTAACTCCTAGTTGATGAAATGGATATCTCTTTAATCATAAGAATAGGTCTTAAATCTATACTAAAATAAAAGTTTATAAAACTACTAAAAACAAAGACTGAGTTTGAAAAAAAAAAAGGATGCACAAATGCTCTTACATTTTGATAAATTTATACACAAAAAAAAAAGTTCAAAAATCTAGAAATTACCCTAAAAAAATGAAATATAAACTTTTGCTCTAAATTTAACTTGTTCATACCATGTAAATATTTCCTTTATACTATGAAAAGCTTAATCATGTAGGTCAGCATGTACCCCTAGGGCAGACCATTGGAATGCTAACACTTCTATAAGTGAAAATCATTATTAATCAAAAAGAATGTCAAGAAATGTATTTTTTTCATACACTCATATGCAATATTCCTGAAATACCTTATTAAGATAATAATAATTATAGCTTTTGTTATTTCAAACACTTAAAAAGAAAACATGCCTTTTTATTCAATAAATTGCCTTAGAAAATTGTTTCAACCAATAAAGATGAAAAAAAAAGACATTTGGCCTAAAAATAAATAAGCTTCTAATTGGTTTAAACTATCAACTGGTTTATAAATAAAGTTAAACTTAATGAAATGTATTTCATGAATATTAAATCTGGGTATATGTAACCATATAATAGGAAAACCTCCCTGCCAATTTCTTACATAATGATAAGTTATTTGAAATTGACATCTGTTATATGTTTATTATGACACTGTGTCATAGTTTCCATATTAAAGTAAATTAAAAATTATTAACATCATATTTTCTTCTAAGTAAATATTTTTGAAACATCTATATTTCTAATATTATGTTACAAACAGAAAAAAATTGAGTAAATTATTGTTGTTGTTTTTTTTAATAAATGTATGAAACAGGTTTATTATTAGTGAATCTCCAATAATATTTGACTGGTGACTCCAGATGTTGTTTTTCTGCACTGAGTCCTAAATTTAAACTAAGCTGCCAATCATGGCTCGAATTTCGTCTAGGCCTAGTGTGGTTCTTTGTCTAATTGTACATTACATTCTTCAAAATTATAAAACACAGCATTAAATATACCAATCGATGAAGCTATAATATTGTAAATTAAAAATAACGGTTGTTATATATTTACCTAACTCCCATATATAATAATACCATAAATAGTATAAAGTATTAAATATAAATGTTTATTAAAACACACAAAAATTTTGACTTAAACTCAACAAAACAGGAATTTATTTCATATTTTGTGATTGAACATTTGCAAGATGTCCAAAATTTTGGAAACAACATATGGTGTGAATCACTTTAAGAGTTGAATACAGTATACTGGGTTTTCAATTTGTATCAGAAAAATGGAAAAATTAAATATAAAATGTTATCGAATCTTTGACAAGCTGATTGTTACTTTCTATAACAAGTTATCGATAAACGCAACAAAGTTAAAAGCTATTTAAAGAAGCAAAAGCAAGCAAAAACCTTTTAAAAACGCGACTAAAATGACCAACTACGACTGGGAGGAATTCTCCATGTCCTTTCTAATCGCCCTATTGATAATAACTATCATATTTGGATTATGTTTCATATATAAGATTATAACTTCTCACACCTGGAAGGATGAAATGAAGTGTGAACAATGTTCCCCCGGACCTGACCAGGTCTAAAGGCTCCTGGACCTATCCTAACCTTTGAAATCCCCTCTGAAACAAATATCGTGAGAACAAAACAATAGTTTTGAAAGCAGAATTAGATTTGTTTACTTACTACAGAGTGGATATTGGATGATTATTATCACTTTATATAATTAAAAACACAAACTTGCTTGTAAAAATGCAAGTGTTTTTTTTTTTAATATAAATAATTACCTAAAATAATTGCTCTGTGTACATTCAAAAATATTTTATTAGTCTCTTTTCCCTGGGTATTGATTCTTAATCTCAGAGGCCGCGTTCTACTTGACCCTAATGGCGTTTCACTATGTATATAATTTAGAATATAATAGAAGGAGAAAATTATATACATAATTCGAGCCCCGCGGCGGGCGACATTGTTAAAATAGATGTTTTCATACTTTTAATAACTATTTCCTGATCTCTACATGTCCAAATGTTAGGGCGCCAGTGGCTGCGGAAAAGCAGACCACAAATTTATTCATCTATGGCACATGTAGAGACCTAAAGCTGTGCCGGCTAGCAATAATGTTAAAAGGGAAATTAACCAATCAATTTTTTGGTTAGACAAATTTTTATTTAGACTAATAAAATCTTTCAATGTACATCACGCAGATATATATAAGATTTAAAAATATATATTTAAAAAAACTGTAAATAAGGTTGAAAGGGAGGAGTTTTAATACTATATATATACTTTTTACAAAAGGCCTATCATGCCAAGTCCCAGACTATCCCCAACCTACCTCGCATGGCCACCCAAGTCCACGATTCGAAAGGGGCAGGTAAGGCCGCAGCCAGCGGCCTCACCCCTCCGCAACTCCAAGTCTTTTGCTTCTCAAGAAAAAAAATCAAATTCTTGTTAAAAAAAAAAAATGTCAATATCCAAGGATGTAAATATCCCGCTTCCTTTTCCCCAGTGTTGCTGAACTCACCCCCCAAGGCTATCATCACTCTTCTCTCTATGAAAATAAAAATTAAAAAAGGCATCATAAAAAAAAATGATAAAAATAAATTAAAGAATTAAGAATTATTAAAGAAATATTCACAATAAAATAAAATAAAAATACGAAAATATTGAATAAAAAATAATTTTAAAAATATATTTAATATTGTAGGATCTGGGCATCTTGGGGTCAGCTTGGGAAAGGTTCAGGGTTCATGGTGGAGTCAGGTCAAGCACCATAGGTCGGTAGCTTGACTACAGGGAAGGGGCGTCTGAGTCCATCTTGGACTGGCTTGTGGTCAAGTCAGCCACCTTCGGACATGTGGCTCGACCACCAGGAAGGGGTGTCTGAGTCCATCTCAGACTAGCTTGGTTTTGGTGGGGCCAGGTCATCCACCACAGGTCAGGTGGCTTGACTACAGGAAGGGGACCTCAGTCTCTGGCTCAGTGCTACCAAGGCTAAAGGTGGCTTCAGGCTCCATCTCGACACCTTGCAATCACCAGAGGTTTGTGGCTTATATGGACATAGGTGGGATATGGTTAGGTTAGGTGGGGTTCTGGGTTACTTTGGCATATTTTAAGGTCACGAGATGTCCAAACAAAAAGAAGAAAATATTTATATAGTAAAATCGTTAAAATATTTTTAAATCGAAAATACCCTTTAAAATTAAAAATGTTATTATTAAAGTGTAAAATGTTGACTTAAAATTGCAAGACCTATATCAGATAAAATATTCCTTCATATTCATTCAGAACGAAATATTGACAATTTTCATTTTTATTTTTAAATGTATTTTTTAAAATATCATTATTAAGATTATTTATAAAATAATATAAATTTTCGTTGAGTGTTTATCAAAATCTGTGAAAAAACGAAAAATGTCTTGGATTTTATTGTAATTGTTTATTACTACTTCTTTGAAATTTCTATAATTTTTGCTCTAAGTGTGTTTATTTAAAAGTAATGACAATTTTTTTAAATCAATAACCTAACACTATTACAGGTACGTTGTATTTGTGATTCTCAATTTTAAGATATTAAAAGCATGGCATAATTTGTTGAAATATTTACCGAGCACAAAACAAGTTTAACCCTTAACAAAGCAAATCAAAAATTATTTCTCTAAAAGTAAAAAAATGAGAAAAATATATTAAAATTTGAATATATTTTATTTCTGACACTTTGTTTAATATTTTTCAGGATCAATAAGCAATTATTATAAATATTTAATGCATTTTATATAACTTTAAATCGTTTTGAAAATAATTTTAAATGTATACTACTTTGATTTCACACACAATGTGTTATATATTTGCATTATTCCTACTATATCAACTAGATATATATCTAATTCCTCAATTCCTCAATTAAAAAGACACATATTTAAGGATTGCTCCATTTTCAAAAGATATCTAATTCTATTTTAAAACTTTTTTAAGGATCACATAGGCAATTAGAGAATTAATTAACAATGAATAAATACTCTTTTCAAACCTTTATTAATTCCTAATTAAATGATAAATTAAAAAGTGAAGGAGAAAATATTCATTTTTGTATTATCATAACATTAGAAAACAAGTCATCAATCCGCTCTGTTCTTTGACTGTAACACTAAATGGACTTTAAAAGAAAGCCAATTTAATATGATGATATATTATTTGCACATATATATAAATGGAATATGACAAGATTTTTAAACTTGGGGATAAAAATAAGTTTTTTTTTTAAATTATATAACTGAGCTAAAACTAAAAAATATGCAGTATAAGAAATTAAACTATTTTTTAAAATCTATTTTCTACTCCTCTTACACTGCAATAGTAAATTTGGACCTGGCTCATCAGTGGTGAACCCTCCAAGTGTTTCACCAGTGTAATCTACCATACTGCTGTAATATTGCACTACACTGCTTTGATTTTATACCGATAAGGGCAGTAAAAAATTATTTTATTTTTAAAAGAAGCTTACACATAAAAATAGTGCAACTACCAGATGGCACGCTAATACATCATGTTGAAGAATGCAGTGATAAATTGATCAATTATGTGAAAATTGAGGACAATGCTTGTGCTTGTTAAATAGCCCTATTTTTGTGTTGATTCTTTTTATCAACACAAAAATAGGGCTTTTTGACAAGCACAGCATTGTCCTCAACTTTCACATAATTGATTAATTTATAACTGTATTCTTCAATATGATGTATTAGCGGGCCATCTGTAAGTGTAATAAAAAGGTTGCCATGATTAACCTTTGGTGCTAATTTCTAATATTGCTGTAATGTGCAATTGCTTGATTCAAGTTGAAGGAGTGACCAGTCATATAGGTGTGTTGGAATATCAATGAATGGCTATCTTAGTTTCTGACATATTCTAATGTTCAGTCAGACCTGTGAATCTTCTTGCCTCCCTTACATAGGTTTCACCGCATTTCGAACCCTAGGTGGAGTAAATTCATAGTTTGGGGGTCGGTGGAAGGACAGTCAAAACCATTGGTTTTCAACCGCAACGACCCGGGTTCGATTCCCGCATTGGGCACTTTTTTCTGATTAAAAAGAAATGCTCCAATGGCCCCTGATTCTTGCAAAAGCCCAACCCCACCAGCGAGTGCAAGTAACCAAAATGGGGATCTGGCACATTTGTAAGTGAAAAGTCGAACTGCTTTGTGTAGCACATGTGTAGACATGTGGTGCACTTACAGTAAAAGCAGTCGCCAACTTCTACCCACCATAATTATCATAGCCTGTACCACATGTACTAGGGATAAGCAAAAAATATATATATATTCATAATTTTTTAAAATCTCATTGAAATATTATACAAGGTCAAGTCAAGTGAATTCATGGATTGAAATTATAATCTTGTTAGGGTTGGAATACAAGTCCTGTCTTGAGGCTCCCATACATTCCAAGAGGTGGTCTGGTAGGACCTCTTTGGTCCTGTAGATGGTGCATTATGGGAAAATCTTGACACCATCCCAAAAAAGGAGTGGTCTTGTTTCGCTGTCAGTT
Source organism: Cordylochernes scorpioides (assembly GCA_030710605.1). Classification (NCBI taxonomy): domain Eukaryota; kingdom Metazoa; phylum Arthropoda; class Arachnida; order Pseudoscorpiones; family Chernetidae; genus Cordylochernes; species Cordylochernes scorpioides. The sequence continues at coordinate 89,475,663 of CP092877.1, read as the reverse complement.
TTGAGCCTAGAAATGCAGGTTGCTGCTTGTCTGTTCATCTCAATTTCCGGAATATATCCGGGTTTAGGTGCCAATGATGGAAAGTTAACTCCTGTATTTTTTTCTTGTAGGCATTTTAAGGAGTTGAAATCAAAGTCTAAGTTAAGCATTGCTGCTTGTTTCTCACCAATTCTAAGTGAGATGTGATCCACTGGAAGGTGATTTGTATTTCTCTGTGAAATTTTGTCTAAATTCAGAGCAATTTGTTTTAAAGGGCATTATAGAGCTGGTGTGACAATACTTTATGGCTCGTAGAGTTGACAAAGTGGGAAGAAGACAAGTCTATACGGATCCTCCTTTTCTATATATTATAGACTAAGTTGATAGCTATCAGTTCAGCTTTAAACCCAAAGCTTCCAAATTTGTTAGTGGCCTTGAGTTCCTGGCTTTGGTTTCTGTTCTGTACGAGCAAACCACTCCCATCAGTGTACATTTTTATATAGTTTGTTCTATATTGATTTACTCTTTCAAGTGCTAGGAACTTGGGTGTATGTAGATTTTTTTTTTTTTTTGTAAGGACCATTTCCTAGCTCAATATTAAAGATTTCTTTGCATTTGTGATTTGGTAGTAGGGCAGGTGGTTTGTAGTTTTGTTTAGAAAATTTATTGGGATTTTGTTTTCCAGAATTGTAAATTCCTTCAAAAAGCATTACTCCTCCGAAACAACTGATTGTTTACATTGGTGATTTGCACGTGGTTAAGTAAAGTAATCAATCCATTAAAATATCAACATAGCGCTCTTTATTGCCGAACAATCTTATTACCTTGTGTTTCTAATCTATATTCCAAATTGTACCTCATTGATTTCAACTACAATGAATTCATTTCCAGCCAAAATTCATTTTCTATTAAAGGGTAAAATTCCAATAACACCAATCAGCGTACAAAAAGATAAAAACGTACATTGAAGGTGCACATATTTTCCAAACGATCTAATATATATATTTTTATTTTTCATAACCCCACACTGATTTCAGATTCAGTAGAGCCTCTATGAGAGGAAACCTCTACAAAGGACAGTTTCTAAATGGCAAAATTGCCATTTTTACTAATTAGCAACTTACTTGTAACAGAAAACCTATCTCAATCCTATATTAAACAAACATGGACTATGAAATTGGTGTTCTTTACAGAGAGGTTCTACTGTATTAAATAACTGTATCTTTAGTTTTTATAATCTTCATACATTTATTATTTTATTATTCATACAGTTGATAGCCTATTTACTTTAAGATTTGATTATTTTTGGAACTTATTTTTTTACAACTGTAATGATAATAAATCAATGATTCATTTGCAGACTCTATAATTGTTATATATTTGGTCCTTCTTTGATTATAAAATTATTTTGTCACAAAATATTAACTTGACAATAACTGCAGGAAACTTAAAAATACACCAATCAATACATACAGAAGAAAAACCTTATTCCTGTTCTCACTGTGACTATAAAACAAGCAGAACTTTTGATATAAAAATACACCAATATAAACATACAGGAGAAAAACCATACATCTGCCTTTATTGTAGCTATAGTACAGTGACTGCAAATAAATTAAAAATACACCAATTAACACATACAGGAGAAAAACTATTCCTGCCCACACTGTGACTACAGTACAACAACTGCAAGCAAATTAAAAAGACGTCAATTCATACATACAGGCGAAAAACCATACACATGTTCTTACTGTGATTATAAAACAATTAGACCTACTAATCTAAAACAACATTTAAACACTCATATAGTAGAAAGACCTCACTCTTGCCCTCAATGTGACTATAGGACTACAAGTCCAAGTCATTTAAAAGGACATCAAATTAAACATAGCAAAAAAACCTAACTCAGCCCTCAATTTGACTTTTGGACAAACACCCATTACAGTGAAACTCCATTTAGACGATACCTCTCTACAAAGGACAGTTTTCAATTGCAAAAATACCATTTTTACAATTTAGCAACTCTCCGGTAAGAGGACACCTCTCCATAAAGGACACTTTGGCTCTGCAATTAGGGTTCTCTACAGGGTGGTTCTACTGTATTTCATAATAGAACCTAAAAATTTTCATACATGAGAAAACCCAGCAATGGGAAGGCTTCTTCTTTCCTATCTCCAATCAATCACACTAAGGTATCAAGCCATCAAGGATGGTGTGTACCGGGGAAGAGTAGAGCTCATCAATGGATGAGTCAATACAGTCAATAATATGTCTTAGGGTTGCAGGCTGACCATTCCACTTAGTACATAGTGGGAAAACCCTGCAACCATTCTGGAAAGTCATTGTCTATAGATGACCAGACTTATGTCTGGAAATCAAAGACCATAATGTGATAAAGATGTTTTTAAAATCATTTTTTATCGTTGAATGTATATTTAATAAAACTTTGCCTAGGATTTGTCTTAATTTTTAAATTAGACATACAGGTACATGTATGTTAATGATAAGAAGAACCTATCATCTAATGATTTCTATTGTTAGTCAGTATTAATGTAAGGAAATTGGTCAATTATGGGAATTAAAACAAAGTGACCACTATTAAGAGGAAGCCTTTTACTGTGTGTATGGCAGTCCTTTAATTATACGGTCTAAAAATTTTGGAAAGTAAAAAAAATAGCCAAACTGTGGCTATAGTGAACCAAAATCTCTGTCCCATTGGGGTTCACTATAGAGGGGTTTCACTGTATATAGTGGGGAGTATACTCTTCAATTTTGTATCCAGGAAAGGTTTTTGTTCCTATATTAAGATAATTGTATGCAGGTGACCAGATTTTTTAAAAAGTCTAATAGCGTGGATTATTTTTCCTTTAATGTAGAGTTTTCTCATTTAGTGTTTCTATTTGATATTTCATATGAATCCTGATTTTTTTTTTGTTTTCTGAGATTCTTTATTGCATCATGGTGTCTTCCTTTGTGAATAAGTTGGCCTTTTGATTTTCCCAGGTGAACTTAGTGAAACCATCAGTGATGACTAACAAATAGTTGTAGTCCTTCCTAATAGATGCCAAAGGTCCAAGATGATCAATATGATATGTGTCAAGGGGAGTGTCACCTTTGGAGATTGGGTGCAGCATTCCCTCTTGCTTTCCATGTTTCCTATTTGATAAAATGCATGGTATACAGTTCTGGATGTACTTTTTGATCTTGCTTTTCAAATCTGTTATATGGTAGTTTTTTTTAAGCATTTCAAAATTTTTCTGGACGCCAAAATGTCCTTCTTCATGGGCTAACTTTATAATTTCCATTTCCATTCCTTTGGGTATGACCAGTGTTCTATCCCCTTCAACTTCCTTCCAAAGTAAATTGTTTTCTTCAAAATAACCATCATATACTTGTTTTTCCTTCACAATTACTAAGAGAGCTTTGATCAAAGGATCTCTGCCTTAAGCATTTCTTATTTTTTCAACAAGTCTGTCAGTTTGAATCATCATTGAAACTGGATTTCTGCTCAGTGCATCTACATGTTATTCCACTTCCAGGCCTATGTTCAATGGTATAGTCGTATTCTTCAAATAATAAGGCCCATCTGGCTACTCTTGTAGTCAAGTCCTTTTTCTTCAAGATCATGGTGAAAGCTGAACAATCTGTTAAAATTTTGAATTTGATTCCTAAAAGATATATTCTGAACTTATTTACTGCTTCTACCACTGCTAAAACTTCAAGTTCATAGCTACTATATTTTTGTTGGGCTTCATTAGTTTTCTTGCTCATGTAGTGGACTGGATGCATTTTTTATCAACATCTTCTTAGAGGAGAATTGCTCCAAATCCAAACTTGCTAGCATCTGTGTGTAATTCAGTTCTTGCTCCTACTTGATAGATTTTCAATACAGGTTTACTTGTTAGGATCTGTTTGAGGTTTTGAAAGGCTTGCTTCTGATCTGGTCCCATCATGAAATTAGCATTAGTCTTTAGCATGTCAGAGAGTGGTTTTGCTATTATGGAATAGTTTTTTATAAACTTCCTGAGTGTAACCTGTAAGACCAAGAAAGCTTTGGAGCTGCTTTATTGTCTTTAACTCAGGGAATCTTTTGACGGCTGTGACCTTATCATCAGAGGGTCTGATAACTCCATCTTTGATTTCATATCCTAAATGAGTAATTTCACTTTTTAAAATCTGGCACTTTTCCCAGTTAATTTGAAGTCCGTATTCTTCAGCACGCTTTAGGGAAGGTTTCAGACGTTTGAGAGCTTCTTCTGCATCATTAGCTGGAATTACAATATCATCTAAATAAGTCAACACAATACCTTTTTGAATTTCTACAGCAAATATTGAGTTGATGAATCTCTAAAATTTTGCTGGTGCATTGCAAAGTCCAAAGGAAGTTTTCAAAAATTCATATTGCCCATTAGGCACTACAAATGATGTTAGCTTACGACTATCTTCTGCTACTGGAATATGAAAAAATCCATTTTTTAGATCTATAGTACTAAAAAGTCTTGCTGCTTGCAGTTTATCTATCTGGTCTTCAATAAGTGGCAGTGGGTATCTATCCTTTACAGTTTCCTTGTTTAGTTTTCTATAATCAACACAAATTCGGGTCTTTCCATTTTTCTTTTTTACAAGTACAATCGGACTTGCATATTCAGAGTTGCCTTTTTGAATTATTCCTTGTTTTAGCCATTCATCAATTTGTGCATCAACTTCCTGAGCTTCCTTTTGAGATAGTCTTCTAGGGTGTTGGTACAGTGGGACTTCAGTTTTCAAAATTATTATTGTTTCAATGGAGGTTGTCTTTATTTCTTTTGGGTTATAATTCTTTTGAATAGATAAAATATCTTTAGCCAATTGTGGGTCAGTAATATGTGCTAGATCAAGTGGACAGCTCTCAGTATGGAAAACATCTCCAATTTGTCCTATCCAATCATCTTGAATTGGCTTTATCTGTATGTTGTCACCAACAACTGAAAAATGCACTTCTTTGAGCATTTCATCTCCTATGATGACCTCAACTTTCATGGAATCTTCTGGCACAATATAGAATATGGTCACAAATAGAACATCATCGATTTTAACTTCAGCTTTGAACTTTTCTAGCAGCTTAACACGTTTATTGCCAATGCCAGATATGAATCTATCATCAGCATCAAAACTTGGTGATCCTATGGCAAGGTACCGGTCAATTCGAATTAAATTCAATTGACTTCCTGTATCTATGAGTGCTTGGAGTTCGTGGTCATTAATTTTTATGTCCTTGAACATCCGTCCTTTCTGTGTCGTTTCAGCCAAATAATTTTGTTTTCATCATGTGGCTTTGTTTGCACTTGTTTTACCAGGGTGTTGACATTACTTCTAGTTGGACATTGATTTGTTATGTGGCCAAAAGAATTACAACTGAAGCACTTTTTCCCCAAATCTTTAAATCTACACTCACGTGAAAGATGACCTCTTTTACCACAGTTGAAGCACTTTGATTCCTTATCATCAATTGGCTTTGGGATCACTTTGCTTGTGGTGCTATTAGTCTTAGATTTAGATTTAATCATTTCATAATTTTTAAATTTAATTTTAAAGTCTGAATAGGATGTAGAGCCATATAATATGGACTTATTGAATTCTTGGTCAGGAATTCCATCAATCACATATTGAATTATTACTGCTTCCTCAAGATTGCCTTGACTTCCAAGTTCTCTCATATTTAAGAAATATTCATAGTAGCTTTCAAATTGTTGCTTTTTTCTTTTAGTTAAAAGAATAGGAATATTCCTACTGTCAATAAGGTTGTCAAATTCATTGGTGATTGCCTCTTTAAGGTCTGGCCAAGTTGAGAAGGTTGGTTGTGACCTCAACCATAATTTGGCTACTCCAGTCAGCAACTTTTTTGCAACCACTAAGGTGTGAAGATCTGTCCAACCAAATAAGATGGCATTATCATCAATTTCTTGCAGCCATTTTTTAATTGGTACCGTTGAACCATCAAATTCTGGAATGCCTTCAATGACTTCTTTAAAGAACATAGCATTTCCACTTTGATGTGACTTATTCACTTGTTCTTTCAAAATATCAATTGCTTGTTTCAAATTGTCTTCAATATCATCTAAATCAGCCTTTACCTTCGCCATTTTAAAAGCTAAAATGTCTTCTTTGGTGATAAAAATAACTTCAATCAAAAGATTGCGATGTAAACAAATCGCTGTGGGCTTTAAATTTATAATGAAAATAATACTTATAATCAATTAAAATAAACGTTTAAAATATACTTCTGGTTAATATCCTTAAAAATTACACTTACATTTTTTTTAAAATATTATTATTACTTCAACTGAATATCTTTCTTCTTTTTTCTTTTTCTTCTTTCTTTTGTTTTAGCGTCGTCGTTCTTTTAGTCTTAGTGTCATTTGTTTTTATCGTTGTTTGTAAAATAAAACAAAATCCAAATAATTGACTCTCGATCCCGGACGAGCCCCCAAAAATTTTGTAGGAAACGGAGTAGATATAAAGGGATTTATTTTAAAGTTTACAATTTAAAAACAAAGTTAAAAAAGAAAGAGAAAGTAAAAAGTCTTATTCTTCGGTTGTCATTGTAAGCGCGTCTTCTGCTCTTCTTGATTCCGTGTTGCCAGCTTCTTCCTAATCAAATCCTACATAAATATTAAACAGTGGTTAACTTTCTTGAGAAAATTTCTAATGCTTGATTAAAACAGATATAAAAAGCTTTAAAAATCAATTTCAATTTTTAAAAAAAGTAGTTCTGTAAAAAGAATAAAATATTTATATAGTAAAATCGTTAAAATATTTTTAAATCGAAAAATACCGTTTAAAAATAAATGTTATTATTAAAGTGTTAAATGTTGCCTTAAAATTGCAAAACCCATATTAGATTAAATATTCATTCATATTTATTCAGAACAAATTATTGAAAATTTTTATTTTTAAAGATATTTTTAAAAATATCATTATTAAGTTTATTTATAAAATATAAATTTCTGTTGAGTGTTTATCAAAATCTGTAAAAAAAAAAAAAAGAAAAATGTCTTGGATTTTATTGTTGTTTAGTATCGCTTCTATGAAATTTTTATAATTTTTGCTGTAAGTGTGTTTATTTAAAAGTAATGACAAATTTTTTTAAATCATTAACTGAACGAACACTATTACAGGTACGTTGTATATGTGATTCTCAATTTTAAGATATTAAAAGCACTGCACATTTTGTTGAAATATTTACAGAGCACAAAACAAGTTTAACCCTTGCAGATTAAAGCAGATCAAAAATTATTTCTCTAAAACCAGCAAAATGATAAAAATATATAAAATTTACAACATTGTTGTATATTAAAATTTGCACCATTGTTGTATATTAAAATTTGAATATATTTTATTTCTGATACTTTTATAATATTTTTCAGGATCAATAAGCAATTATTATAAATATTTAATGCATTTTATATAACTTTAAATCGTTTTGAAAATAACTTTAAATGTATACTACTTTGATTTCACATACAATGTGTTATATATTTGCATTATTCCTACTATAGCAACTAGATATATATATCTAATTCATCAATTAAGAAGACACATTTTTAAGGATTGCTCTATTTTCAAAACCATTTCTAATTCTATTTTAAAACATATTTAAAGATCACATAGGCATTTAGAGAATTAATTAACAATGAATAAATACTCTTTTCAAACTTTTTTTAATACCTAATTAAAAGATATATCAAAAAGTGAAGGAGAAAATTTTCATTTTTGTATTATGATAACGTTAGAAAACAAGTCATCAATCCTCTCTGTTCTTTGACTGTAACACTAATGGACTTTAAAAGAAAGCGAATTTAATATGATATATTATTTGCACATATATATAAATTAGATGAAAAAAAAGGCATATATTGGATTTAATAAAAGATTTATTTTGCCTTTTTTTATTTTGGCTGGCCGAACGCCAACCTTTATCGAGGCATTACATCTTTGTATACACAAACTCAGCACCGCAAAGTGTTATAATATCACAGTTGAAATAATTTAAAATACAAACTAGGTGGGGGAAATTTGTGCATGAAAATTTCCCCCACCTAGTTTATGACACTATGCGGTGCTTAGTTTGTGTATACAAAGATGTAATGCCTCGATAAAGGTTGGCGTTCGGACAGCCGAAATATAAAAAAAGGCAAAATAAATATTTTATTAAATCCAATATATGCCTTTTTTTATCTAATGAATTAAATATGGATTGCTCTATTCTCAAAACAAAAATATATATAAATGGAATATGACAGGAATATTTTTAAACTTGGGGATAAAAACAAAAGGTTTTTTTTATAACTGAGCTAAAACTAAAGAATATGCAGTATAAGAAATTAAACTATTTTTTAATCTATTTTCTACTACCCTTACACTGCAATGGTAAATTTGGACCTGGCTCATCAGTGGTGAACCCTCCTAGTGGTTAAACTAGTTTAATCTACCATACTGCTGTTTTTTTTTAATTATCCCTAGTACACGTGGTACAGGCCATGATAATTATGGTGGGTAGTTAGCGACTGCTTTTACTGTAAGCGCACCACATGTGTACACATGTGAAAAGCAGTTTGACTTTGCTTCAGGAGATTATATTATGAAACCCATTAGTGATTAACAAATCAAAAATGCCCCGTGCCTTTAAAGGAGTAAACATCAATAATCTTCCTGTTTATTGTGGAGGGCTAATAAGAAAGCGTGGGTTACTGCTGCAATGTTTACTGAATGGTTTCATGAATGTTTTATCCCAGATGTCAAAAAATATTTAAGTTCAAAGGGATTGCCTTTTAAAGTGCTTTTGTTAATTGACAATGCGTCGGGTCACCCACAAGATCTAGAATATGAGAACGTTAAAGTAACATTTTTACCAAAAATACAACTTCATTATTACAACCATTGGACCAAGGCATAATTTCTACTTTTAAAGTTTTATACATAAAATGAGCCTTTACATATATTTTGGAACAAATGGAGAACAATGAATCTTTAACAGTTATTAGTGCTTGGAAAAATTTTACAATGTTAGACTGTGTGAAGCATATCTCCTTATCATACACTGTGATTAAACAAACAACGCTCAATAGCTGTTGGAAAATAGTGTGATCAAATGTAGTCAAAAATTAACATTCCATTTCAACGTTAAATGAATATTCGCAGATAGTACAGATGGCGCATTCATTGGGCAGAGAAGGTTTTGATGATTTTACTGATGGTGATATCGCAGAGTTAATGGCTGATAAAGAACTATGTGAGGATGATTTAGTTAACTTAGAAAGTAAGTCTGACAAATCTGTGATGAAGAGGAATTAGTACCAGTAACAGTCACTGCTAAAGTCATCCACGAAGGACTCGCATTGGGAAGAAAGCTGGTTAATCATTTTATGCAAAATGACACAAACGTTTAAGGGCTTTACGATTCCGTGACATAAATTGCTGCTTGGCTCAACATCGAATCGGCACAAATAACTTTGAGTGATGAAAGTGAATTCGAACCTTCGATTACGAAAAAAAAGAATGAGAGTAATTTCTGACAGTAATGAGGATAATAAAACACCTTTTGTTTTATTTTTCTTCTTCTGTTTATGTATGTATTGTATTTATATATAAAAAAAGTGTTTACGTAATATATTACATATTTTAACCTGTCAATGCATTTTATTTTTATTTCTGGGTACACCTAAAAATATTGAAAAAATCACAACTGTTAAATAGCAAAATTATGCATTTTCTGCAAGCTTTTCGATTTACACGGTTTTGACTTGGAAATTTTTAATTTTCGATTTACACTTTTTTCTCAGGAACGTATCTACCGTGTAAATCGGGGGATAGGTGTATTTTATTCCTTCTTAACTAAATTATAAAACTAAGTACTTGTTACTAATAAATAATAATTTATATTTAATAGTCTTAACATTTTTTTTTCTAAAATATGACATTTGGCGAAAAGAATAAAAGTCGTAGATTACACAAAATGACTAGCACAACAAATGTCTCTTTGCCGAATTTTTATCAAGAAAACAATTACAAAGTTTTGTTCAATTCATACGTTCAATGTTTTTATAAATAAAACGCCTGAGGTAAATACTACAGTAAAACCCCTCTATAGTGAACCCCATTGGGACAGGACTTTTGGTTCACTATAGCCACGGTTCACTATAGCCACGGTTTGGGTATTTAAATTTTTTTTTAGGATATAATTAAAGGGCATGCGCAAAAAAAAAAAAAAAAGGCTACCTCTTAATATTGGCTGCTTTTTTCCCCCTAAAAATTAACCTATTTCTATATATTAAAGCTGTATATTAAAATAAAAATAAAGTCATGTGAAAATATTGCCTTTTTGATCAGTTCCTCTGATAATTTAATTAGTATAAATGCAACCTGCCCCCCCATATGTCAAAAAAATCCAAGAAAAGTATACCTTATTTATAAAAATTAAATAAAAACTTTATTAATAATATTTTAAAAGGTATAAAAATATATTTTATATAAATAAATATTATATTACAATATAGGATACAAAGGCTTACTTGAATAAGTCTGTTATTTTTTTCTGCTTTAACATATTCCTCAAAAATTTGGTTTCATATCTAGCAAAGAAATCTTCATTTTTTAAAATGAAGCTTAGCTTGTACTAACTACGTATACAAGGCTTCTAAAATAGCAGCAATCGTTGGGATTGATTCCTCTTTGTAGCTTTTTTTTTTTTATAGTCTTCTTTTTGCCCCATATCGTATAAATGCTACTTTTGCTCATTTTCATTTTCTTCCGAAGTTCCGCTTGCGATGTACCACTCTCAATAGCTTTTATGATGGTTAATTTCTTTTCAAGTGATATCTTGGTATGAGCGACTTTTTCTTTGGCACTTCCATTATCTTTTAAAACTGGTTTTAATAATTTAAATCATGTTTTAAGGAATTTTCCTAATGTAGAGTTAAGAAATTTAGTTTTCAATAAGGCATGAAAAATTTATAAAAGAGTGCAGTATAAAAATAGAACGTAAATAAAAACACCCAATGTCGCTAAATTCTTTGTTTTGAATTGCGATCTGTGAGCTAAAGCTCACACAAAATTTTAATTAGTTTTGAAAATTATAATTTTGGAATTTTAGAATTAAAATTAAAAGTTTGTTATAAGCATGGTATTTTTGATAGAATTTAATATTTTGGGACCAAAATTGGGTTCGTTATAGCGATAGTTCGCTAGTTTGAAAAGTGAAAAGTTCGTTATAACAATGGTAATTTTAATGGAATGGAATTGGGATTTTCGATGGGTTCGTTATAAGGGAAGGTTCGTTATATCCATGGTTCGTCTTAGTGGGGTTTTACTGTACAATACTTTTAATCCTTGAGTGTCGGCCATGATACATCGTAAAAATAGATCTATTTACAGTTAATCTCATAAATTCAACACCCCAAGAGATCAGAGCTTTCGGTGGTAGATCCCCAGATTCTTGGCCCAAATATAATCTATAATTTTTAATAATACAGTAATAGAGGTAAAGATTGTATTTTTAAATTCGCTTTTCCCAATATTTTTTCTTAATTTACTCTTTTCTACATTTTATTTTGTTTTGTAACGAATCATGATGTGTTTAATCCAGATGAGCCTGATTCTTCAATCCAGAAACAACCAACTACATTTAAAGAAACAGTAGTGCTTCTTCAGGCTCCAACAGTGCATCACAGCTGCAGCTGGACTATTTCAAGTTGTATCCACATGCAATAAGATAAAAGCTATTGAGAAGATATTTTTGCCTTTATAACATCCCTTAACAAATTTATACAGCATATTTTTAGAAAAAGAAATATATTTTTTTCTCATCTATTTCAAAAATTTATTTTCCCCTTTAAAATTTTCACTATCACTCAAATCTAGAAAAGAATGAAATATATATTTGTATTCTCAAAATAACTATAAATTAATAAGTGCAATGTCACAAAATGAATCACTGCAGATCTACAGAAATAGCACCTTACTGTGACTAAAGAGTTAACAATTATTGTCATTTAAAAACCACAAAGCTGTACTCATCCAGGAGAAAAACCTTAGAGTCGCTCTTACTGTGACTATAGAATAATCCAAGATTATTAAATAAAAGCATTACTTTATATATACAAGAAAAATTTTCCAACTATTGTTCTTATTCTGTATATAGAACAAACAGTAACTTGCATTTACAAATGTATGAATCTGTACATACAGAAGAAAAACCTTATTCCTGCCCTCATTGTGACTTTAGGACTAAATGGTCACATAGTTTAAAACTACACCAATTAATACATACAGGAGATAAACCCTTCCCCTGCCTTTATTGTGACTATAGAGCAATAACTGCAGGAAACTTAAAAATACACCAATCAATACATACAGGAGAAAAACCTTACTCCTGCCCTCATTGTGACTATAGAACAACAACTGCAGGAACCTTAAAAAAGCACCAATCAATACATACAGGAGAAAAACCCTTCCCCTGCCCTTATTGTGACTATAGAACAACAGCTGCAAACAAATTAAAACTACACCAATCAATACATACAGGAGAAAAACCTTACTCCTGCCCTCATTGTCACTATAGAACAGCAGCTGCAAACAAATTAAAACTACACCAATCAATACATACAGGAGAAAAACCTTACTCCTGCCCTCATTGTAACTATAGAACAATAACTGCAAACAAATTAAAACTACACCAATCAATACATACAGGAGAAAAACCTTACTCCTGCCCTCATTGTGACTATAGAACAACAGCTGCAAACAAATTAAAACTACACCAATCAATACATACAGGAGAAAAACCTTACTCCTGCCCTCATTGTGACTATAGAACAGCAGCTGCAAACAAATTAAAAATACACCAATTAATACATACAGGAGAAAAACCTTACTCCTGTTCTCACTGTGACTATAAAACTAGCAGAACTTTTGATTTAAAAAAACACCAATATAAACATACAGGAGAAAAACCATACACCTGCCTTTATTGTAGCTATAGTACAGTGACTGCAAGTTCATTAAAAATACACCAATTAACACATACAGGAGAAAAACCCTTCCCCTGCCCTCATTGTGACTATAGAACAATAACTGCAGGAAAATTAAAAAAACACCAATATAAACATACAGGAGAATAAATATATTCCTGCCCTCACTGTGACTATAGGGCAAAACATTCTACAATTTAAAACGACACGAATATAAACATACAGGAAAAAAACCATACACCTGTCTTTACTGTAGCTATAGTACAGTGGCTGCAAATTCATTAAAAATACACCAATTAAAACATACAGGAGAAAAACCATATTCCTGCCTACACTGTGACTACAGTACAACTGCAAGTAAATTAAAAATACACCAATTAAAACATACAGGAGAAAAACCCTTTTCCTGCCCTTATTGTGAATTTAGCACAAAAACTAAAAGCCTATTAAAAAGACATCAATTCATACATACAGGTGAAAAACCATACACATGTTCTTACTGTGATTATAAAAAAAACAATTAAACCTACTAATCTAAAACAACATTTAAACACTCATATAGTAGAAAGACCTCACTCTTGCCCTCACTGTGACTATAGGAGTACAAGTTCAAGTTATTTAAAAAGACATCAAATTAAACACAGCAAAAAAAACCTAACTCCTGCCCTCAATGTGACTTTAGGACAAACACCCATTACAGTAAAACTCCATTTAGACTACACCTCTCTTCAAAGGACAGTTTTCATTTGCAAAATTACCATTTTTACAATTTAGCAACTCTCCGGTAAGAGGACACCTCTCCATAAAGGACACTTTGGCTCTGCAATTAGGGGTCCTCTACAGGGTGGTTCTACTGTATTTCATAATAGAACCTAAAAAACTTTCATACATAAAAAAAAAAACAGCAATGGCAAGTCTTCTTCTTTCTTATTTCCACTCAAGCACACTAAGGTATCAAGCTTGTAAAGCTTGAGACTTTTGATTGTGTCTGCCGGGGAAGAGTATAGCTCATCAATAAATGAGTCAATACAGTCAATAATATGTCTTAGGGTTGCAGGCTGAGAATTGCATTTAGTACATAGTGAGAAAACCCTGCAACCATTCTGGAAAGTCATTGTCTGTAGATGACCAGACTTAAGTCTGGGAATCAAAGACTGTTGTTACAATGGCAAGTTATTTAAAAAGACACTTGACTTTTGACGAGATGAACAACTTTACACTATTAAAAACATGTCGATTTATATGACGTCAATAAGTAAGGGTGTGTTCAGCTGCATTGTCACCACAAGGTCATGTCAGGGATTTTTTTACTTTATTGAAGACTCCAAGGAAAATTTACAATACTCTATTTGTATTTATTTTGCAGAATATTGTACAAAGGCTTGAATAAGAGATTGTCATTCCTCTTTTTTTGTAGACTATAATATTTGTACTTTTTCCATTTTTCATAGTCACCTTTTTTTTTTCTTTTTTTTTTTGCCAAAGTTTCTAACAAGTACTATACGTACACATACATATATAAAAATTTATATATATATAATCATCCATAAACCTTATTACAAAATTCTAAACCTGCTTTAAATGTATCTGATTATATATAAAAATAAATTTGTATCAAATTATAAGTTTTCTTCATTTGACTTTATTGCTAATACACACACAAAAGACCAAAAGCAGCCGTTATTTCAACTTTTGTGAAACCTATTTTATTATTTTTAATAAAATAAAACCATATCTTTTAATAAGAAATGACAATATATATATTTTTACCACAGGTCAGATAAAAGGGGAAGATTTTTTTATTTATAAAAGAAAAAAAAAAATTGCGCTGAAATGGTATAATTTCATGTACACAGATAATGTGCTAATACCTTGTGTTGAAAATATTTAATTATATATTTTTAACCCTTTGCAGAACTGTGTCGACCTCAGGTCGACAAGGTAAAATGATCCAGCAGGTCTTGTGTCGACCTAGGGTCGACATGGAAACTGAGCCCCCCTATATTAACTCCAGTGTCGACTTACGCTAGACAAACGTTTTATGGACATCTCGCGCCATCTATGAATAAAATTTTTAACTAATTTGGCATCTGCCCAATTTTTTAATATATTTTTATTTACTTTTGAAAAATGGCGACCTTTAGTGAATCCATTATTATTGTTATTATTATTATTATTATTATAAAAAAAACTATAGTTGTTTCTGATTACACTCAAAAGATGGGAGGCGTTGATATTGCTGACCAATTCCACCTATTCTTTTCTAAGAAAATCTTTGAAGTGGCGGAGAAAATTATTTTTTTGGGGTCTTGAAGTATCCATTATAAATTCATATATTTTATATAAAGAAAATAACATCAAACATAACATAAAATATAAAAATCACTTAGAATTTAGGAAAGAAATAATTATGGAATTGATAAAAAATGTCCGAGTGCCACAAGAGTCAAGGAAAAGAGTTCACCAATCAAGTCTCCATACAGAAGAACGCTTGACCAATAAATTACATGTAATGGTCCGAAATCCAGAAGGGAAAACAAAAGACTGTAGTGTATGCTCCAATAGAAAGGTAAAATGAGGAAGAAAAGAAACTGTGTTTTTTTGCAAAACCTGCACAAAAAAAACCTGGTTTCTGCATTGGAGATTGTTTTGAGGCATACCATACCAAGGTTGTTTATAAATATATATATATATTTTTTAAATTTTCTCCTTACATATATATGTAGAATAGTCTTATTTTTTATATTTTGAATAAATTTGTTTACTAAATATTATGTTTTGTGTCTTAATTCAAGTTTTAAGCATACTGTATATATAACTTGGCAGGTTGCCAATTTAAGCCTAGTCTTGCTGAAGGTTCTCACGTATCAGCCATAAGTCCGCAAAGGGTTAATATCTGTTCTTCAAACAACTCTTGCCACATGGTGAAATTATGTGAATGATTAATTATGTCATTTCAGCTTATTATTTTCAGAGACATCTTCCAGATCCAAACAGTGGGTTATTTGAACCATTCATTTATATGGTTTTTATTATACATTTATTACATAACTCTAATGAAATGTTCCAAATTGTGTAAATCCATATCCATCTTATTTTATAATTGATAGTCTAAAGAAGTATTTATTATATCAATTTAACACACAGAAAAAAATATTTTTGCATATTTTCATAAATAATTTGGATTTTTCCTTTATACACTATTTGATTTTAAAAGTTTTTTTGGGAATCACACAAGTTAAGTATTCTATACCCTACTACAATATAGTATATTAGGTAAAACCCCGCTAATACGAATCCTGGATATAATGAACCTTCCCTTATAACGAACCCAGAATCCCAATTCCATTTAATTAAAAATACCATTGTTATAACGAACTTTGCGATTTTTAGAATAACAAACTACCCCTATAACGAACCTATTTTCGGTCCCAAAATAAAAAATATTTTTAAAATACTAAGCTTATAACGAACTTAGAATTGTTATCTAAAAAAAAATTAAAATAACAAATTTTAAGCATGTTTCAGCTCGCGGATCGCGATTTCAAAACAATAAATTTAGCGGCATTGTTTATTTTGATTTACACTTTATTTTTGCTGTATGTTGTATAATCTTTTACACATTATACTTTTTATTAAATAGAATATCTTTGCATCCAATAAATTTGAAATAAAAAATGCAAATGGCTTCCAAAATGAAGAAAACAAAGGCATTTTAAAAACAAAAACGCTATTTCTCTAAAAAAAGGCCATTTTCAGAACTTTTCAAAGTGAAACAACACTGGCAAAATGTTAAGAACATATTAAAATATAACTTTTCTATTATAAGAGAAAATATAAAGCTATTAAAAATTGTTACAAAGAGGAATCAACCTCAACTTTTGCCGCGATCGCGATCGTACGTTTCAGAACAAAAAAAAAAGTCCAAATAAACGGTCCCATGATGAAACAAAAATTATCTTTATGCCATTAACTATGGTGATTTTAAAGTCAGCAATGTTTTGCTTGACAGGTTAAAAACGAAATCTAGGCCTTGAAGAATATGTGAAAACATGAAATGGAAGAAAAACACTAACTTTATTTGAATGGTGCAATGCTTGAAGAGTGCTTTGAAGCAACAAGGTATTAGTCATTTTTCCAATTAAACATTGTATTATATAATGTGAAAAAGATGTTTTAAAATCATTTTAAATCTTTGAATATATATTTAATAAAACTTTGCCTAGGATTTGTCTTGATTTTTAAATTAGACATACAGGTACATGTAAGTTAATGATAAGAAGAACCTATCATCTAATGATTTCTATTGTTATTCAGTATTAATGTAAGGAATTTAGTCAATTATGGGAATTAAAACAAAGTGACTATGGCAGTCCTTTAATTATACGGTCTAGAAATTTTGGAAAGTAAAAAAAATAGCCAAACCGTGGCTATAGTGAACCAAAAGCTATGTCCCATTGGGGTTCACTATAGAGGGGTTTTACTGTATATAGTGGGGAGTATACTCTTCAATTTTGTATTTAGGAAAGGTTTTTGTTCCTTTTATTAAGATAATTGTATGCAGGTGACCAGATTTTTTAAAAAGGCTAATAGCATTGATTATTTTTCCTTTAATGAAGAGTTTTCTCATTTAGTGTTTCTATTTGATATTTCATATGAATCCATGATTTTTTTTTTGTTTTGTTGTGACTGTTTTAATTGGTTGAAGTAGACATTTTTCTGAGATTCTTTATTACATCATGGTGTCTTCCTTTGTGAATAAGTTGGCCTTTTGATTTTCAGGTACCTTCACATGTGATAGAATAATCTAAAAGCATATTTTACTAATTTCATTCAGTTTGTTATTTCTTTGGAAATAGTCTTGTGTATTGTAATCAATTTTGATGAACAACTGACCAATCAGAAGCCTATCTGGCCAGTAGTGATGACATGCTCCCTCTTGTTAATGGCTGTTGTTGGATAATGTTCTCTGTATATTACAGCTTGCTCTTTATAATGCATGAAGGTAGATAAAGAAGAGTCGAACAGAGATCCTTACTTATCCCATGTGATCATTTGACCATTTCTGACACAGCGGCACATACTTTCTTTACTAGCTTTTCCACATCCCTTGACTCTCTTCTTTAAGACTGGGTGCACTACTCAGTGGCAGGCCAACTTAGCTCCAAAAGAAATGGCAGCCTCTGACATGAGGAACAGACGCCATGTGTAGCTGCTCCTAACATGGAGTACAAACGCTGCTCATCCTGTATCCCTGGATTAGGAGCCCATACAGGGTACTATCAGCCGGGCCAGCTGAGCCCAGGTTTTTTAGTGAGCTTGTTACTGCTCCTCGTCCTTCTTTTTCATCCAGGCTTGGGACCGGCAAAGGAGCATTAAATTTCAGCATTCAAACATCTTTCCACCTTTAATATATACAGTGTGAGAAAGATTACATAAAATGTGTAAATATGAATAATTTTTCTAGCACATTTGCAATGAGGCTTGGATATAGGATGACAAACTCTTTTAGATTAAGATATTATGAATATGATTCCTATACTATAATTGAGTATTATTTTAATTGCATAGTTATAAGAAAATATAGGTACTGTTCAAAATGAGATATCATGTATAATGTTGTATGATGAAATCATTTATGAATATTAATTATATTAAGAGTAAAACAAATAGAAAATAATTGTTGTTACATTCTTTGAATAAGTAATAATTTATAAGGCATAATTTAGATTGTAGATTAGAATTGCAAGAATGTAGCTTGTCTCTCACACTTTCTGGTCTGGTGATGAGCCCCTTCAGCATGTCTTATCTTCTTGTAAATATTGATTTAGGTTCTAGCCACTAGCTGGTGTGGAGTTTCCCTGTTTTTGTGACACTAGGCTCCAGGTTATTGCATTCAGAGCCTGATGATTATCATGATTGGACTTTGGTTAACTTAGGACCTTGTGGTAGCCTCCCTTGCCATAACACTGGCACACTGTTAAGCTTTTTTTTTTATTCTTGCCCTTTTCTGTAACATTATATTCATACCCATCTTAAATGCATTTAACTATCCAGATATTTAAGACTAAGCATATTAAATTCTTCTCTCAACGCCTATAAAATCAAGGAAAGTATATATAGACAACCAATCTTAAAATAAACATTTTATTATCTAGAGCTGCTGAAAATTTTTTCCAGTGAGTACAGCATTAGCTTACAGCAAAAAAAAAAATAAAAAATATTGTAGCGTAGAAATCAAGCCTTGAAATATCCTAAGATGTAAAAGTATTTATTGATGACGTCACAGCGACGAGTCGACAATTATTAACAAGTCAGCAAAACTATCTACAGCTAGGGAATCTTAAGCAAGCGAGCGAAAAAATATTTTTAAGATGACTTCACAAATACAGAGTAATATATATTTTTATAATCTGTTGAATATATTTTCATTGAATAATATTAAATTAAATAATAAAATATTTTTTCGCCACATAGCCTCCTCCTATAAAGAAAATCGACCCGATGCTCAGAAGGGGACTTACATCCTCAGTCTCAAGGCTCGAGAACCAGTGATAGGGCCTGAGATCTCTTTGCGGGTCTGTGGTTGTTGTGTTCGTTCAGTGGGGATGTCTTCTTCCTGGAAGTTTGTCGAGTCATCTTCTGGGTCCACTTCTAGGTGGTCCTCTGGGTTTAAATATGGTTTCATCCTACAAATGTGAACTAAATCTTTTGTTTTACGACGACCCCTTGCTGGTTTCCAAATGTTTCAACTTCATAGGTCACATCAGATATTTTTCGGGTTACTTTGTATGGGCCGAAGTAACGTCTCATTAGTTTTTCCGAATATCCCACTTTACGCACAGGGATAAAGATCCATACATTATCTCCAGGCTGATAAATTATATTTCTGTGATGGGCTTTATTGCTATCTTGAGATCTCATGGAGTGGATACGCGCCAGTTTCCGTGCTTCTTCGGCTCTTGCTTATAGAGTTTGGATGAAATCGTCGTCTTCTGGCAATAACTTGGGGAATAACACGTCCAGTGGAGTCTCGGCTTCACGCCCGTGTACAAGGAAAAATGGGGTGAACCCAGTAGACTCTTGTTTTGCTGTGTTTTATGCAAATGTAACAAATGGAAGAATCTTGTCCCAATCTTTCTGGTTGACATCTACATACATGGACAGCATGTCTGCTATGGTCTTATTCAACCTCTCCATGAGTCCATTTGTCTGGGGGTGATAGGCGGTCGTCTTCCGATGGGTTATTCTGCACTGGTTGTTCAGATCACCTATCATTGAAGATGTGAAGATCCTTCCTCTATCCGTGATTAATTCCCTTGGCTTGCCATGCTTTAAGATGACATCTTCAATGAAGAATTTGGCAACTTCCATGGATTCACTTGTGGGTAGGGCTTTAGTTATCGCATATTTCGTTAGGTAGTCCGTACATACAATAATCCAACGGTTGCCATCTTCTGATGTTGGAAATCTCCCCAGGAGATCCATTCCTACCTTTTCAAAGGCAACTTCAGGAACAGGTATTGGCTGTAAGTGCCTTGAGGGGAGTTGGGGCTGATTTTTACGCCTCTGACAATATGAACAGTGTGCCACATACCTTCTAACCGTTCTATGCATTCCTGGCCAGTAATACTTTTTTCTTATTCGGTCATAGGTTTTAGTAAATCCGAGGTAACTAGCCATGGGTGAATCATGGAAATTTTCAGTAATTCCTGCCTTAAATGGCGTGGAACCACCAAAAGCCATGGTTTCCCCATTGGATCATAATTTTTTCTGTAGAGTGTGTTATCGATTTTTACAAAGGAATTATTAGGAGTACTTTGTAATTGGTCAGCGATTTTTCTAAGAGCTTGATCATTCATCTGCTCTTTGCTATAGTTCTGCAAAGTCACTATGCTTGGAATATCTTCCTCCATATCTTCACTGTATTCTAATGGACTTCTTGATAAGCAGTCTGCGTCCTGATGTTTCCTTCCGCTCTTATACACGACAGTGATGTCAAACTCTTGCAGCCGAAGTGCCCATCTTGCTAACCTCCCACGTGGGTCTTTGAGGTTGGTCAGCCAGCACAAAGAGTGGTGGTCTGTAATAATAGTAAACGGCTGTCCAAAGACATGGTCGGAATTTATTGATAGCCCAAATGATGGCAAGGCATTCCCTTTCTGTGGTTGAATATTTTTTTTTACTTATTTAAGGTTCTGGATGCATAAACAATGGCTCTTTCCTTTCCCTTTTGTATCTGCACTAATACTGCTCCTATTCCGTAGTTGCTTGCGTCAGTGTGTATTTCGATTGGGGATGAGTAATCAAAATGTCCAAAAGCGGGTTCGGAAATTAATGCTGACTTGAGAGCTTCAAATGCATTTTGCTCTTCCTGGTTCCAATTAAATGCTGAGTCTTTCTTCAAAAGGTCATTCAAGGGTTGAGCTACGCGGGCATAATTGGGTATGAAGCGGCGGTAGTAGGATGAAAGGCCAAGAAAACTTCTAACTTCCTTCAATGACCTTGGCGTAGCGAAGTCGCGGACTGCTCGAATCTTTTCTTGGTCGGGACGAATTCCATTTTCACTCACCTTATGTCCAAGAACCGTGATAGTTTTTGCACCAAACTTGCATTTCTTGGAATTGAGACATAATCCGGCTTTCTTAAGGCAATTTAATACAAGTTGAAGGCGTCTTAGATGTTCTTCAAAGCCATCTGAAAAAACGATGATGTCATCGAGGTAACACAAGCAAATAGTCCACTTAAGACCCTTCAGAAGATTATCATTCGTTCGAAGGTAGCTGGAGCATTACATAACCCAAATGGCCTTACTTTGAACTCGTACAGTCCATCTGGAGTTATAAATGCTGTCTTCTCACGGTTCGATTCTTCTACATCGATTTGCCAGTACCCTGATTGGAGGTCCATGGAAGAATAAAATCTAGCTCCCCGTAAGCAGTCTAAAGTGTCGTTGATCCTTGGGAGAGGATAGACATCCTTTTAACGAAATTCATGTATTATTTTTTTAAAGAAATATTCAGTTGATAAGAAATATTGTTCCATTGTTTTAAATATAGGTTTTGCACTTTCAAAAGACTCATTTGACACTTTAATGATAGCATTCTACACATTAATAACAATATTTTCGTTTTTAAGCGAAATTTTAGCGATTGTCCTATGAATATTTCAGTTTTAATAGATATACTTTTACTTTAATTGAAATTGGCCTATCTTTAGCATTTTTAAAAACCGTTTTAATTAAGATAAATTGAAATAAAGAATTTAAGACTTCTCTCGAGTGAATTTAATTACTTCTAAATGTGGCAGTTTTTTTTTTTCTAACGTCCTACAAGCTGCTTTTCAGATTAAACTTCAGTTGTTTTCATAATGATTGTTTTAAATAACTTTTCATGCTAAATGAAACATCACACAAGTAATCATTTTGGTTTAGATATTCTATAGTTTCATCATCCTTGTGTGACGAGATATAATGTGTGTTCTAGTTAATATAGTAACATTTAAAAATGAATATTTTTGTATTGGTTTTTTTGAACGGCAATATTAATATCAAGCATTCGAGAGAAATGCTAATTTATGTGAAAATTACATTGAACCTTTAAAAATGGACCTAAAACATAGATTTGAAAATGGCTGAGGGTGAAGCTGGTGCACATTTTTTAGTGGGAATAGAAACAAAAATTAGCGCCACATTAAACCAAGAGTGATTAACTTTATTTAAAAGAAATTTCAAAAACTTTATTTTTAATGCTTGATTGAAAGGATATAAAAATGTCAAAATAGACCATTTTCAATTTAAATAATAGTATTTCGATAAAAACTAAAAATTACTATGGCATAACTATGGCGATAACTATTTTTTAAAATCGAAAATACAAGGTGTGATCATTAAGAAGGGAGACAAGACTGCATTTTTAAAAATAATGAAAATAAGACGACATAAACATTGTGTTGGAAAAGAAGGCGTCCGAAGCAGCCAATGGGAGGCCGACGGAAGCGGCTACGGAGATGCAGCGGCTAAAATGAGAAAACAATAACAGAAGAACTTGTAAACAACTTTCGAACGCCAGAATTTGCCCTGATCTCCGATTATTTTAGTGTAAATATTTAAATATATAATTAATTAAATAATACTTTACTTATTTTCTTAAATTCTAATAAATATAATTTCCCTCCTGTTTTCGTCTAATATTTTAATAGTGCTATAAACAGCGACGCCTTAATTTTGAACCTTCAACCCCGCCGACCAAGAATAGAGGTTAGTGACTACCTCTATAGAATTTAGATCGTCGTCACAACACAGAGTGGCGGTGAAACGCAATATTTTTGGCATCCCAGCCGGGACTGTTGAAGGTAAATTCTAGAATAAAAAAAAAAAAAACATTTTGAGCTGATCATTTTGGAACTCGCTAGCTAACCCTACTTGTCGCTTTGTTTACATGATGGCGGAAGAATTAATTCTACGTTTAAAGAAGAAGCGTGCTATTAACAGATCATATTTAACGAAAACATGCAATAAGATTGAAAGTGGACTTGACACGCTAATGAGAATTGAACTTGAAGAATTATTAGAACAATTGAATGAATCATTTAACGAACTTAATTTAGTTGATCACGAAATAGAAATGCTTCTTGAAACTGACGATTTAGAGAGGGAATTACAGAGCGTAGAGGAATATCGAGAGAAATATATTACTTGGAGATTTAGGGCAAATAAAAAGATTAGCCAATCAGATTCTCGTGGCGAAAATATATCGAATTCGAACTCACGAATAGATGAAAATTAAATGATACACTATGCACCTTCCTGCACGACTGTGAAACTTCCGAAATTGATGAAATCGAAATTTTATGGAAACTTTAGTGAATGGCTGACGTTCTGGAATTATTTTGATGCAGCTATTCACCAGAACAACTCACTGAACCTGATTGATAAATTTAACTATCTGAAGTCACATCTCGGCGGAACTGCACTAAACACAGTCAAAGGTTTCGCTTTATCTACGGACAATTATGAGAAAGCTATAAAATTGCTTAATGACATATTTCGGCGAGAAGACATTTTGAATAGCCGACATATGGACAATTTGTTGTCAATGAGACCACTCAAAACGTCAAGCTATGTAAGAACCTTCCGCGAACTTTTTGACAACCTTTCTGTTCAAATAAGAAGTCTCGAGTCACTAAACATGTCCATTGATGTTTATGGACAGCGTTGTGTCCGATAATAATAAAGCTTCTACCTGCCGACCTTAATTTGGAATTGAACAAAGAACTCCAGACAGGTTATGTAATTAATGACTTGATTACCTTTCTAGAAAGACAATTAGCTGCACGGGAGAAGAGTTTTAGAAACGAAATTGGTACTGGGAATGAATCAACTTCTAAACCTAATTTAGTAAACAAACATCCAAAGACCAGATTCTACAATGAAAAATCAATTGCGACAGCTACATAACTTTTGAATTCAGTTCACAAATCGAATGAATGTGTATTTTGTGGTAAAGACAATCATGGAAGCCCTAAGTGTGACTTTGCCGATAATTTGAGTTTAAACGAAAAGAGATTACTCATGAGGAAAAAGGGTGTTTGTTATAAATGTCTTTGGCCTTCTCATTTAAGTAAATTTTGCAGAAATGTAGTCCGTTGTTCAATCTTCAACATGTCTTCCCACCTGGATGTCATGTGCACAAAACGAATTTTAGATCGAGGTGGATCTTCTAAGGCTACAAGGTGCAAGATGAAACTCTCGCCAACTTATCAACCTCCCCAGACGTCTTGTCACCTACTTTGAGAGTGACTCTCAAAGGGAACAGAACGGAGAAGACGGCACGGGGGCTATAATAGACACTGGATCCCAACGATCATATATTTTACATAGCACAGCAATGGAAATGAAATACGAACAATCTAGGGGAGAGTTATTCTGGCATTCCTTGTTTGGAGGATCGAGTACCAACGTAGTTGAACATGAGGTCTATACCATTCATTTATCGGACATCAATAATTCCTATCACTGTGAGTTTGAAGCACTAGGTCAACCCCTTATCTGTGGAAGCATACCTCCGGTGTGTCCAAGATAATTTTTAGAAGGGAGTGAAGAATTCGACGTGTCTGATTTGATGAGAGACCGTATAGAAGTCCTTATAGGGGCGGACATCGCCTTGAGATTGCTAACTGATTATCAGAGAAGAATCTCATCTGGACTTGTGGCAATCCGTACCAAACTAGGATGGACTGTGATGCGAAAGATTCCTCCAACAGAGGTGAGAGATGACACCAGCTCCCTTTGCGTGACCACACTTCTATCTTTGGATCAAGAAAACTTGTGGAAATTAGATGCAATTGAAGTCTCTGACGCGGAGGATGAGAAGAAGACTCAGTCATTACAAGCTGAAATGGAGGAACATTTCGCCCACACCAAGACGAGAGATATTGTTGCACCAGGTTGCGGCTTGGCAGACTCTTCAGCCTTGATTGTCTCCTGTGCTGGGTCTTGCATCTTACCAGAGCGTGTTTCAACCATCCTACAAATTTATAAAAGAGAATAATGAGATAAGTCTACTATATGTAGCCACCAGAATAATTTATTTATTTCCTCACATCAAAGAGAGCAGTGAAGTCACACGTGTACCTAAATACAAATGATGATAATCTAAAAAATAATCTGTTTTAAATAAATATCATAGAATATAAAAATAAATAAATATATAATTTAAATTTCAAATATATTAAAAATGATATAAGAAATACGCCATTAATCATGATGTAACACTTCCCCCTCTCCAGAGGTCGTCACGTCCTCGTGAGTTACCTCATCAATTCTCTCAAAATAGGGTTTGAGTCTTGAGACATGGACAATCAATGGGTCTTGGCCAGGATTATCTTTCGGCTCAATTAAGTAATTTACGTTAGATAGCTTCTTTAATATTCGATATGGGCCAAAATATTTTCTCAATAGTTTTTCACATTTTCCGATTTTCCTGACTTGTGTCCAAACTGCCACTAAATGTCCTGGTTCATAGATTTTCTCATTGTGTTTTTTGTCATAGTTTCTTTTCATTCTTTCCTGAGTCTTCTCTGTGTTGTTAATGACTACCTGTCTCGTCCTTGCTATTTTATCTAAGTAGTTTTCTATATATTCGTCGTAATCGTCCATGTTACTGTCCGTTGGGATATTTTCGTCGTCTAAGAGGGACATGGGTTCCCTTCCAAACAACAGGAAAAATGGAGAGTAGCCTGTGGTTTCTTGAATCGTGGTATTATACGCGTGGGTGATAAAAGGGAGGATTTCATCCCAGTTCTTTTGGTCTGTGTTCACATACATGCTGATCATATTGATTAAAGTTCTATTTAGCCGTTCCGTTAGTCCGTTAGTTTGGGGGTGGTAGCTCGTTGTGAAGCAGTGTTTCACTTTGCACATTTTCATTACCTCCTTCATCAAATTGCTAGTGAATTGTGAACCTCTATCGCTAATAAGAAATTTTGGGGCCCCGTGACGTAAAATAATATGTTCGATTAAAAATGTAGAGACTTCTTTCACGGTTGCTTCTGATACTGCCTTTGTTTCAGCATACTTGGTATAATAATCAGTCAACACAATTATCCACTTCCTTCTTCTTTTCGTTGATGGCAAGGGGCCAACAAAGTCAATTCCGATTCTTTCAAAAGGGTAGTTAGCTGGGGGAATAGGTTGTAGAAGTCCAGAAGGCAAGTGATTTGAACCTTTCCGACTTTGGCAAAGATGGCACGTCTTTACAAATTCTGAAATATCTTTCAACATGGAAGGCCAATAGTATTTATTCTTCAATCGGTAAGTGGTTCTGGCGACGCCCAGATGGCCATTCAGCATATGGTTGTGGTATTCACTCATGACTTCCTTCCTTCTCTTCTTTGGCACTACCAGCAACCATGCCCTACCTTCAGGATTTGGATTTTTCTTGTAGAGACACCCATTTTCTTCTTTGAAGTTCTGTGTAATTGAACGCTTGTTTCCACTAAGGTTCTCCTTAATATTCTCAATAAAATCATCCTTTTCGTCTATTATTTGATTCAGAAATAGTCTTTCATAATCTTCGTCCCATTCGTTTTCAGGTAAGGGTCCTCTAGATAGACCATCAGCGTCCAGATGTTTTTTACCCGATTTGTGTATAATTTCGAAATTATATTCCTGAATCTTCAGTGCCCATCGTGCTAATCGGCCGGTCGGATCTTTCAGATTCTTAAGCCAGCATAGTGCGTGATGATTAGTTACGATTTTGAAGTGCCTTCCATATAGGTAGGGTCGTAACTTGGACATTGACCACACAACAGCTAGACATTCTTTTTCGGTAGTCGAATAATTTTGCTCAGGTTTGCTCAGTGTTCGACTTAAATATGAGATAACTTTTTCTTTATCGCCGAACTTTTGGACTAATGTTGCACCCAGGCCGATGTTAGATGCGTCAGTATGAATGTAAGTAATTGCATTCGGGTCAAAGTGCCCTAAGATTGGAGGATTTATCAATGCTACTTTAAGGGTTTGAAATGCTTTTTCTTGATTTTCTGTCCAGGTAAAAGGTACATTCTTTTTTATAAGACTGGTTAATGGATCGGCAATTTTTGAAAAACCTTTGATAAATTTTCTATAATATGAGCACATTCCTAAAAATGATTGAACTTATTTTATCTTTTTGGGCCGAGGAAAATCTCTAATAGCCTTGATATTATGCTCCGCTGGTTTTATACCATGTTGATTAGTTATATGGCCAAGAATCTCCAGTTCTTCGAAAGCAAATTGGCATTTTTTGTTGTTCAATTTTAAATTAGCCTCGCGAAAACATTTTAAAACAGCTTCTATTCTTTTGAGATGTGTTGGGAAATCCGAGCTATAAATGATTACGTCATCTAGATAACATAAGCAAATTTGCCATCTAAGATTACCAAGCATATTTTCCATGTTCCTCTCAAATGTAGCAGGGGCATTGCATAGACCAAAGGGCATTACGTTGAACTCATATAGGCCATGTGCTGTAGTGAAGGCTGTCTTTTCTTTATCTTTCTCCTCAACCTCTACTTGCCAATATCCTGATTTAAGGTCAATTGCTGAAAAGTATTTGGATCCTTGAAGTGTATCCAATACTTCATCAATTCTGGGAATTGGGTAAACATCCTTCACTGTTACATCATTCAATTTTCTGTAGTCAACGCAAAATCTGTACTTACCATCTCGCTTCTTGACCAAGATTACAGGGAAGGACCATGGACTCGAGGATGGTCTAATTATGCCGTCTCTGAGCATTTCATCAATTTGTTCTTTTATGATTTCTCGCTCTTTCGCGCTCACCCTATACGGCTTATGTTTGATCGGTTTCGCGCCTTCTGTATCGATCCGATGTTTCGCTAAGTTGGATCTTCCTAATCCCGACGAAAACAAATCCTCGTACCTTTCCAAAACTTGTTTCAATTGCTCCTTTTCCTTATATGCTAAATTTTCGTTTATCTGAAATTGGGGTTCTTCATGCTCTTTTTGTTCACTTTCTTCCATAAGATTCACTTCGGCTGGCTGGCTTCCAAAGCACAACGTTTGGTTTTTTAATATTTTTAATGGTCGAGGGTAAGGGTTTGTTATCCAGATATATGTTTCCTTATTCACAACATTTATTAAGCTTCTCGCTAGTCGAAGTCCATTTGTTTGAAACATTTTATGGTTCTCCTCGATGATGTATTCGCCATCCTCTGCTTCTACAAATGCATTAATCAATTTAATAGAAAGTTCTGGTATAATGGCATCCTTTGCACTTTTTATTTTCTTCTGTTGATATTTGATTACGTCACGATTTTCTGTCAAGTCATATTTGATTATTTCACGCTGACAATCAATTTTTGCGTTCATTTTCTTAAGAAAATCACGTCCAAGTATAAATATTCGCAAATGTGTTCTCATTATCACAAATTGATGTGTGATTGTTTTGTCATCAAATTTTATATTTAAAATAATATTTCCTACGATATCTAATTCTTTGCCATCGGGTCCGGAGCACATTTTATCAGGATTTATTATTTCAAGACCTGTGTTGAGAGCTGTATTAAGGTCGACCACTGAAAGATCGGCGCCTGTATCAATCAAAGCTTCGCAGATACCGATTCTATCCACGTTAATGTTCATTTTATATTTGGGGTCCAACTTTTTAATTCCATTTATGGTCGACTTGCTTTGATTGACGGACTCAGGCGCGATGTTTAGTTTAAATCTTCTAATGCGGCATATCTATTCCTTGTAGGGATACTCGAGTACGGGCTATTACTTACGTCCGCGTAGAGCAGAGGTCTCGACTTCTGAGTTCCATTATCCATTCGGATTTCTTCTTCGACCTTGTCTTGTGTAACTATGGGGTCCTCTTCCACAATTCTTACAAACCTGACTCTGCAATACCGCGCTACGTGTCCTGGCTTGTTACACTTGAAACATATTGGTCTCCCGTCTTCTGTCCTATTCCTATTTGAATTTGGATTCTTATTGTATGTTTTACTTGGGTAGACCGGTTTTGGCTCAGGATTGGGAGTGTAAGATCGTCTAGGGGCAGAGGCTTGTTCTGGTAATACCTCGGAGTGGGGGCCTGGGGCTTGGAGGTGTTCTGGTAGTACCTCGGAGCGGGGGCCTGGGAGGTGTTCTGATATGGTCTTCTGAACGACGTAGCATTCTTCCATTGCTCTTGATGATGGGGACGAGGAGAGCGTGGTCCATTATAAAGAGCTTTTGATTTTTCTGCACGTTCTTGGTAATTCTTTTCGAACAAATCCAGCTTTTTACAAATTTCTAGAAGTTCATTGGTATTTTTAGGAGGGTTTAGGTGAAGGGCAAAAGAGTATTCTTTCTTTAACCCTCCAATAACCCAGTTTATTTTAGTCTCTTCTTCCATTTGGGGGTCGACCTTGTTGCACAGTACAAGGATATCCTCTGCGAACCTGATTGCAGGTTCATTCCACTGCTGCATTCTGTTTAGCCTCATCTTCATTTCTTCTTTGTTGGCGTCTGAGGCAAAATCCTGAATTAGGCGGCTCTTGAAATTTTCCCAGCTGGTGAAACTTATCTTGTGTAGGTTCAGCCAGGTTTTGGCGCTACCAATCATATTCATGGCAGCATAACGAGAGATAATGTAGTCTGCCCAATGGTACAGGAAGCCAATTTCTTCAAGAGATTCAATCCATGGGCGAGGGTCTTCCGTTCCATCAAACTTGGGGATGTCGATGTTGGGATTCAGGACAACTGGGTCGGAACTAGCATCTCTACCAATTGTTGCACCAGGTTGCGGCTTGGCAGACTCTTCAGCCTTGATTGTCTCCTGTGCTGGGTCTTGCATCTTACCAGAGCGTGTTTCAACCATCCTACAAATTTATAAAAGGGAATAATGAGATAAGTCTACTATATGTAGCCACCAGAATAATTTATTTATTTCCTCACATCAAAGAGAGCAGTGAAGTCACACGTGTACCTAAATACAAATGATGATAATCTAAAAAATAATCTGTTTTAAATAAATATCATAGAATATAAAAATAAATAAATATATAATTTAAATTTCAAATATATTAAAAATGATATAAGAAATACGCCATTAATCATGATGTAACAATATTGAGGGGCGCTATGAGGTAGCTCTACCCTGGGTGCAAGACAAGGAAAGGATTCCTTCGAATAGAGACACACTGACAATTGGTTTGGAATATTTTGAATTAATTGGACCAACCACCAAGAGAAAAGTACAAGGTGGGATCAATAAATAAGGTGAATTATAATTTATAAAAAAAAAATAAGAACGATATTAAAAATTAGGACTTGATTTATCTACTTATATATTTGCCTTATTCTGTCTGTTTGTCTGTTTGTCTGAAGCTCACAGATAGAATGCGCGCTCATTGGCTGCAAGGGAACACGTGTCCTCCCTGCCCCCCTCTAGACAACCCTGTTATTCAAAAACCATACATCCAATCGCCATGAAATTCTGGGATATTATTAGGTATATCCCCGGAAAGGTTTTCGAAAAATAATTTCTTGAATATCTTGAATATCCTTAGAGTTATTTGCAGAATTGTAGATATAACTCGCAAGCAGCGCCGCCAGACGGTGATAGGCCTAAGCTTGCTGCTCCACCCCTGTTGACCTTGGGTCGGCGTGTGAGTCACAGCATGATGCAACAAAAAACACTCTCTCTGGGAATTGCGGCGTCAACAACCTGTAAGTTTGTGCCTCTCTCATAAACCTGTCTATACAGACCACCCTGTCTATAGCGACCACTCTAGACAACCCTGTTATCAGCTGTGTGATACATCCACCTGTCTATACAGACCACCCTGTTAATAGCGACCACCCAAGTCAACGTTTTTAGAATATATTCGCACTCGGGTAAACCCCGGGCGTTGCCCGGGCCATTCGTCTAGTTCAAAATAATCACCTTGGCTTTCTATACATCGTCTCCATCGTTCTGGCAACTTGTAAATACCCTCTTTATAGGCACTCTTAGGAAGCGTGTGAAAAAAAATCTTGCACCACTTTCTGGACATCTTCATCCAGTCAAATCGCTTTCCATTTAACTCCTTATTTAGTAGTCCAAAAAGGAAATAGTCAGAGGGGGCTAGGTCTGGACTATATGCAGGATGTTCTAAAACTTCAAAACCTAATTTAATTATTGTAGATACAGTTTTACATGATGTATGCGGCCTTGCATTATCATGAAGGAAGAGAACGCCTTTACTAAGCTTCCCTCTTCTTTTGTTTCTTATACCGGGCTTTAGCTTATTTACAAAAATGCCACAATAAAGGTCGCTGTTCATACGTTGCCATGATATTTTTCTATCCTCCAAAATTAAGTTTTCAACCGCATTTATCGTGCTTGGCGTCGCGGTAACACTTGGTCGTCCAGGTCGCTCAATATCGGAACATGTAATTTGTCCATTTTTGAACTTGTTAACCCATTTATAAATGTTTTTTTTTAAACAAACAAGACTCACCATAGATATTTTTCCTTCTTTGGCATATTTGAGATGTTTGAATACCTTCTACATTCAAGAAACGAATAACTGCACGTTGTTCCAGCGTGGTGCAATACTTCAAGGGAGCTTCCATTTTAGTTTATTCATAAGTTTCGCACCGCGCTTAGGAAAAAAGAACAGAACACCTCAAATAGTCTCTAGATGTTATATTTTTTAATATTCTGTGGTTTAAATTATTTTTGCTTTTTTAATTTTTAAGAAATAAGATAATTCACCTTATTT
Organism: Cordylochernes scorpioides; assembly: GCA_030710605.1. Classification (NCBI taxonomy): domain Eukaryota; kingdom Metazoa; phylum Arthropoda; class Arachnida; order Pseudoscorpiones; family Chernetidae; genus Cordylochernes; species Cordylochernes scorpioides. The sequence continues at coordinate 89,443,423 of CP092877.1, read as the reverse complement.
ATTGATCTCCCCTTACACTTTCAATTGCGAGCAAGATATTTGATCCATTAAAAGTTGCTTTTCCTGTGACTTTAATTCCCAAGCTGATATTACAGGAAACTTGGACGCAGAAGTTGACATGGGACGAAGTCCTACCTGGATGTTTAGTACAAATATTTTGGAAGTGGTTTAGCAAACTGAAACACTTGCCTAACATAGAAATCCCTAGATGGCTCTGTTTTAAGGACTCCTATGAAGAGAAAACCACTCTCCACATCTTTTGCGACGCCAGTCAGTTTGCCTATGCAACCTGTATTTTCCTCAGCATTGAAAAGGAAGATAGAGTGGACATCCAATTAATACAGGCTCGAACAAGAGTAGCTCCACTGAAGAAACTCACCATCCCAAGATTGGAGCTTTTGACTTGTCTGATTGGAGCTCGTTTGGCAGCTAACGTCATACAAGACCTGGGATTTGAGGAAATTCCAAGATTTTATTGGACCGATTCGACCAATGCTCTCTGTTGGATCCAAAGGGAAGACAACTGGGCAGCCTTTGTGATGAACCGTGTTAAGGAAATTCATAATCTTAGCTCCCCCGAATCTTGGCGCCACATACCAGGCCGATTAAACCCGCAGACCTCCCATCTCGGGGCTGTTCAGCAGAAACACTTAAGGAGACAAGATGGTAGGAGGGACCTGCATGGTTAAAGGTATCTCAAGAAGAGTGGCCCAAATCAACCATTATCCCTGATTTGGAAATTGTTTATTCTGAAAGGAGCAAGACCATCCTGAACACCTTGTGTACGACAAGAGAAAATGAAAATTTATTTGGACGTTATTCCCGATTTTGGTACGAATCACCGACTGGATATACAGATTCTTCAACAACGCCAAGATTGACAGAAGAAAGATAATTTCAGAAGATCTCAGTACAGAAGAAATCACTAAGTCAGAAATAATACTGATGAGACTTATCCAGAGAGAATCGTTTTCAGGGCATGAAGATAAGAAACTACAGGGCTTTAAGTTGCTAGTAGACTCTTCAGGGATTTTCAGAATAAAAACTAAAATTTGCAGAAGAGAATATTTCTCTAATTTTAGAATGCCCATTTTATTGCCCTCAGATCACTTCTTGGTCTCTTTTGCTCATCATGTGGAACCATGAAACCCACGGGCACGCGGTCTACAAACGCTCCTCGGTATTCTGAGAGAAAACTATTGGATACTAAGATTCAGGAAAACAGTCAAGAAGATTATCAATCAATGCATTCGCTGTAAACGATTTACCGCGACACCAGCTACTGTCGAATCAACATCATTACCAGAAGACAGAGTACGAGATGCTGCAGTTTTCGAAATAGTAGGTGTTAGGTTTTTTTATTATCATTATTATAGTAATCTATATGTTAGGTTTTATTTTTATTATTATTATTGTATTTTATTAATTAATTATAATTCATATTCATATAATTTTATTGTTACTTATCATCATTTTTTTTGTTGTTTTTCTCTTCTTCTGTTTTCTTTTGTGTTAAATACAACTAAATCGCATTAAATCGTAGTGTAATTCTCTTTTGTTGTGTGAAATAAATCGAATTGAATCGATTGAGTCAGCTCGTTCTTTCTCGAAGAAACATCAAAGAAAACGTGCTAACATTTTTTGGTGCCGAAACCTGGGAAAGAAGTAGAAGAAATAGAAAGTTTTTAGAAGCCATAGAAATAAAGAAAGGTAAGGTTTTGAATACGAATCTTTAAAATATGGAAACAGAAATCTTAATTTTTGAATCTCTGATTAAAAGTTTAGAATTGATAAAAGCAGATGTAGAATATAATTTAGAAGGCAATGATAAATACACACTTATGCAAAATAAAGAAGACTTGTTAAATTTAAAAGCTAGCTTTGATAATCAATATGTGAAATTAGTAAAATATAAAGGCATTAATGCTGAAGAAAAATTTAAGGTATCCTTTGAGGCAAAGTCTAAAATCAATTCTTTTTTGATAAAAATAAATAGATCGCTGGGAAATTTAAATAAAAATACATTTTCTGGTGAAACCAATTTAGAACTTCCTAAATTTCAATTGCCCACCTTTAGTGGTGATATTTCAGATTGGCTGAGTTTTAAGGAAATTTTTATTAGATCTATTGATCAAAATCCAACACTGGGAAATTTTGAAAACTTCAATATTTAAATTCTGCACTAAAAGGAAATGCCGCTAGACTTATTAGGGCGTTCAATATTTCTGATGAAAATTATCCTATTACCTGGCAAACCTTGGTCAATAGATTCGACAAAAAAGTGAATTGGCTTTTAAACAAATTCAAAATTTGTATGATCTAAAAAATGTAAAACAAGAATCGACTAAAGATTTACTTGATCTCCTGGACACTTGTAACGAAAGCATTCAGAATCTCTCTATCCTCGGATTGAAACGTAATAATTTATCAGATATGATTTTAATTCATATAATTCAATCAAAACTTGATCGTTCAATGAAAAAAGAATGGGAGATGAGTTTGCTTGAGAAAGAATATCCATCGTATTGTTGCACCAAGTTGAAGCTTTTCAGGGTCTCGACCTTGGTTTCTTCCTTCTTGGTGTTATACACGTTTCCCGAGCGGGTTTCCATATTAAAAGTAAATAAATAAAATTATATAAAAATAAATTACCTTTTAAAGTTATTGTGTTTATTTATTCTTGTCTTCCTTGTAGGTTGCGATCCGCAGTCTTCGTCCAGCTCCTCTCTCCCTCCAATAAGCAATAAAGATATATGTACAATAAATATTACAAAAGGAGTGAAACTATACAAAGGAATGATGCTAATATAAATATTCTGTTTTAAATAAATATTAAATATCATAGAATATTTTGAATAAATGTAAGGCGCATTAAAATTGATGTAACACTTCCCCCTCTCCAGAGGTTGTCACGTCCTCGTGAATGACCTCATCCATTCTCTCATAATAAGGCTTGATTCTTGAAACATGAACTATCAGAGGGTCTTGGCCCGGATTATCTTTCGGTTCTATTAGATAATTGACGCTAGACATCTTTTTTAATATTCTATATGGACCAAAATATTTTCTCAGAAGTTTCTCACACTTTCCTATTTTCCTAATTGGGGTCCAAACTGCTACTAATTCTCCTGGTTCGTAGCTTCTTTCCATGTGTTTCTTGTCATAGTTCTTTTTCATTCTTTCTTGAGTCTTTATTGTGTTGTTAATAACTAATTTTCTTGTTCTGTCTATTTTGTCTAAGTGATGTTTATGTATTCATCATAATCATCCTTGTCAATATCCACCGAGATATTCCTGTCGTCCAAAAGAGACGTGGGTTCTCTTCCAAACATCAGGAAAAAGGGAGAATATCCTGTGGTTTCCTGAATTGTAGTATTGTAAGCGTGAGTGATGAATGGGAGTATTTCGTCCCAATTCTTCTGATCAGTGTTCACATACATACTAAGCATATTGATCAATGCTCTATTTAACCGCTCTGTCAATCCATTAGTCTGGGGATGATAGCTCGTTGTGAAGCAATGTTTAATCTTGCACATTTTCATCACCTCTTTCATTAAATTACTGGTAAATTGAGAGCCCCTGTCACTAATAAGATATTGTGGGGCTCCGTGCCGGAGAAAAATATCCTCTACTAGAAATTTAGAAACTTCTTTCACTGTTGCTTCCGAGACTGCTTTTGTTTCTGCATATCTAGTGTAGTAGTCCGTCAGCACGATCATCCATTTTTTCCTGTTTTTCGTAGATGGCAGTGGACCAACAAAGTCAATTCCAATTCTTTCGAAAGGAAAGTTGGCTGGGGGAATAGGCTGTAGTAGTCCAGAAGGTAATTGGTTTGAGCCTTTCCTACTTTGGCAAAGGTGACACGTCTTAACGAATTCTGAGACATCCTTTAGCATGGATGGCCAAAAGTATTTACTCTTTATTCGGTACATGGTTCTGGCGACACCCAGATGGCCATTCGACATATGATTGTGATATTCTTTCATAATTTCTCTCTTTTTCTTCTCTGGAACCACAAGCAACCACGCCCTGCCTTCAGGGTTCGGGTTTTTCTTAAAGAGGCATCCATCTTCTTCTTTAAAGTTTTGCGCAATTGATCGCCTGCTTCCATTAAGGTTTTTCTTAACACTTTCGATAAACTTATCCTCTTCGTCTATTATTTGATTTAAAAATAGCCTTTCAAAATCCTCATCCCAATCAGTTTCTGGTAAGGGTCCCCTAGATAAGCCATCGGCGTCCAGATGCTTCTTTCCTGATTTATGTATTATATCGAAGTCATATTCTTGAATTTTCAATGCCCATCTTGCCAATCGACCTGTTGGATCCTTCAAATTTTTGAGCCAGCATAAGGCGTGGTGGTCTGTTACTATTTTAAATTGTCTTCCATAAAGGTAGGGCCGTAATTTTGACATTGACCAGACAACGGCCAGACATTCTTTTTCAGTGGTTGAATAATTTTGCTCCGCTTTACTTAGGGTACGACTCAAATATGAGATCACCTTCTCTTCCCCACCGATGTCTTGGACAAGTGTTGCACCTATGCCGATGTTGGACGCATCAGTATGAATATAAGTAGGCGCATTTGGATTGAAGTGACCTAAAATTGGTGGACTTAATAGTGCTGTTTTTAGGGTTTGGAACGCTTCCTCTTGCCTTTCTGTCCAGATAAATGATACTTTTTTTTATAAGGTTGGTCAAAGGGTCAGCAATTTTTGAGAAATCTTTGATGAATTTTCTATAATATGAGCACATTCCCAAAAAGGATTGTACTTCTTTGACCTTTGTGGGCCGAGGAAAATTTCTGACAGCTTTAATGTTATGTTCCGCGGGTTTTATACCATCTTTGCTCGTTATATAGCCGAGAATCTCCAATTCTTCAAATGCAAATCGGCATTTTTTGTCGTTTAACCTTAAATTAGATTCACGAAAACATCTAAAAACAGCTTCGAGTCTTTTGAGGTGCGTTGGAAAATCCGGGCTATATATGATAACATCATCCAGATAACACAAACAAATTTGCCATCTCAGATTTCCAAGCATATTCTCCATATTTCTCTCAAAGGTAGCAGGCGCGTTACAAAGTCCAAAAGGCATCACGTTGAATTCATATAATCCATGCGCTGTAGTGAAAGCTGTTTTCTCTTTGTCTCTTTCTTCGACTTCAACTTGCCAATATCCAGATCTGAGGTCTATTGCTGAGAAGTATGTAGATCCTTGGAGAGTATCCATAACTTCGTCTATTCTAGGGATCGGATAGACATCTTTTACTGTCACATTATTCAGTTTTCTGTAGTCCACACAAAATCTGTATTTACCATCTCGCTTCTTGACCAATATTACAGGAAAAGACCAGGGACTAGAAGATGGCCTAATTATGCCTTCTGTAAGCATCTCGTCAATTTGCTCTTTTATAATATCTCGTTCTCTAACACTTACCCTGTAAGGCTTGTGTTTAATTGGCTTCGCGTCTTCTGTGTCTATCCGATGTTTTGCCAAATTGGTTCTCCCTAATCTCGACGAAAACAGATCTCCATACCTTTCTAAAACTTGTTTTAACTCCTTCTGTTCCTTTGGTGAAAGATTTTCGTTTACTTGGAATCTAGGTTCTTCATTCTCTTCTACCTCTCTTTCTCGACTCATATTTATTTTCGCTGGACTACTTCCAAATGCCAAAGTTTGGTTTTTCATTATTTTTAATGGTCGAGGATACGGATTAGTTATCCAGATATGTGTTTCCCTATTTATAACATTGATCAAGTTTCTTGCTAGACGAAGTCCATTTGTTTGAAACATTTTGCTGCTCTCCTCGATAATATATTCCCCATCCTCTGTTTCTACCAATGCCTTGATCAGTTTAATAGAACATTCCGGTACAATGGAATCCTTGGCACTCTTTATTTTCAACATTTCAAAATTGCTTTCGTCATGATTATTCGTCAAATCGTATTTCATAGTTTCTTGCTTACAATCTATTTTCGCGTTCATTTTCTTAAGGAAATCTCTTCCAAGAATTAATGTCCGTAAATGCGTTTTCAATATCACAAATTTGTGTGATAATGTTTCGTCATCAATTTTTATATTTAAAAATATACTTCTACCATGTCTAATTTTTTTCCATCGGGTCCTGCACAAGTTTTTGCGAGATTACTTATACCATGGCCTGTATCGAGGGCCGTTCTGAGGTCGACCACTGAGAGGTCAGCGCCTGTATCAACCAAAGCTTCAAAAGTCCCTATCTTGTCCACATGAATTTTTAATTTGTATTTAGGGTCCAACTTCTTGATTCCATTTATGGTCGACTTGCTTTGATTGACAGATTCAGGCGCGACGCTTAGTTTAAATCTTCCAACACGGAATATCTATTCCGGGTAGGAATATTTGTCTGTGGGCTATGACATACATCAGCATAAAGCCGAGGTCCCGATTTATCTGATATTCCATTCATTTGGCATTTCTCTTCGACCTTCTCTTGGGTAGCTGTTGGATCCTCTTCTAGGATTCTTATAAACTTAACCTTACAATAACGGGCCACGTGCCCTGGCTTGTTACACTTAAAGCAGATTGGTCTTCCATCTTCCGTCCTATTTTTGTTCACTTCTTGGCCTTTATTGTAGGTGTTTCTCTGAAGGTTTGGTTTCGGCACAAAGTTTGGATTATAAGGACGTCTAGGGGTAGAGGGCTGGGGAAAGTTGTTTCGATACTGCCTCGGAGTAGGAGAGGAGTCATTCTTGTAATTATTGTAAACAGGGGCTTGGGGCCTGGAAGTGGTCTGATAGTTTCGCGTGGCAGTCGGCGGCACGTTCCTCGATTGTTGTTGGGGTCTAGAATAGCGTGGACCATTATATAGGTTTCTGGATTTCTCCACACGTTCCCGATACTTATTTTCAAAAGAATCCATTTTCTTGCACACGACAAGAAGTTCATCGGTAGTTTTAGGAGGGTTCAGATAGAGCGCGAATGAGTACTCTTTTTTCAGTCCTCCAATAACATGTTCTATTTTTGTTTCTTCTTCCATTGCGGAGTCAACCTTGTTGCACAACACTAGGATGTCTTCCGCGAACCTGATTGTTGGTTCATTCCAGTTTTGCATTCTATTGAGCTTCCTTCTAAGTTCTTCTTTATTCGCGTCCAGAGAAAAATCCTGAATGAGGCGGATTTTAATATTTTCCCAACTCGTGAAACTAGCTTTGTGTAAATTCAGCCAGGTTTTAGCACTTCCCGTCATGTTCATGGCGGCATAACGGGCAATTATGTAGTCTGCCCAATGGTAGAGGAAACCAATCTCTTCGAGGGATTCTATCCATGGGCGAGGGTCTTCTGTCCCGTCATATTTCGGAATTTCTATATTGGGGTTTAAAGCAACTGGTTCGAAACCAGCATCTCCACCAATTGTTGCAACAAGTTGAAGCTTTTCAGGGTCGTCGACCTTGGTTTCTTCCTTCTTGGTGTTATACACGTTTCCCGAGCGGGTTTCCATATTAAAAGTAAATAAATAAAATTATATAAAAATAAATTACCTTTTAAAGTTATTGTGTTTATTTATTCTTGTCTTCCTCGTAGGTTGCGATCCGCAGTCTTCGTCCAGCTCCTCTCTCCCTCCAATAAGCAATAAAGATATATGTACAATAAATATTACAAAAGGAGTGAAACTATAAAAAGGAATGATGCTAATATAAATATTCTGTTTTAAATAAATATTAAATATCATAGAATATTTTGAATAAATGTAAGGCGCATTAAAATTGATGTAACAGTATGAAAAGAATATTTCTTTCCTGGAACGATTTGCTGGAAGTCTCGGGAGTTTTCAGAATAAATAAAATTCAAAACAATTCTACAAAATGAATAAATCCACTCATTCTCATTCAGCAACATTTGCCTCTGGCTCTAGTATAGATAGCAGAGTCAAGTCATGCGTCTTATGTAAAGGTGAACATTTTTTGTTAAAATGTCCTAAGTTTAATGGTATGATGTTACCTGAAAGATGGACATTTGTAAAAGATAATCGTCTATGTTACAACTGTCTAAGATCTAACCATAGAGGATCGTCATGCGTCTTCGCGCAAAATTGCAAATCATGTAATAAGAGACATCATACTCTTTTGCATCAGTTCAAACCTGAAATGTTAAGTCCTGTTGCGGACATATCTCCATTGACACATGCCAGTGTCTCATGTTTTGCAGACAACAAAAGTCATGATCGGATATTACCTCTACGGCTTTAATAATAAAGGTCAAATCGGAAAACGGGGTACTTCAAACATGTAGAGCCCTCATAGACACAGGCTCTCAAAGGTGTCTTATAACAAATAGTTGTCGAAAGAAATTAAATCTTCCTCTTGCTGATTGTAAAACTACAGTTTTTGGTTTGGGAAACAAACTTGTAGAACAATCAATAGGTGAGGTCTCTCTCCAATTTAGCCCACATTTCTCTCAAACCTAATATTCAACGCCAATCCTATAGTCATTGATAAGATCACATCATAATTGCCCAATTTCTTTATAGAAAAGGATAATTGGCCTTATTTGAAAAATCTTCTGCTGGCTGACCCCAATTTTGACAAATCTAGCCAGATTGATTTAGTGATAGGAGCAGAGCTTGCTCCATGCTTATTTAACGGGAAGGTTAGATTCCAAAATTTATCTGGACCCACTGCGTGCGGATCCAAATTGGGATGGTTACTTACAGGTAAAATATTACTGTCAGGTGAAAATTCCAATCAAGATATAACTATGTTCGCGTCGGAGGAACAAGATGATTTTCTAAAAAAATTCTGGGAGCTGGAGTCAGTACCCTCTGCCAAATCTTTAACCAGAGAAGAAATTTTGTGTGAAGAAATATATATTAATAACCTCAAAATTCTGGAAGATGGAAGGTACTCTGTTGGGCTGCCATTTAGAACATTGCCAACTCTTGGCGAATCTAGGATCAATGCTCTGAAACGATTTCTATGACTTGAAAGAAAATTACAAAAATCTCCAAGTATCCTAAAACAATATTGAGATTTCATGGACGAATATCTTCTAATCAATCATATGGAGCTTATTCCCATTGATGAGCTGGATACACCTTCAGGACAATGTTATTATATACCTCATCATTGTTTTTAAGGAGCAAAGCACTACCACTAAATTAAGAGTTGTTTTTGATGCATCTTGCAAAACTAGCAATGGCAAATCTCTAAATGACTTTCTTGATGTAGGACCAAAACTACAACAGGACATCTTCAACATTCTGATAAGATTTCGAACACGCCCAATAGCTTTTTCAGGAGATATAGAGAAAATGTATCGCCAAGTAAGAATCGATTCTAGGGATTGTGATTTCCAGAGAATTTTATGGAGAAAAAACCATCAGAACCTTTATTGGATTATAGACTACTGACTGTGACATATGGATTGTCTTGTGCGCCATATCTCGCCATGCGTACCCTACATCAACTTGCAAGGGACAAGGTGTCAACTTTCCCAGTGGCCTCATAAATAGTACAAACCGATTTTTATGTTGATGACTTGCTTTCTGGTGCAGACACAATTGAAGAAGCTACATGTCATATTCGTGAAGTCAATAATCTTCTTTCTTCAGCCGGATTTTCTCTTAGGAAATGGAGATCAAACGTCCCAGAGGTCCTTTCTGGATTATCAGAACAGGTTGAAGATAGGCATAATCTTTGAGATTTTGAGAGTGATTCATGTGTCAAAATACTTGGTATTTGTTGGAATCCTTCCTTGGACATTTTTCAGATTCTTGTTAATGACATTCCAGAACAAACAAATTCTAAAAGACATTTGTTGTCCCACCTCTCCAGAATCTTTGATCCTATAGGCTGGCTGTCACCAGTTATTATTCGTCTTAAAATTTTGCTTCAATCACTTTGGAAACAGAAGTTGAATTGGGATGATCCCTTGCCTGATACTTTGTGCTCTCAATGGAAGAAAATCAAAAAGGAATTATCCGTATTAAATAAAATTCAAATTCCTAGGTACTTCTCGTGCAGGGGAGCTTTACTTTCTGTTGAACTTCATGGTTTTTGTGACTCTTCAGAAGTTGCATATGCGGCAGTATTTTATATAAGACCTCGTTTCAAATCGGGCCAAGTGAAAGTTTCTCTAATTGCTTCCAAGACGAGGGTAGCTCCTCTGAAAATGATTTCCATACCACGGCTGGAGCTGTGCGCTGCTCTTCTTCTCGCAACCTTATATGATACTATTCGCAATTCTTTATACTTACAAATTGATAGAGTATTTTTATGGACTGATTCCAAAATTGTTCTCAGCTGGATTAAATCTAAAGCTAGACATTGGAAACCATTTGTCGGAAATAGGATTGCTGAAATTCAAAGATTGACTTTACATTCTTCCTGGCATTATGTCATTTCGAAAGATAATCCTGCAGACTGCGCTTCCAGAGGTATAACTCCTTCAGAGCTGGTGGATCACTCTCTTTGGTGGCGAGGACCAACTTGGCTCTCGGATGTGAACTTTGAAGATCCAATTCAAACTCAATATGATTTTCCGAAAGAAATTTCAGGTGAAAGACGAAAAACATTCTCTGTTTTTCATTCCACTAATCTTCTTTTCCCAGACTTCATTTTCAAATACTCAAATATCAACGAACTTGTTTGAATTACAGCATGGATTTATAGATTTGTATTCAATGTCCGATGTTCTTTCAATGAAAGAAAGAAAGGACATCTATATATAACGAATATACAAACATAAATAGTAAATACAAAAGATTAATACTGGAAGCACTGATTTCATCAAAATATAATAGTATAAATAGACACATAGATATCCCGGAGACATATGATAGGCTGGTCCAAAAACTAAAATAGAATTATCCGTTTTCTCTTCATCACACCACTTAACAATTAGCATATAATAATAATAACCAATTGACTAATTTACATAGCAATAATTTTTCTTAAATAATAAAATATAAAACTTCATTAATAATCCTAGATATGCAAAAAATAGCTTATATATATATGTATAAATAAATATTGGGCATATACTGGATATAAACTATTAATCAGCTAGTATTTCTAGGGGCAACACGCCTCTCTTTATCTAGGCTTTTCTTTGAGTTAAACTAAATCACGTGGGTATGAGATCCACTCACGCTCTACAAGAACAAAGCGAGAAACCATTTTAAAATATATATTTATATCTGTACATACATTACTACTTAAAATTGTATCTATTATTCCTGTAGAAGGGCAGCTTGCGCCCGAAAGCTCGAATTGATTTTTCAAATAAAGAAACTTATCCTTCTTGAATCTATTCGTTAATATAATTATTGAAAGGATTATTCGTCTTAAATCAAAAAGGACATCTATCTTCAAGCGAATTAACAAGTTCAATTCACAATATCATTCGTTTCATCCAAAGTTCTGAATTTCAATCAGAAATTACCTGTTGCAAATGTTGGGTCAGATTTCCATCAAACAGACCCAACAAAGATGTAAACATTCTTTTACATCATATATATATACAAGCAGTGTCTCGCCGAAAGTGTTTGGTGTGCAGATGGAAGTCCCACAGCAATGGCCGACGGTGGTTCAAAGGCCAAGCCAGGGGAAGACACAGCCCTGGACGTGAATCCCAAGATCTGCCAGGGGAAGACACAGCCCTGGACGCGTATTCCAAGATCTGCTATAGGAAGATGACATCGGCCCTGATTGAGTAGCTATAAGCCCGATGCATACAGATGCAGAAGAAGACCAAGAACCGGGGAGACATTCAGTTGGAGACGATGACTATACCGTTAAAGTTCACCCACAGTCCAGCACGGGATCTACACCAGAATTGGACTTCGAGCATACGTCTTTGTAAAACCTTCCTTCTTTTAATTTGTATATAACTTGTGACATCACATTTTGATAGATGGGGCCTATTTAGTAATATTTTTGGACTTCTTAAAGAAGAAATTAGCATATAAGTTTCTCAGAGGGGCAAGCATCCTAAATTTTATTTGATTTCATTGTTAATCTAAATTATCTCTCAATAAGAAAGATAAATTTTAAATTTTCGTTAATATTTATTTTATTCTAAATTGATTTCTCATAAGTCGAGCGAGTATATTTACTAATCCATAATTTTTTCTTTAAAATAAAAATATAATAAAATATTATTTTATTCCTTAATTTTTATTTATAATAATATTATTAATCTTAATATTCCGAGAATTTTGTATATTCAAGTTTTTATTACTCTGTGAGAAATTATTGAGGTTGAGGTGACCAAAGGAGAATAATTTATCATATAAATATTTAAATCAATAATTTTTTTATTATACTCGGAATATATATATCATTTAATTTCCTAAAGGAATCAATTTATTTTTTAACCTACAATTTTTTTTCTTGCGGCAACACGGTAAATTGGAGGCGTGGTCAAGATCACGTGCGTGTTTTCTTTCGACGAATGAAAATGCCAACCAATAGGAACTTTGGCGCGAGCAGCGAATGAAAATGGACAGGGGCAAGCATAAAAGAGAATTTCTTTGCCAAAATAGGGGGCTTTTTGCTTTTTGAATCGATGTCGCTCAGTCTAGACAGTTTTTGATCGAGCGTCCAAGCAGGCTGGGGCAAGTTTCCAGGAAGGAGGAGAGCGATTTCTTATCAGGAGAGGTATGCAGTCGAGATATTAGGTAAGTCAATTTAGATTTTTGCTGTAAAGGTCTATATAATAAAACATGGCGAAGCCATGATAGATATCAAAGAAATTTCCTTTTTATGTTTAGCCAACATGTTTTGCCAACTATGGCGAGTTTATATGGTGAGGACATATCCATGTTTTGATAGGTAAATTATTTCTTGTCCATGCAAGGTTGCCCTTGAAATGAGATGTTGTAATTTTATATTGTGTTAAATAAAAACCATGGCAATACAAAATTTTGATAGACTCAACTATTTTAGCTATTTTTTTGGTATTAAGAAATTTAGGGTATTAAGCCTATTAAGAATATTGAATTTCTTTGTTTTTGCCTACTTATGTCATGTCATACTAAATACAATTTGTTTTATTTTGTGTAAAATTCCTTTTGCCGAATAAAGTTAATGTGGGTATTTATATAATGTGTGTTAATGTTCATATCAAACCACATATCACATATAAACCTTGGTGTGTATGTTATAGATTTTGAGTGTGTATGTTTAAATTTTAGTCTACAGTGACTAAAGTCCAAAGAGGCTTATTGCCTTTACTATAAATTGCGAATATGTATGCACCTGGATTTTACCCATGAGTTAGATGAGATCAGGATATAGATGTCATAGTGAGACGTAAGGACAAAATCTTACAATTGGTGCTAAACTACAAATCACATGTAAACCCGGGTGTATACTATATTTACCGTATATATATATATATATATATATATATATATATATATATATATATATATATTGAAACTACTTTAAGCTAGCCAGGCTAAGATAGAAACGTTTCCAAAATGGAATGTAAGAGTGAATCTTACAATTGGCGCCACTTAACGTGGGGCCGAGCCTCCCGAAAATCCCAAATTTTAATAAAATTAAAATTTGAAAAAAGTAGGCCTGCGAACCCTTGAGATTAAGAAATTAGGTATCACTGCATATTTTAATTATAAAAATTTGCTCAAGTATTTTTAGTAAATAACAAAAATTCATATCTCTACCTATATTTTAAAAAAATACGTTAGGCTTAAAAAGAGCGCGTGTCGTATTTATGCATACCTTATATATTTTTTGTGTAATTTTAGTAAATAACAAAAATTCATATATCTACCTATATTTAAAAAAAAATACGTTAGGCTTAAAAGGAGCGCGTGTCGTATTTATGCATTTCTTTATATATATTTTTTGTGTATTTTTAGTAAATAACAAAAATTCATATCTCTACCTATATTTTAAAAAAATACGTTAGGCTTAAAAAGAGCGCGTGTCGTATTTATGCATACCTTATATATTTTTTGTGTATTTTTAGTAAATAACAAAAATTCATATCTCTACCTATATTTTAAAAAAAATACGTTAGGCTTAAATAAAATTCCACGAGTTGAACATTTCATGCTTTTATGTCGAAATTTTCTTTATCTAATCACGACGCCTTTTACATTTTTTTTATTTTTCATGATGTTGGAAAAAGCTTTGCTTAAATGTCTACCACGATTCAGCTATTTATCGCTAAGACAAAATTTTTTTTTTCTCCTATTTATTTTCCTATGCATTCATGGAAATACGTTATACTTAAAATAAATAAAAGATAACGTTGTAAGTTAAAAATTTTAATTACGTTAGGTTTATAATGAAAGAACGTTGTAAGCTAAATTTTATTGTGTTAGGCTAAAATAGAAACCCACGAGTTGAAGAAGGTATTTTATGCTTTAGTGTATAAGATAATTTCTGCCATTTATTGTTGTTTTTTAACTTCATGTCGATTGCACACATTAATTTTTTTTTATTATCATAATTTGTTTTGAGCTTAGCATATACATTATTCCAACCTTTCAATTTCAGGTTAATAGAAGCATCTTATGGTTGATGTGTACCACATTTTTTCTAAGTTTCGAATATTGGAGAAATAATTTCTTCCTTTGTATAGATCCTGAAATTTTGGGACGCTAACTTAAGCCTAGAAATAATGTTTTCTCAGAAACCTGAGAATTTCCCACAAGCTCCAAATTTAGAACCTCTAGGGATATCTTTGATTGACACGTTGGGGCAGCGGCCACATCTGTAGAGAGGTGGAATGATTGACGTGAAAAACAACAGATGTGCATACAGGATGTTTTCGAGGGGGAAGGTAAGCTAGGGGGAATGGAGATATTTTTGAGGGGAGATGTGCAAAACACATGTATAGGCAATAGCTGGAAAGTGAAAAAAACAATTAGAGACAGTTCACTGCCAGCTCTCGAGTTGAAAGGTTAGTTCTGCTATCCTCCCCGCTTTTGCGGGTAGGTTTTTCACGTCTTAAATATTCCATCTTCTTTTGTTTTTCACTATTACCTCCCTAATTATAAAGTCAATGCCATTTATTTATACTACACACAGTTTAATAATTCTTATATATTTTAATTATTTCCATTCAACAAAATTTTCCGCTCGCATAAGTCTGATATTACCTTTGAATTTGTCAAATTGTTCTCCAGTTACCTCCCATCCTTATAGTGTCTAGAATTTATCAATATGATAATCCAAAGCATTTATTTTCTTTTCTGATGTGCATTGACTTACGATTTATTTAATTTTAAATATTTGTATTTTCTGTATTTAAGGCTTCATGCCTTAAATGTTCCATCTCCTTTTAGTTTCTCACCATTATTTTTTTTTATTAGTAGGTCAATACGACTTATTTCAAGGTTTAATAAATTTTGATTTTAAGTATTCTTTTCTTCAACAAATTGATTCCACTTGATAAATCCGGAGATATTTTGAACTTTGTTATTGCTATAGTACGCTTAGCCCTCTCTTATCTTTCCGATGTCGAGCACTATCATTGTAAACACAAAGATTAGAAAACTTTGTTTTTTTTTTCTTATCTAGTTTGAAGGAAAAACGTACATTATCACGCGGTTTAAGTTAATCTCATATAGGCTCCCAATTGATCTTTTATTTTTTTTTAAAGTTATTTCATACTGATTTTTCTTTCTTTATTTAACAATTCAATCGTTTATTTGATACTTTATGCCATCTCAAGGGTATTTAGCTTACTAGGATAAGCGTGATTTCGGAGCTTTTCTGATATATATTTTAAAGATATAGCCTATGTAATGTAATAATCTAGATTATACCAAAGAGTAGAGATTTCTATATATTTTAAATCTTTATTTGTCCTAATAATGGCACGTTGTCATTTTATTTTGTCATTTTGTGATTTGTCATTTTTTTTTTGCTAACCGAGACAATGTCTACCTCGAAGTATTTTCGCAATTTTGCAGTTATATGAATATAATGTTTGGACATAATGTTCGTTTTACTAAATAATTGTATTTATTTAGCTTTATTTATTCTCGGGTCTTTAGCTTTGTTTATTTAATTTTGTAATCCACTTATTTCATCTTACACTTGTAAAGTGATGCAGCAGTATTTATTGACATCATATATATAATTATATTTCAGCAACTTTAGATGAGTCTACATTATTTATTTTAATCTCCTTTCGCAATTAGACATGCACACTTATTGATTTTTTTAAAGCAGATATTGGGTAGATATGATGTATCCAGAGACAATCTCCACATTTATTTCAATCTCTTAGTTATGGGAAGGCGAAGCGCCTTTATGACTTTAGTAGTTTGATTTTATTAAACAATTAAATATTGTGTGTATTATTCACTTACTACTTTATATATTTTAATTTTATATTCAGTTATCCATCTCCCAATTTATCTTTTTGTTTACTTATCTATCTAGATCTCACAAATATTTTTGCGTATCATGGGTCCAAGAGATAATCCCGATTATCGACTCTACTTTCTCTTTAGTATTTAGAAGTATTAATTTAATTTATATCTATTTATTTTTTTTGTATTCAACATTTGCAAACAGCATGATCTGTAACTATATATATTTTGGATTATTGCATTCCCGATAGTGTACACGAGATAAAACAGTATTTGATATTCTTTCATCTTGGTAACTTTATATGAATGTGCATTTCTCTTAAGATTGAACCCTGATATTTTTAGATAAGCGTATAGCTCGCTTGCTTCTTTAAATCGTTGAATAGGATCATATTTTTTCGATAGGGTATAATTTACTATAGATGCCTACATGTCGAAATACAATCACAGCGAAATTCCAAGATGGCGATCAAATGACGCGCCAGGCAACCGACTTTCATTCCATACTGCCTCCAACTATATTTTGATCTTAAATATCCTATATACACACTGGTATGAGGTCACCTTGAAGTGTTATAAACGTGCAATTTTTTTCTTTTACAAAAATAACTTAGGAAAAATTTCAAAGATTCTTCTATTCTGAAACATTTTCCCTTGGACGAGGACAAATAAAAACATCTCGATAGTATTAAATTTACAGTAAATATTTGCCAGCAGAAGGCATGATGAGATTACATGAAATTTAAACCAGTCGTATGTTTAGTCTGTTTCTTCAGTTGTAATTTGACACCGTCATAAGATAAAGAAAATGAACAGTACGCTATATCTTGATGCTGGATATTTTCTGTGTCAGGAAGGTGTAGTTATTCTGTTTAATGAGAATTCCAATAATTATCGAAATTTAGCAAATTATCTTTGGGGAATTGGACAACTGTCTTGAAATAAAAATTTTGAACTGCTTGAGTAGAAAAAAAAAATCCTGGAGTTAGAGTGGACGACTAGTAGTACAGACTGACCACTCGACGCAGAAAACTCTAGTGATCAATTGTTGTGTTAGTTCGCTGTAGACAAGAAGAACTTTGATTCTCAGGATACTCGATAGGCAGAATTTCGAGAATTGATAAGGTCATGGTTAAAGTTTACACAGGCATATGGGGGGTAAAGGCAGCTATTTAAAACAAGATAAGAGGCAGTCTTATGTCTTAAGTACTTTCAGTGGAAGCAGATGCCACTGCAAATTTCAATCTAATATTTTTTTAATTTGAAGTCATGCATGACGAGTTAGCACGGGATTGACGCCTGGACTGGCTTCCATTGGGATTAAACGAGCCTGCAAAGAACTAGGAGAAGTGTAACATGTCACACCAATATACCAAGAAATATTTAAGAAGGTTTACGTTGAGCCAACTGAAATTAGTAAAAAATTAAGAAATTAAGATCTTATTCTTTGAGTTTTACACTAATTTCAATTACGCGATATGGACGGCGTTATAAGTTGGGTGAAAATGATTCTGCCGCAATGGGATGGTCTCCTGGAGGTGTTACGATCAATATTACTTATTGAATGCCGGGCGGGATCGCATGAAGCATTAAATGACATCAAGAAATGATTAAAGAAACACCCTAGAGGATTGGGGATCGACAAAATGATGACATGAGAAATGATCAACATAGCACATTGGCAGCAAAATAATATCTTGCTATTGTATGGACAGCCACTTCTTCCTGAAATGTGCAGCGGGTGTTGGTCCCAGAGTTAAGCCCTTTGAGGCGACACTTCCCTTTGCAGATGACATAAAGACGCATGGCAAAAACAGCATATAAGCTTTAAACTGACTTCAATCCCTGCCATAAATTTAGTATACCAATAGCTATAGAACCGCTGGAAACCTCCATACACTGTGTGAATATTTTAGAGAGAAATGAGCGATTCAATTCTATGAGCCATGAGGTATCCTGTAAAATCGGAGCTGTACCCCATTCAATTTTTTTAATAGTAGTCGGTGCGAGATATTTCCAGAACTTTTTTTTCTTTTTAACTGTCATATAATTCGAAAAAACTAGAAAACCACACTATTTTTGATACAGTTTACGTCTAGCATCCATGTGAACTCAATATGACTATTGAACGAAAATCGAAGACTAATGAGCGAGCCAACCTAAGGAGAACGAGTTTAATAGGCTTACAATTAGTAGTTGAAGCAAACTATTCGCACAATTTTGTTATGTTCTCTCTCTAACTGATCTATGACATTATAGGTTTTTTTTAACAAGGTGACCACCCCGCCGAGTGTATATGGAGGTATAAAGGCTTAAAGGTCATAGGCTGTTGGAATAATATTACACTAGTAATGATTAATAGTTCATTCTGATATACAGTAAAGGCAGAGAGGACAGCGCCTCTACCAGTAGGCTATCATAGCTAGTTAGTTTCAATACACCCAGAAAGAGCTTATCTCCTCGAAGGGGAGATTAAAGGGGTGGAAACGGGTTCTCTGGAATTTTCCTCGAAATTCTGCGATAGCTCACGCCCTGAACGAATGTCAGACTTTTGTATAGAGCTGGCAGGGGAGGGATAGTACACTAGAGTAGTTCAAAATGAAGAATGATAATAGATCGGGATCCAATTCCCGATGACGGGTTTCAGGGAAACACCAGAGGGATGAAAAGGCAGTGAAATGTGTTGAAAGCGTTGAAGAGAGATGCGGGAGAGGTGATGAATAAGAGATAAAAGGAATGAGAAAGTGTTGAAAGAACGATGAAAGAGTGATGAAAAGGCAGTGAAATGTGTTGAAAGCGTTGAAGAGAGATGCGGGAGAGGTGATGAATAAGAGATAAAAGGAATGAGAAAGTGTTGAAAGAACGATGAAAGAGTGGTGAAAGGGCAGTGAAATGTGTTAAAAGCGATGGAAGAGAGATGCGGGAGAGTGATGAAAGAGCGTTGAAGTGTGTTAAAAAGGCGATGAAAAAGCGTTGAAGTGAGCTAAAAGGCGATGAAGAAGAGTCGAAATGTGTTGGAAGCGTTGAAGAAAGATGCGATGGAAGTAAGTTGAAAGGCGTTGAGGATGATGAAAGAGTGAGAAAGCGTTGAACGGTGATGAGAAAGAGATAGAAAGATGCAGAAAGATGTTGAAAGAGAAAGAATTGAAGAAAGTTGGATAGAGAGTTTTGTAAATAGTAGATAAAGGTTGATAGGAGAAGGTGCGTCCAACGTTTAGAGAATAGCTGTTGGCTGATAGGACGATGGAACGATTTTTAACTCTTCATCAAGTGGTTGATGGATAATTTGTTTTAGACTAGATACCAATATCTGTAAATAGTACATATTATGCACTGAGAGTTTGTGTAAGCTGATTTACCTAAGTTTCAGCAACTGTACACTCTAATTTATATACATAGGTCTTTATTAGTTACAATACTAGATTATATATTAAATAACAAATATGTATTCTCCCTTTTAGGAAGCAATTTTTATTGGCTGCAATCTTGGTTTTAATGTTGGTATATGATATTTAAGAGTTACTCAGTTTTTTTTCTTTAACAACGCTTTGTTCTTAGTGATAGACTGTGATTTAAAGAGTTCCAGCTTTCTTTTATTTTTTTTAGCTACGAGTTTGTTTTAGCGTTGTAATGAATCTTAAAATTTCGGTTTTCCTTTTTTATTTTAAGCTACATCTTGTCCTAGTGTGATGATGAACTTTAAAGAGTTTTCAATTTTTATTTTAAGCTAACAATTTTGTCTTAATATTATGGTGAACTTTGAAGAGTTTGCAGTTTTCTTTTTATTTTAAACTATAACGTGTGTTTCAAACTTCCAGTTTTTCCTACTTTATTTCATGTTAACAATTTTGTCTTAGTGTTATGGTGAACTTTGAATAGTTTGCAGTTCTTCTTGTTATTTTTAAACCATAACGTGTGTTCTAGTGTTAAGTGACCGTTGAAAGGAGCTTTAACACCCTGTTTCAGTGTTAATGTGTTATTTGTCTCAACCTTGTCTTCGTGCAGCATATCGTGTCACAACCTTGCTGTAGTGTTTGTTGCCATCTTTAAAGATCTTCACAATTTGTTTTAATATTAGTGTGTCATTTAGAGAAAATTGTCACAACCTTATCCTTGTATAGTACACCGTTTTTACACCGTTTTATTTAATGAGTTATATGAGAGATTTTAGATATAAAATAAGAGTTACTATTTACCTGAGCCAAGTCGACCAAGCAGTTAGAGCAAGAGGGGGGAACTCAGATATTTCCTCCTTCCACGTGACGCCACTGTTTACCCCGACCGGTTGGTCCAGATAAGAGGGAATACCAGGAAACTCTGTCTTCCTGACATCACTCCCTCCACACGAGAAACAGCGTCCCGCTGTTTACTAGTCGGTCACATGACCTGGGGCAATCTGTTCTTGTACTTCGGGGTCGTCTCTCTCGGGTCTTGTTATCTTGGGTTTTCGTCTTATCCTAGTGTAGAATTGTCACAATCTCCCATAGTGTAGTACATAGTTGAAAGAGTCTTCACAACCTTGTTTTAATGATAGCTTGTCATCTTTAAGAGTTGTATCAACCTTGTTTTAATATAACACATCGTTTTGAAGAGCTCTCACAACCTTGTCAGGATATGATTTAGGAAAATTTAGTTTTTTTATTTTTATGCTACAATTTCGTCCAACTGTAGAACCAGAGGAACCACGAGAGACAGCAATCTTAGGAAACCCGCTAGAGGTAGTAAATAGGGCAATTGGTGGCAATGTTGACGGCCCTGAAATACGCCGTTCGACCAGGGTCAAGAGGCCCACTGAGTGCAGATTGTGTCCAGGTTGCCAATGATTAAACCTATAGAATGTGTACTAGAGTTTAGTTAAATTTTGATCATAGTATGATGTGTTAGAACGTGAGTTAAAGGCCATAGACTGTGGTTTTTTTTAAGAGTTTAAGTTTTTTTTACGCTACAACCTTGAGTTTGTGTTAAATGTTCATTGTACGGAGTTTCAGTTTTTTTTTTATTGAAGAGGCTATTCTGTATTAATAGCATGTTGTGATTTAACACTTGAGTTCAACAGTATATTTTGTTTTGATTTTTTTATTGAAGGTTATGAACAGTGGTTCAACTTTAAAAATAATTAGAGAACTTAGACGCATTAGATATCTGCTGTGCTTGTAATATATTCGCTATGGGTTAAAACACAGCCCAAAGAGAATTTCTAATGAGAGTATGTAAGGCAGTTACAGTCTAAGAATTGATATGATAGAGTAGCAAGTAGCCTCTGTTGTTAAACTCCAGAACGAGCTGGGTACTGAAAGCCCTATAAGTCCAAAGAAAGAGTTTAGCTGAATAGCAGGGAAAGAAGAATGCCAATGATCTTATTAGGGAAGTAGCGTTGGCAAAACACTTGTAGACCTATCATATTCGGCAATGAGGTAAATGCTTGAAGTTCAGTTCGCTCCATTTAAGTGCTAGTTTTGATGATTCGTTTGTTTAGACACCAAGTGTCAAGATAAGAAGATTTTCAAACTGTGAGACGCACAGTTAAAGTGTTAGGTTAGATTTCAGATTTTGATTGTTGACAATCAACATATTTTGATTTATTTATCTGTTTAATTATAAAGAATATGTATCTATGAGTAGATAATTTATATAGAGTTTGTATGAGGCATTTATTTAAGTTAATAGGGCTTTAGTTCCCACTTTGTTTTAATTTAGCAACTTTATTTGATTTCTCATCAGGTCCTAAAAGACTTTATCAATGTTAGGGTTTATTTAATAGAGATAATAGCAGTATTTTGGCCTGTATAGCAGCTTCTAACTTTAGTTTGTATGCGTACCGCGAATGATAGGGGGGAGGGTGAATGAATGAATTGGTGCAATGAATGTAGATGAAGGTTAAAAACAATTATACTGTTAGACCAAAATTACTTTAGCATAGGATTAGGGAACTTAATAGGTTCAAATTTTAATTTGATTTCTGTATTTGTTAGGAACGATAGCCTCACAGGACTATACAACTCTATTGTTAGGAAAATATTCGCTCCATTTTGATTAGGTCTCCTTTTAAAGAAGTATGAGTAGGATTTCCTTTATTAGAGTATTCAAATACTTCTTTTTTTTTTCATTATATCAACTTGAATTCTAAGAGTCGTAGGCAATGACCATGTCTCGATTCTCAGACTGGGGATTTGTGGGAGGTCACGGTCAGTAGTTAGTAAGTAGATTTTTTTTTTTAACGAGAGTAACTCATTACAAGATAAGATAAATTTTTAAATTAGTAGGACACCTAAATGAACTTTTGAAGCAGATTGCCAGAACAAGCCAATATAGCGTTTCAGATTTAAAAAGGAAGAATTTTTTTAAGGGAAGATCGATTCGGCCGCGAAATGGCCTAGAGCAATGAGTATTTTTATCTTATTCTATTTGGACGTAGTCAAAATTTCAGAGTGATAATGAGAACTCAAGTGGGAAGATGCATCACAAAGTATGAGTTAGACTTAGGTCGTTTATCATCATAATTTATTTTCAGGGTTAATTTCTTAGTGGATTTGTTGGTCAAAAATATGAGTACACATTCTATAGATAATCTAAACAATGTATAGTAGGGGTTAAGTACATGTTCAGGTAAAGAACAGAGATAGGTGAGATTGTCATCGCGATAAGGTAATTTAGAAATATCTTGGTTTAGAGAAGTAATTGACTACCAAGATTTCCTTTCCTATAAAATTTCTCTTGGTAAAGCACAATCAATTTGGATTATTGGTTATTGACACAAGATAACGGGACCAAGTCCTAATAAGCAGGTGGCGTGTGACATTTCGGTAGCAGCGTTGTTACCATCTTCAGCCAGATATACTGAATGAGAAATTTAACCACAGCATATATATTTTTGTTTATCATTTATATCTTCTATATCAACGATATTTCTCTTCTATGTATATATATCATGTTCATACATTTTTTTGTTTGGTATATATCTTTCCCCTCGTTATTTACCATATTGTTGTTATTATTTAATCTTATGTATCACCTTTAATTTCTTTTGCCCTATATAACCTTATGAAATCATTTTTTTGCCTTTGTGTTATAAAATTACCACATGCACCCCATTATCTATTGCTAAATAAAGATTTTTTTTTTTTTAGATATGTTTTAGGAATTGTACATATCTATGTTAACACGCACAATTCCTTGGCGCCCTTAATAGTTATGTTTACCTAGGAGGTACTAAGAGTTTGTTTGTATAGAATTGATGCTTAGACCACCCCACACCTCCACCCATAGGGACTATGGCTGGGAACATGTGGACTCACCTCAAAACCTGGGTCAAGACCCTCTGACGTACAAACAGTGGAAGATGGGCTAGTACTTTGCCCACTAAATGGTAGGATGAGATTTCCCCTCAATATTACGATGAAATAACATGTTCCAGGTTAATGGCCCAAGTGTTCCTCCTTTGCCCGAGTGTCAGTGATTGCATACTGGTATCGTAAAAGAATGCATTTCTCCCAATTTCATATTTCTCATAGAGTATGAACAGATATGAATTAGAAAAAACACATTCTTTCACTCTGGCAGGGGAGGAATTGTTGGGTCAGATTTCCATCAAACAGACCCAACAAAGATGTAAACATTCTTTTACATCATATATATATACAAGCAGTGTCTCGCCGAAAGTGTTTGGTGTGCAGATGGAAGTCCCACAGCAATGGCCGACGGTGGTTCAAAGGCCAAGCCAGGGGAAGACACAGCCCTGGACGTGAATCCCAAGATCTGCCAGGGGAAGACACAGCCCTGGACGCGTATTCCAAGATCTGCTATAGGAAGATGACATCGGCCCTGATTGAGTAGCTAGAAGCCCGATGCATACAGATGCAGAAGAAGACCAGGAACCGGGAAGACATTCAGTTGGAGACGATGACTATACCGTTAAAGTTCACCCACAGTCCAGCACGGGATCTACACACCAGAAGTGGACTTCGAGCATACGTCTTTGTAAAACCTTCCTTCTTTTAATTTGTATATAACTTGTGACATCACATTTTGATAGATGGGGCCTATTTAGTAATATTTTTGGACTTCTTAAAGAAGAAATTAGCATATAAGTTTCTCAGAGGGGCAAGCATCCTAAATTTTATTTGATTTCATTGTTAATCTAAATTATCTCTCAATAAGAAAGATAAATTTTAAATTTTCGTTAATATTTATTTTATTCTAAATTGATTTCTCATAAGTCGAGCGAGTATATTTACTAATCCATAATTTTTTCTTTAAAATAAAAATATAATAAAATATTATTTTATTCCTTAATTTTCATTTATAATAATATTATTAATCTTAATATTCCGAGAATTTTGTATATTCAAGTTTTTATTACTCTGTGAGAAATTATTGAGGTTGAGGTGACCAAAGGAGAATAATTTATCATATAAATATTTAAATCAATAATTTTTTTATTATACTCGGAATATATATATCATTTAATTTCCTAAAGGAATCAATTTATTTTTTAACCTACAATTTTTTTTCTTGCGGCAACACGGTAAATTGGAGGCGTGGTCAAGATCACGTGCGTGTTTTCTTTCGACGAATGAAAATGCCAACCAATAGGAACTTTGGCGCGAGCAGCGAATGAAAATGGACAGGGGCAAGCATAAAAGAGAATTTCTTTGCCAAAATAGGGGGCTTTTTGCTTTTTGAATCGATGTCGCTCAGTCTAGACAGTTTTTGATCGAGCGTCCAAGCAGGCTGGGGCAAGTTTCCAGGAAGGAGGAGAGCGATTTCTTATCAGGAGAGGTATGCAGTCGAGATATTAGGTAAGTCAATTTAGATTTTTGCTGTAAAGGTCTATATAATAAAACATGGCGAAGCCATGATAGATATCAAAGAAATTTCCTTTTTATGTTTAGCCAACATGTTTTGCCAACTATGGCGAGTTTATACGGTGAGAAGGACATATCCATGTTTTGATAGGTAAATTATTTCTTGTCCATGCAAGGTTGCCCTTGAAATGAGATGTTGTAATTTTATATTGTGTTAAATAAAAACCATGGCAATACAAAATTTTGATAGACTCAACTATTTTAGCTATTTTTTTGGTATTAAGAAATTTAGGGTATTAAGCCTGTTAAGAATATTGAATTTCTTTGTTTTTGCCTACTTATGTCATGTCATACTAAATACAATTTGTTTTATTTTGTGTAAAATTCCTTTTGCCGAATAAAGTTAATGTGGGTATTTATATAATGTGTGTTAATGTTCATATCAAACCACATATCACATATAAACCTTGGTGTGTATGTTATAGATTTTGAGTGTGTATGTTTAAATTTTAGTCTACAGTGACTAAAGTCCAAAGAGGCTTATTGCCTTTACTATAAATTGCGAATATGTATGCACCTGGATTTTACCCATGAGTTAGATGAGATCAGGATATAGATGTCATAGTGAGACGTAAGGACAGAATCTTACAATTGGTGCTAAACTACAAATCACATGTAAACCCGGGTGTATACTATATTTACCGTATATATATATATATATATATTGAAACTACTTTAAGCTAGCCAGGCTAAGATAGAAACGTTTCCAAAATGGAATGTAAGAGTGAATCTTACACAAACAAAAGAAATCTTTACCAAATAACTCAAGGCTTTTATCTTTGAATCCTTTCATTGATGAATCTGGACTATTACGGGTTGGAGGAAGATTACGTCATTCAAATCTGCAATTTGATGAAAAGAATCCAATAATATTGCCAAGAGATCATTTTATCACGGAATTAATAGTGCGACAGTGTCATCTGGATCATTTACATTCTGGTCTTCAACTGACCATGTCAGCACTACGATTACGATATTGGATTCCTGCAGGCAGAAGTTTGGTCAAGAAACTAATCCACCAATGCATGGTGTGTTTCAGGGCTAAACGTCAAGTTACCAAGCAAATCATGGGAGATCTGCCCATGCACCGAATTGTGAAATCGAATTGTGAAATTGAATCTGTTCACTAAAACTGGAATCGACTTTGCAGGACCGTTTTTGATGAAACCAAACATCAAAAGATCCAAAGTAAAATTAAAATCATATGTTGCTTTATTTGTATGTTTCTGCACAAAAGCAATTCATATAGAAATTGTATCAGACCTATCTTCAGCGGCTTTCCTCGCAGCTCTCAAGCGGTTTATTTCTCGTCGAGGAAAATCTTCTGATATATTTAGTGATAACGGGACCAACTTTAGGGGAGCTAACAACATTCTCTGAGAGCAGTTTGATATATTGAAATCTTCAACAATTCAAAAATTCATATCTAATGAACGAATCAACTGGCATTTTATACCTCCTTCCGCCCCAAATTTTGGAGGTATCTGGGAGGCTGGAATAAAATCTTTCAAATTTTATCTTCTCAGATGCTCAAAGTCTCAGATACTCACATTTGAAGAGCTGAGTACTCTGACAACTCAAATAGAAGCTTGTTTAAATTCACGACCTATTTGTCCTCTAAGTTCAGATTCAGACGATTTTATTCCTCTTACACCAGGACACTTCTTAATCGGGAGACCCTTAACTGCCCTTCCAGAATCTAATGATGATGATGTTCTGATAAACTACCTCGACCGCTGGAGCCTAAATAAAAAAATTAAAAATGTATTTTGGAAACGTTGGAATCGAGAATACCTCAACAATTTGCAACAACGCCTAAAATGGCAAAAATCCTCACCCAACATTAAGGAAGGTGACCTCATCTTGCTCAAGGATACCATATCACCACCAGCAATGTATTGGAGCCTTGGTCGCATCACCAAAGTCTTTCCGGGAGCAGAGGGAAAAGTTCGAGTCGTCGAAGTGAAGACCAAGCACCAAGAACACCTTACTAGAACTGTCTCTAAAATAGTACTATTACCTTTTGCTGAGGACTAAGTTAGTCCACCGGGGTGGAGTATGTTAGGTTTTTTTTTATTATCATTATTATAGTAATCTAAATGTTAGGTTTTATTTTTATTATTATTATTGTATTTTATTAATTAATTATAATTCATATTCATAGAATTTTATTGTACTTATCATTTTTTTGTTGTTTTTTTTCTCTTCTTCTGTTTTCTTTTGTGTTAAATACAACTAAATCGCATTAAATCGTAGTGTAATTCTCTTTTGTTGTGTGAAATAAATCGAATTGAATCGAATTGAAGTCAGCTCGTTCTTTCTCGAAGAAACATCAAAGAAAACGTGCTAACAGTAGGAGTTGATCTAACTGGACATCTTATCTTAAAGAATAAGAAGAAAGCATGGATTGTCATCTTCACATATGCAGTGTATAGAGGAGTTCATCTGGAACTTGTGACATCTTTGTCTATGGAAGCCTTCCTCCAAGCTTACCGCCGATTATTGCTCGAAGAGGCCAAGAGGCCGACCATTGATTCATTGATTGTGTATTTGGATAATAGGACTAATTTCAAAGGCATGGATTTTTCGAGATTAAAATGTGATCCCACATCGAAAAACATCTCCTGGAAATTCATACCGCCTGGTGCTCTTTGGTGGGGTGGATGGTGGGAGCGTTTGATAGGAATGATGAAACAATTGCTCTTTAGGATTCTAGGTCAAACCTCCTTGGGATATGATAAACTGTCCATGATAATGTGTGACGTCGAAAGCTTTATGAACACACGCCCTCTGACCTACCTAATTGAAGAAAGTGAGGATCTCGCTCCATTGACACCTTCGTTGTTCTTACATGAGGTCAGAGAGGTTGGCGTGCCAGACCTGGACTTGATTGATAACCAGACCCTCTCCCGCAAATATCAATATATCAAACGTGTATGAGAAGATCTTAGAGAACGATTTCGTATTGAATATTTTGGATTCCTGAGACACGAAACGAGACGCCTGAAGACTACCATACCATTAAAGGTGGGAGAGATGGTGCTCATTGGACAAGAGAGTTTAAAGAGACTACACTGGCCGTTAGCCAGAATAATCCAACTCTATCCAGGAAAAGATGGATTTGTGAGGGTTGCGAAAGTGAAAACTTCATCAGGTGATAAAATACGACCTATTCAAAAACTCTACAATTTAGAGATAACGCTCGAGATAAGATGTCGAGACCCTCTAGCGGAGCGATCTCCCACACAAGAAGTTCGATTGACAACTGAAGAGGACCCTTTGATTTCACAACAAGAGCAACATAACATAGAAACCCGCCCATCAAGAGACCCAACCGATTGGATCTACTGAACTTTTCCTTTTCATGTTTGAGTCGTCGAGGCGCCAACTCAAAGGTGGGAGAAATGTTGGAAAAGAAGGAGTTCGCGGCAGCCAATGGGAGGCCGACGGAAGGGGGCTACAGGATGCAGCGGTTGAAATGGGAGGAACTAGGAAAAAAGAACTTGCAAACAATTGGCGAACACGAGAATTTGCCCTGATCCCCGATTCTTTTAGTGTAAATATTTAAATATATAATACTTTACTTATTTTCTTAATTTATAATAAATATAATTTTCCCTCCTGTTTTCGTCATACATTTTAAAAGTGTTATAAACAGCGACACCACAATTTTGAACCTTCAACCTGATCTGTTTTGTTTAAAGATAATATATCAGTGATATATTATTACTTTACTCTGTTTTGATCATCTTGTTTTTATCATCATCTTGTAGACAACAACATGCTCGATATAATGAGCACGTGTGCAAGAATTGTAAAAAGAATAAAATAATTATAGTAGCATAAAAATGGTGTATCTTTCATTTATCTTTAAATATATATAAAGTGCAATTTCTTATAAAATAATTTTCACCATTAATATTCAACATTTAATATAAACTATCAAATGGCGACGAAGAATTAATGTAAGTATGGCCACCACTAATTCAAATTATCCAAGGTTTCGTGAAGGTGAAGATCTAAATTGTTATTTGGAACAATTAGAAGAATGTTTTAAATTGAACAAAACATTAGAAGCAGACAAAGTATCTGTGTTATTAACGTCTATTGATGTTAATGTTTATAAGACTTTGCGCGATTTGTTGGTACCCAGTAGGCCAAGTGACCTTAAATATAAAGATTTAGTAGAGGTTTTAACCAACCATTTATATCCAATAAAAAATAAGCACTATGAAAGATATTTATTTCACAAGATTGTACAAAAAGAAAAATGCCTATTTTTAAAAAAAGACATTTGTTTTCTAGGTCATATTATAAATGAAGATGGTGTTAGACCAGATTCAAAGAAATTGGAAGCATTAGAAAGGTGTAAAAAGCCTTTCGACAAAACATCATTGAAGAGTTTTCTAGGGATGTTGAGCTTCTATTCAAAATACATACCTAATATGTCAACCTAGGCTGGTCCTCTTTATCAACTCCTAAAGAAGGACAATCGTTGGAAATGGTCTAGCCAATGCGAAAAGGCATTTCTGAATTTGAAGTTAACTCTATTAAATTCCCAGGCGCTTATTCACTATTCAATGAAGCTTCCATTAACTTTAACCTGCGATGCATCTGCCTATGGCATAAGTGGGGTCTTGTGTCATATTGTGGAAGGGGAAGAGAAGCCAATCACCTTTGTTTCAAGAACATTGTCAAGTGCAGAAGCCAAATACTCTCAGACTGAGAAAGAAGCACTTGTTATTGTGTTTGCAACTTCCAAACTGAGACAATACTTGTTTGGGAGAAAATTTGTGTTAAAGAGTGATCATAAAGCTTTAACGACTGTTTTTGGAAACAAAAGACTTCTTCCGCCATTAATTGCAAATCGCTTGCATAGGTGGGCTTTAGAGTTGTCAAATTTCGATTTCGATATTAGATATACAAATAAAGATACCATGCTCTGTGCGGATGCATTTTCAAGACTTCCACTTGAGGAAATAAATTCAAGGGAAGACAACATTGATTTGGTGACACATGATATATCATTTTTAAATGTAACTCCATTGGACCACCTCATTATTGAAGAAGAAACCAATAAAGATCCGGTTTTAAATAAGCTCAAGAAATATCTATTAGAAGACCCTCAGTTAGCAAAAAAGGATGAAACAATGAAACCATTCCTTTCAAAATTGGACAATTTTTCTATACTGCAGGGATGCATTTTTTTTTATTCTAGGGCAGTGATTCCAAGAACCTGTCAAGATCAAATGTTGAAGTTACTTCATCAAGGTCATATAGGAATCAATCGCATGAAATCTCTAGCCAGATCTTCGGTTTGGTGGCCAAAAATGGATAGTCAAATTGAAGAGTTTGTGAAGGAATGTTCTCCCTGTATGCATCATCAGACAGCTCCTCCTGCTGAGAACACACCTTGGCCCAGGACTAACCAACCGTGGCAGCGAGTTCATGTTGACCATTTCTATTTCAGAGGTGATTGTTATTTATTGGTAGTAGATGCAAATTCAAATTGGATTGAAGTATTCCCAGTTAGAGGTACTACTTCGCAAGAAAATATTAAGCTTCTACGGGAGTGTTTCGCCAGGTATGGATTACCGCAATGCTTAGTGTCTGACAATGGCCCCCCCTTCAATTCGCTTGAATTTAAGGAGTTCTTAGGAAAAATAATGTATACCACTTAACCTCGCCAGCATATAATCCCTCGTCTAACGGAATTGCTGAAGTTTCGGTAAAAATAATAAAAAAATCTCTGGAAAAATATGGACTCTATTTTACAAAATGTTCTGTTTAATTATAGAAATACGCCTACCTCTTTAGATAAGCCTCCTGTAGAACGTCTCCTAAGTTATGTGCCTAGAACATTTGTAAATTGCTTGAACTCTGAATTTATCCAGAGGACTTTTGGGAGAAATGAGTGTGGAAGGCGACATTTTCAAGTTGGAGATAAAGTGCTGTTTACAAGAGTAATACAAAATAGGCGCAAATGGTTCAAGGCCCAGGTGATACGACGACTAGGTTACAATGTTTATCTAGTAAAGAACCTAAAAGGCACATTTAAAGTGCATGTCAATCAGATGAGGACAGGTTCAGATACCAAATATGCTGAAGATTCTGATTGGACCTTGGACAACGCTGGAGCAGGACCTCACCGACTGGAACAAGACCCTCAAATTTCCACATCACCTCCGCCTAGGAGATCTACCCGACCTCGATACCCTCCTTGCCGGTTTTCTCCAACTATGTACAATATAAGGAAGGAGGAATGATCTGTTTTGTTTAAAGATAATATATCAGTGATATATTATTACTTTACTCTGTTTTGATCATCTTGTTTTTATCATCATCTTGTAGACAACAACATGCTCGATATAATGAGCACGTGTGCAAGAATTGTAAAAAGAATAAAATAATTATAGTAGCATAAAAATGGTGTATCTTTCATTTATCTTTAAATATATATAAAGTGCAATTTCTTATAAAATAATTTTCACCATTAATATTCAACATTTAATAGAAACGTATCACAACCGTCTACCAAGAATAGAGGTGAGTGACTACCTCTATAGAACTTAGATCGTCGTCACAACACAGAGTGGCGGTGAAACGCAATATTTTGATGACATCACAGTGACTGGTCGACAATTATTAACAAGTCAGCAAAACTATCTACAGCTAGGGAATCTTAAGCAAGCAAGCAAAGAAATATTTTAAAGATGATTTCACAAATACAGAGTAATATATATTTTTATATTCTGTTGTATATTTTCATTTAATAATATTAAATTAAATGATTAAATATTTCGTCGATACAATATAAAAGAAAATAATGGCAAGGAAAGAAAATAATTATTGAGTGCTCAAGTTTTTTCCAGTTAGAAAATTAATGAAACTGATATGAAATTTTATTAGACTTTTTTAATTTAAAATAATTATCATTGTTATATACAACAATCTCCCATCATTTGGGTAATTAAAGAATTGCATTAGAAAATAAAAGGTTTTGGTTTCAAGGCAATCTAACAAGCCAATTTTTAACTTCGCTATTCTGGAAGTGGTGTTTCACCATCCCATGAGCAATCTATAGGATGGAATGATGTTTGGAGTATGGCGGGTTGGGTAAGACCTCCCATTTGAAGTCTTTCAGTGTATCTTGATCTCATCATAAAAGCGATGGAGAAATAACTACCCCAATATGCTAATTCTTGTGGTGTTTTCATTCAACATTTGAAAAAATGTTCAAAACAATAGTTATGAAAACAGCTAGAATTAAGGCTGAGAAGCTGCTTGTAGCATAAAAATAGGTAAAATTTAACGCCATATATATATCACAGAGTAGTTAACTTTCTTGAGAAAGTTTCATATGCTTTATTTCTAATGCTTGATTAAAATGATATAAAAATGCTTTAAAAAATGAATTACAATTTAAAAAAAAGTAGTTCTGTAAAAAGAGAGAGAGAATAAAATATTCATATAGTAAAATCTTAAAATATTTTTAAATCTAAAAATACCTTTTAAAAATAAAAATGTTATTATTAAAGTGTAAAATGTTACCTTTAAATTGCACAAAACCTATATTAGATAAAATATTCATTCATATTTATTCAGAACAAATTATTGACAATTTTTATTTTTATTTTTAAAGATATTTTTGAAAATATCATTATTAAGATTATCTACAAAATAATATAAATTTTCGTTGAGTATTTATCAAAATCTGTGAAAAAAACGAAAAATGTCTTTGATTTTATTGTTGTTGTTTAGTATCGCTTCTATGAAATTTCTATAATTTTTGCTCTAAGTGTGTTTATTTAAAAGTAATGACAAATTTTTTAAATCATTAACTGAACGAATACTATTACAGGTACGTTGTATATGTGATTCTCAATTTTAAGATATTAAAAGTACGGCACATTTTGTTGAAATATTTACTGAGCACAAAACAAGTTTAACCCTTGCAGATCAAAGCAGATCAAAAATTATTTCTCTAAAAGTCAGCAAAATGATAACAATATATTAAAATTTGAATATATTTTATTTCTGACACTTTGTATAATATTTATCAGGATTAATAAGCAATTATTATAAATATTTAACGCATTTTATATAACTTTAAATCGTTTTTAAAATAACTTTAAATGTATACTACTTTGATTTCACACACAATGTGTTATATATTTGCATTATTCCTACTATAGAAACTAGATATATATCTAATTCCTCAAT
The DNA here is from genome assembly GCA_030710605.1 of Cordylochernes scorpioides. Lineage (NCBI taxonomy): Eukaryota > Metazoa > Arthropoda > Arachnida > Pseudoscorpiones > Chernetidae > Cordylochernes > Cordylochernes scorpioides. The sequence continues at coordinate 89,410,006 of CP092877.1, read as the reverse complement.
TGAAAAGACACATTTTTAAGGATTGCTCTATTTTCAAAAAATATATAATTATATTTTAAAACTTTTTTAAGGATCACATAGCCATTTAGAGAATTAATTAACAATGAATAAATACTCTTTTCAAACCTTTTTTAATACCTAATTAAATGATAAATTAAAAAGTGAAGGAGAAAATATTTTTGTATTATCATAACTTTAAAAAACAAGCCATCAATCCTCTCTGTTCTTTGACTGTAACACTAATGGACTTTAAAAGAAAGCCAATTTAATATGGAATATGACAAGAAGATTTTAAAACTTGGGGATAAAAACAAAAGATTTTTTAAATGAGCTAAAATTAAAGAATATGCAGTATAAACACAAGGTAATAAGACCAAATCCAAATATATAGTGTGCGACGTTTTGGTAACAGCTTTGTTACCATCTTCAGACAAAAGAACTGATTTTAATGAAGTACATTCAGTACTTTTGTCTGAAGATGGTAACAATGCTGTTACCGAAACGTCACACACTATTTATTTGGATTTGGTCTTATTACCTTGTGTTTATAATCTATAATCCAAATTGTGCCTTATCAATATGCAGTATAAGAAATTGAACTATTTTTAAAATCTATTTTCTACTACCCTTACACTGCAATGGTAAAATTAGACCTGGCTCATCAGTGGTGAACCCTCCAAGTGTTTCACCAGTGTAATCTACCATACTGCTGTAATATTGCACTACACTGCTTTGATTTTATACCAATAAGGGCAGTAAAAAAAATTTTTTTTTTCAAAGAAGCTTATGAATAAAAATAGTGCAACTACCTGATGTCCCGCTAATACATCATGTTGAAGAATGCAGTGATAAATTGATGAATTATGTGAAAATTGAGGACAATGCTTGTGCTTGTTTAAAAGCCCTATTTTTGTGTTGATTCTTTTTATCAACACAAAAATAGGGCTTTTAAACAAGCACAAGCATTGTCCTCAACTTTCACATAATTTATTAATTTATCACTGTATTCTTCAATATGATGTATTAGCGGGCCATCTGTAAGTGTAATAAAAAGGTTGCCATGATTAACCTTTGGTGCTAATTTCTAATATTGCTGTAATGTGCAATTGCTTGATTCAAGTTGAAGGAGTGACCAGTCATATAGGTGTGTTGGAATATCAATGAATGGCTATCTTAGTTTCTGACATATTCTAATGTTCAGTCAGACCTGTGAATCTTCTTGCCTCCGCTACAAAGGTTTCACTTCATTTTGAACCCTAGGTGGAGTAGATTCATAGTTTGGGGGTCAATGGAAGGATGGTCTAAACTGTTGGTTTTCGACCGCTATGACCCGGGTTCGATTCCCGCATTGGGCACTTTTTTCTGATAAAAAAAATATGTTCCAATGGCCCCCGATTCTTGCAAAAGTCCAACCCCACCGGTGAGTTCAAGTAACCAAAATGGGGATCTGGCACATTTGTAAATGCAAAGTCGAACTGCTTTTCACATGTGTAGACATGTGGTGCACTTACAGTAAAAGCAGTCGCCAACTTCTACCCACCATAATTATCATGGCCTTTACCACGTGTACTAGGGATAAGCAAAAAATATATATGTAATATACCTTATAATAATATTATAATATACTCTGTTTAATTAATTTTTTTTTTTTATTGTTTGGTTTTGGCAGCACTGTAATTACACAGGTCTACAAAAAAAAACTTTTTTTTTTGCACAAGAGAACCTGATGGTGTTTCTAGTGTAACTTTTCATGCTGAACTCAAAAATCTAATCAGAAATTTCCCATCACCCATGGTTTTTGCCTGACGGTCTTTTTTTAGTATTGGGATAAATACATGCATCCAACATGAAAGAGACTTACGAAAACATGAAACTGCTTTTGAAAAAGATAGAATATGAAAGATACGGTTGGAAAATATGCAGCGATTTGAAAGTCGTTGCTCTCTTGCGTGGATTACAGCTTGGATATACAAAATTTTGTTGTTTTCTGTGTGAGTGGGATAGCAGAGATAGGGAAAGGCATTACATTAAAAAAATCTGGCCAAACCGTAAAATCTTTACTCCAGGATATAAAAAAATTGCAAATCTACCCCTTATCGATTCAGAAAATATTTACTTACCACCATTACATATTAAACTGGGATTAATGAAGATCTTTGTCAAGGCAATGGATCGAAATGCCAGTGGATTTGCCTACCTAAAACAAAAATTTTCTAGTATAAGTGAAGCGAAGATTAAAGAAGGCATTTTCGTTGGACCTCAGATTCGAGAATTGCAGCAGGATGGAAATTTTCAAAATAGTTTGAATGAAGTTGAAGCAGCAGCATGGAATTTCTTAGAAACGTTTGCAAAAACTTTTTAGGAAGTGTCAAGGTTGAAAATTACCGAGACATAGTTAATGATCTGTTGCTTTCCTACAAGGCACTGGGATGTAACATGTCCCTCAAGATCCATTTCCTGCATTCACATCTAGATTTCTTTCCAGACAATCTTGGCGCAGTTAGCGATGAGCATGGTGAGAGGTTTCATCAAGATATATCAAGCATGGAGAAGCGGTACCAAGCTAAATGGAGTCCCGCTATGCTTGCCGACTACTGCTGGACACTCAAGAGGGATCTACCACAAGCAAAGTATAGAAGAAAATCCACTGTCACTGCTTTTCAATAAATAAAGGATTTAGGACATGTAGATAAGATGCTATTTCTTTGTGGACAAAGAAAAATATTTTTTGATAAACCAGTTACGTGACATTGTTTGCATTTTTTACTGTATTGATCCCAATACTAAAAAAAAACCGTCACGCAAAAACCATAGGTGATGGGAAATTTCTGATTATATTTTTGAGTTCAGCATGAAAAGTTACACTAGAAACATAATCAGGTTCTCTTGTGCAAAAATGTTGTTGACCAGTGTTATTGTTGTTGTTATGAATCTATTTAAAAAGTGTACGTTTGACATTAAAAATATATATAATAAAAATTAGTTTATTAATTTAATAAAGCATATTTATTTATTTAATCGAAGAGAGAGAGGAACATTACAATATATATATTCATAGTTTTTTTAAATCTTATTGAATCATTATACAAGGTTATGGAGAGTGAATTCATGGATCGAATTTATATATTTAAGGATTGCTCTATTTTCAAAAGAGACCACACCAGGTGGTCTGGTGAGACTTCTTTGGTCCTGTAGATATTGCATTATTGGAAAATTTAGACACCATCCTGGAAAAGGAGTGGTCTTGTGTGGCTGTCAGTTTTGAGCCTGGAAATACAGGTTGCTGCTTGTCTGTTCATCCCACTTTCCAGAATAGCGCCGGGTTTAGGTACCAATGATGGAATGTTGACTCCTGTATTTTTTCCTGTAGGCATTTGAAGGAGTTGAAATCAACGTCTAAGTTAGGCATTGCAGCTTGTTTCCCATCAATTCTAAGTGGGATGTGATCCACTGGAAGGTGATTTGTGTTTCTCTGTGAAATTTTGTCTAAATTCAGAGCAATTTTTTTTGGGGGGGGGGGGTATTATAGAGCTGGGGTGTGAAAATGCTTTATGGCTTGTAGAGTTGACAAAGTGGGAAGAAGACAAGTCTCTACGGATCCTTTTGGCTTGGGAGGTGGCTTTTCTTTTTATAGATCAATATCTCCTTCTGGTAAAATTTTCATCAATATATTTAGCCAACAAGAGATACCTTTTTGTTATATTCTGAGGAATTCATCAAACCCTTGTGGATTTAATAAAATGAAAGCCTTGCCTTGAAAAGATCGCTCAAACCAGGGTATCCAGGTCGGTGCTCAGAATTTGCCAAAGTTGCTAACCTAGATTTTACACCACAGATTCTGATGAGATGGACTATTAATGCCTCTCAGTCTAGGCATTTATTTTGATGGGAGAGGTGGCTTTTTGTGAAAAAACCTAAAATTACCATACCAAATAATAAATGTATTGGGCCATGTTACAAAAAATGAACAAATCAATTTAACAAATCAGAATTTTGTGTTAAAACAACATATTTAATATACCTTGATGTGCAAAATTTAAGTGAACATTATTTAATGATTAAAATTGGTAAACCAAAGGTTCAAATATATGTTTCATGAAAGCTTCATATAAATACATTTATAAATCCCATCTTGAACATTTTTTTTGTTGAGCTCCTTAATAAAATGAGAAAATTCTAACATCTCTCTTTGTATATGGGAAATTAAAATATATCATTAATACATATGAATATTAATAACACTATTATCAGGCCCTTTATATATTTGCATATTTTTTATATGCATATCTACCCGAGTGATATATATTTAGATAAGATTTTTTTTATAATTGTTTGTTATTAGCATTATCTATTTGTTTGCATCAACATAATTTAATCTAATCTTTGATAGAGGGCGCTGTTCGTGAGCAAAGTAGAATAATTTGAATACATAGTTTTAATAATTGATTTATATATTTTTTAAAATAGCCTATTGTCTTCCCCGTATTTTTTACCTATGTATGGAAATTTTGGTTTGAATTAGTGAACTACTGCCAATTTGTATACCGGACATACAAACAAACATACAAACATTGATTTTTATATACATCAAAAAGTATCGTGACTTTTGTGTTTTTTCAAAAATTATTTATTTATTCATGAATACCTATTTTGTCCCTTTCAAAGTTATCCCCATGAGATATTATACACTTGTGCCAACGGTTTTTCCAATCTTCGAAGCACTTCAAAAAATCATTTTTAAAAAATCTTTTTCAGCTCCTCCTTCGATGCCGTCTTTATCTCGTCAAGCGTAGCGTAACGTCGTCCTTTAATGGGCCTCTTCAGTTTAGGGAACAAGAAAAAGTCACAGGGGGCCAGATCTGGGGAATACGGTGGTTGTGGCATCATTAATGTGTTGTTTTTGGCCAAAAAGTCGTGCACAAGCAACGATGTGTGAGCAGGGGCGTTATCGTGGTGCAAAAGCCAATTTTTGTTCTTCCACAAATCCGGGCGTTTCTGGCGGATTGCTTCGCGCAATTTGCGCATAATTTGCAGGTAATATTCCTCATTGACCGTTCTACCCTGTGGCAAGGACTCATGATGCACCACGCCCCTGCAATCGAAGAAAACTGTCAGCAAAACTTTCACATTCGACCTAACTTGGCGCGCTTTTTTCGGTCTCGGTTCGTGCGGCAGCTTCCATTGAGATGATTGAGCTTTGGTTTCCACGTCATAACCATAAACCCACGCTTCGTCACCAGTTATGACCCTCTGGAGCAAATTTGGGTCGTCGCGGACAGAGTCCAACATCTCATTAGCAATGTTCATGCGATGCTATTTTTGGTCGCAATTGAGCAATTTTGGTACGAATTTCGCAGCGACCCGTCTCATGCCCAAATCATTGATAAAAATTGAATGGCACGAGCCAATCGATATGTTTAGGTCCTCAGCAACTTCTCTAACGGTGATTCGACGATTGGTCAATATCATTTTCTCCACCTCATTAATTTTTTCGTCTGTTGTTGAAGTGCTCGGGCGTCCGGCACGCTCTTCGTCGTTCACATCTTCTCGGCCTTCTGAGACATTTTGTACCACCGATAAACGTTGCTTTGGTCCAAGGTAGCTTCTCCGTATGCCACAGTCAACATTCGGAATGCATCCGCGCACTTAATTTCGTTTTTCACACAAAATTTGATACAGGTTCTTTGATTCATTTTTTTTAATAGGTAAAAATCGAAAACGATCCAAAACACCTGCAAGCAAAGCAGCTGTCATCAATTAAGTGAACATTCAAAATGGCCGAGCTTGTCGGCATAAGTGAGAGACATGAGTACCAACATAAAGCCACAAAAAGATCGAAATTCGAATATACGTAACCCGCAAAAATTCAAAAGTCGCGATACTTTTTGAACACACCTCGTATATAGATATTTGCAATGGTTAAGGAATTCTTAAATTTCTTCCACATTTTGAAGATAAATCTTTATTGTTTAAATGGGGAATACATCAATGATTTTTAATTTGTTTTAATAAAAATCCTGTTTATCTTTAATATCCTTAAATTAGAAGTGACCATGTAGGAATTTAGATTACAATCTTTGCAGTAGCTATCTTCACATGATCTTTCACCCCACCATTTATAATTTTGAAATATATAATTAGAAAAGAAATTCAAAAAGAATGTTTTCTCTTTATAAATAACTTAAATTTTCATTCATCACATAAATGTGTTCACAATTCAATAAAATAATCCCATGTATCACTATTGAGTAAAAAATCAGGCCCCTCTTTTCTCTGGATGCCTGATAATTTTATCAACATTAATGTGTTACATTCCATCTGGTGTCTTCTTCTTTCTTATCTCCACTCAATCATATTAGGGTATCAAGTTGTGACTCTTGATGGTGCCTGTTTGACAACCATCATAACTGGGTGAAGTAGAATGTGTCTGCCTTTGTCATTAAGACTGGGAGCACTACTCAGTGGCAGGCCGACTTAGCTCCAAAAGAAATGGCCACCTCTGACATGAAGAACAGACTCCATGTACAGCTGCTCCTAACATGGAGTACAAACGCTGCTCATCCTGTATCCCTGAATTAGGAGCCCTTACAGGATACTATCATCTGGGCCAGCTGAACCCAGTTTTTTTAGTGAGCTTGTTATTGCTCCCCCACTTTCTTTTTCATCCGGGCTTGGGACGGCAAAGGCGGATTCAATTTCAGCATTCAAACATCTTTCCATTTTTAATATATACTGTGTGAGAAAAATTACATAAAATGTATAAATATGAATTGTTATATATATGTTATATAATAATTTTTATATATAGGTTTTTAACCCTTAATTAGACATTTTCGAATTTATATTTAGACATTTTTCATTTTATTTAGACATTTTCAATTTTAATTTAGACATTTTTCATTTCAATTTAGACATTTTTCATTTCAATTTAGACATTTTTCATTTCAATTTAGACATTTTTCATTTTAATTTAGACATTGACTTTTCTATAAAAAGGCCATGTGTCTAAATTAAAATGAAAAATGTCTAAATATAAATTAAAATTGTCTAATTAAAAGTTAAAAACCTATATTTGATCCTTCTATGATTATAAAATTATCTCGTCAGAAAATATCAACTTATCATCATCTTGTTTACAATATTTTATTACTTCATAACTAAATTTTAAAACTAAGTACTTGTTACAAATAAATAATATTTAATAGTCTCAAAAATTTTAAATCTAAAATATCACATTTGGCGAAAAGAATAAAGGTACGTAGATTACACAAAATGACTAGCCAAGCAAATGTCTCTTTGCCGAATTTTTATCAAGAAAACAATTACAAAGTTTTGTTCAATGCATACTTTCAGTGTTTTTATAAATAAAACGCCTGAGGTAAATATACTACAATACTTTTAATCCTTGAGTGTCGGCCTTGATACATCGTAAAAATAGATCTATTTATAGTTAATCTCATCAATTCAACACCCCAAGGGATCAGAGCTTTCTGTGGTAGATCCCCAGATTCTTGGCCCAAATATAATCTATAATTTTTAATAATGCAGTAATAGAAGTAAAGTTCGTATTTTTTAAATTCATTTTTCCCAATATTTATTATTAATTTACTATTTTCTACATTTTATTTTGTTTTTTAATGAATCATGATGTGTTCAATCCAGATGTGCCTGATTCTTCAATCCAGAAACAACCAACTACATTTAAAGAAACTAGTGCTTCTTCAGTTTCCAACAGTGCATCACAGCTGCAGCTGGACTATTTCAAGTTGTATCCACATGCAATATGATAAAAGCTATTGAGAAGATATTTTTGCCTTTATAGCATCCTTTAACAAATTTATGCAGCATATTTTTAGAAAAAGAAATATATTTTTTTCTCATCTATTTCAAAGATTTATTTTCCCCTTTAAAAATTTTCAATATCACTCAAATCTAGAAAAGGATAAAATATATTTGTATTCTCAAAATAACTATAAATTAATAAGTGCAATGTCACAAAATGAATCACTGCAGATCTACAGAAATAGCACCTTACTGTGACTATAGAGCTAACAATTGTTGTCATTTAAAAAGCACAAAGCTGTACTCATCCAGGAGAAAAACCTTAGTCACTCTTACTGTGACTATAGAACAAGCCAAGATTATTAAATAAAAACATTAATTTATATATACAAGAAAAAATTTCCAACAATAGTTCTCACTCTGTATATAGAACAAGCTGCAACTTGCATTTAAAAATGCACGAATCTGTACATACAGAAGATAAACCTTATTCCTGCCATCATTGTGACTATAGGGCAAAGCGGTTATATAGTTTAAAACTACACCAATTAATACATACAGGAGATAAACCCTTCCCCTGCCTTTATTGTGACTATAGAGCAATAACTGCAGGAACCTTAAAAAAGCACCAATCAATACATACAGGAGAAAAACCCTTCCCCTGCCTTTATTGTGACTATAGAGCAATAACTGCAGGAAACTTAAAAATACACCAATCAACACATACAGGAGAAAAACCTTACTCCTGCCCTTATTGTGACTATAGAACAATAACTGCAAGATCCTTAAAAATACACCAATCAATACATACAGGAGAAAAACCTTACTCCTGCCCCTATTGTGACTATAGAACAATAACCACAGGAAACTTAAAACTACACCAATCAAAACATACAGGAGAAAAACCCTTTCCCTGCCCTCATTGTGACTATAGAACAATAACTGCAGTAAACTTAAAAAAGCACCAATTAATACATACAGGAGAAAAACCATATTCCTGTTCTCACTGTGACTATAAAACAAGCAGAACTTATGATCTAAAAAGACACCAATATAAACATACAGGAGAAAAACCATACACCTGCCTTTATTGTAGCTATAGTACAGTGACTGCAAATAAATTAAAAATACACCAATTAACACATACAGGAGAAAACCCGTATTCCTGCCCACACTGTGACTACAGTACAACAACTGCAAGTAAATTAAAAATGCACCAATTAAAACATACAGGAGAAAAACCGTATTCCTGCCCACACTGTGACTTCAGTACAACAACTGCAAGTAATTTAAAAAAACATCAATTCATACATACAGGCGAAAAACCATACACATGTTCTTACTGTGATTATAAAACAAATATATCTTATAATCTGAAACTACATTTAAACACTCATATAGTAGAAAGACCTCACTCTTGCCCTCACTGTGACTATAGGACTACAAGTACAAGTCATTTAAAAAGACATCAAATTAAACACATAAAAAAAAACTAACTTCTGCCCTCAATGTGACTTTAGGACAAGCAACCATTACAGTAAAACTCCATTTAGACGACACCTCTCTACAAAGGACAGTTTTCATCAGCAAAATTACCATTTTTACAATTTAGCAACTCTCCGGTAAGAGGACACCTCTCCATAAAGGGCACTTTGGCTCTGCAATTAGGGGTCCTCTACAGGGTGGTTCTACTGTATTTCATAATAGAACCTAAAAACTTTCATACATGAGAAAACCCAGCAATGGAAGGTCTTCTTCTTTCTTATCTCCACTCAATCACACTAAGGTATCAAGCCATCAAGGATGGTATGTGCCGGGGAAGAGTAGACCTGATCAATGGATGAGTCAATACAATTAATATTATGTCTTGGGGTTGCAGGCTGAGAATTGCACTTAGTACATAGTGGGAAAACCCTGCAACCATTCTGGAAAGTCATTTTCCATAGATGACCAGACTTAAGTCTAGAAATCAAGGACTGTTGTTACAATGGCAAGTTATTTAAAAAGACACTTGACTTTTGACGAGATGAATGACTTCACACTATTAAAAAGATGTTGATTCATATGACGTCAATAAATAAGGGTGTGTTCAGCTGCAATGTCACCACAAGGTCATGTCAGCGATTTTATTACTTTATTGAAGACTCCAAGTAAAATTTACAATACTCTAATTATATTTATTTTGTAGAATATTGTACAAAGGCTTGAATAAGAGATTGTCATTCCTCCTTTTTTGTAGACTAATATTTGTACTTTTTCCATTTTTCATAGTCACCTTTTTTTACAAATTTTTTTGCTAAAGTTTCTAACAAGTATTATACATACACATACATATATAAAAATATATATTTATATATATATATATATATGGTAATTTAAATCAACAACCCCATATTGTATATAACTTATAACAAGATTTTCATGTTGTATAATTGAAACACATCTGTAAATGATTATACACATGATTGACATGTGTCATTACATCATCATATGTAATGTACTTTGTACAAACTGAGGATAAATAAATAAAACTCTGTAATAGTTTAAGAGTTGAGCTGTAGCAAGAGATAGAAGTCAAAAACGTCTAAAATCAAGATGTAACAGCCCCAAAACAACATCTAAAGATAGATAGGAAACTGTCAGGACGGTGCCAGTGTAGAATTTTGCCAGCCTATCCAAGCTCTTGTTGCATCTGCTGAAATGCAATACTTTCTCTCGGAAAAGATATATAAGGCCTCCGTCCTAGCCAAAAATATAGTCACTTCACCATCAGCGTGAGACCTCGTCGGTTGTCATCAAGGTCCTCCTCATCCACCATGTAGTCAGTGAGAACTCTTCTATCTCCATCTTTTGCTCCTAGCTCAACTTTTATCTGTTCACGGAACTTTCCTAGTTCAACTGTGCCTTCGTTTTTTGTGTGGACATTCCCAAGCTTTCCACTCTGCCTCGACCACGACTGCCTGTACTCTGTGAGAACTGTTAAAGGTCTCCCAAGGTGCAGAGAGGTACTGGAAAACTCTCCACGCCCTGACTGCCCATCTCGGTTACTACATGTTTGCCCCTTTCGGTTACCATACCACAGCGAGAGACCCTCGGTTACCACAGTATAGCGAGAGTCGACAGGATCGCACACCATAGATTGAGTCGACTGGATACCTCATCACATTTCTAGTCGACAGGATTCTATAAGAGTCAACAGGACCTCACCACATATATAATCAATATTAAAAATGGCATATCTTGATAAATCAAGAAATTGGGTTGGCCAAATATCAGGGAACAGGCTAAATCAATGTTTATTTGATTTCTGTTCCACCAGATGACGCTCTGCCTTCTGTAAAGCACATGTGCTCCTGGTCAGGATATGCCATTTTTAATATTGATTTCAACACCTGATCTTTTTATCTTTTTTTTTTAATTTTGTTTTTTAATATATATAATCATCAATACAACTTATTACAAAATTCTTTTACCTGCTTTAAATGTATCTGAATATATATCAAAATAAACTTGTATCAAATTATAAGTTTTCTTCATTTGACTTTATTGCTAATACACACACAAAAGACCAAAAGCAGCAGTTATTTCAACTTTTGTGAATCCTATTTTATTATTTTAATAAAATTGAACCATTTCTTTTAATAAGAAATGACAATATATATATTTTTACCACAGGTTAGAAAAAAGGGGGAGATTTTTTATTTATAAAAGAAAAAAAAATTGCGCTGAAATGGTAAAATTAATGTACACATATAATGTGCTAATACCTCATGTTGAAAATATTTAATTATATATTTTTAATATCTGTTCTTCAAACAACTCTTGGCACATGGTGAAATTATGGGAATGATTAATTATGTCATTTCGGCTTATTATTTTAAGAGACATCTTCCAGATCCAAACTGTGGGTTATTTGAACCATTCATTTATATGGTTTTTATTATACTTTTATTACATAACTCTAATGAAATGTTCATTTCCAAATTGTGTAAATCCATATCTATCTTATTTTTATAATTGATGGTCCAAAGAAAAGTACTTTTTATATAAAATTAACACACAGAACAAATTATTATTGCATATTTTCTCAAAGAAACTTGATTTTTCCTTTATACACTATTTGATTTTGAAAGTTTTTTGGTAATCACACAAGTTAAGTACTATATACCCTACTACAATTTAGTATATATAGAGAGAGAGTGGGGAGTGTACTCTTCAATTTTGTATTCAGGAAAGGTTTTTGTTCCTTTTTTAAAGTTATTGTATGCAGGTGACCAGATTTTTAAAAAGGGCAAATAGCGTGGATGATTTTTCCTTTAATGAAGAGTTTCATCATTTAATGTTTCTATTTGATATTTCATATGAATCTTGATTTTTTTTTTTGTTTTGACTGTTTTAATTGGTAGAAGTAGACATTTTTCTGTGAATCTCTATTACATCATGGGTCTGTGAATAAGTTGGCCTTTTGATTTTCAGGTACCTTCACATGTGATAGAATAATCTAAACACATATTTTACTAATTTCATTCAGTTTGTTTATTTCTTTGGAAATAGTCTGTTGTTGTTGTTGTTTCTTATCCCCTTGTGTAAAGATTACACGAATTCCATGAGTTCATGCTCCTCGAGCTGTTTTATGATGAGCAGCGGCCTCTCCCAAAGGTCCCGTTTAGTGCATCTAATGCAAGCCAAAATGTGTTCTGGAGCTGCAGGTGCCAAGCTACATTTTGGGCAAGTGGGGTAGATTTTGTTATTATTTTCTATCTTCAATGGCTTGAGATGGCCTGTTCTAAATCTTGTTAGTGTTGTTTGATGCTGTCTATTTCTGATGTTCAGAGCTCCTCCTGGGTTCACTCCACTGTACCAACTGTGCTTAGGTGGGATCCTCCAGTTCTTGTTTATTTTTGTTTTGGCTACTGTCTCTATTTCTTTAAAAGTAAGTTTATTTTTCTGTGGCAAGGGTTCTTTTGTGCCTTTTTTCGCTAGCACATCAGCAGCTTCATTGCCTTCAATTCCAACATGTGAGGGTATCCATTGAAGGTGAATTTTTGAGGTATTTGAGAGTTTTTGGAGATAGTCAATTATGTTCCTGCTTACTTTGTCTCTGAGTTCCCCTGTGTGACTCAAGTGTTGTATGGCACTTCTACTATCAGTAAGAATCCAGATATCTTGATAATTAGTATTTCTGATGGATTTTAAGGCTTCATAGATGGCTATAAGTTCTGATCTGAAGACTGAGCAAAAATCTGGGTTTCTTCTGTTCATTTTCTCAATGCCATTTGTGGTTTTGATGAGACAGCCACTGCCAGTGTGTCCTAGCTCGTCTCTGCTACCATCGGTATAAATAGTTATTGCATTTTTAGGAATGTTATTAATTATTTCTAATGATAATTGTTTCAAGTATTCTGGATTTTGGCTTTGTTTGTTGGTGGGTTCATTTAAAGAGGCATTAAAAATAACATTTTGTAATGGTTCGCATGGAGAAATTTTTTCTGATAAATAATTTTTTTCTACTTTATATTTTAAAAATCCATTTCTTTTGGCCAGGTGGAGAGGGCCTTCTTTTTTGAGTCTTAGATTGGATTCCCAATTAAGTATGTAATTGGAAGTTCTGTGTTTGTTTCCATAACTCTTGATTTTGTTTATATATTTTGGCAGATTGTAGCTTCTTCTATCCTTTAAGGGCATAATGTCTGCCTCGTAAAGTACAATATCGTTAGGGCAGGTATTTCGAAGACCTGTAATAATTCTAGCTGCACTTAGTTGTATCCTTTCCAGTGATTTTAGATTTGTTTCAGATGCTGTACCATAGATTTGATATCCATATTCCAGGATAGGTCTAATTAGAGATGTGTAAGTTAATTTTAGTGTGGTTGCATCGGCTCCCCACTCTCTTCCTGAAATATATTTCAGGATTTTTAGTCGGTCTCTTCCTTTTCTAATAACTTCTTCAATATGTTTACTGGAGTTAATTTCTGGATCCAGGGTGTAGCCAAGATATTTAGGATGTTTATTATATTGTAATTGTTGTTCTTTCAGAAAAATTTTTGGCCTTATTTTGTATAGTTTCTTATCGGTAGTAAAAAGACAGGTTTCAGATTTTTGGGGGTTAAATTCTAATTTATGTTTATTAGCAAATTTTTCTAGGTGGAGAAGAGTCTTGTTCAAATCCCTTTCAGCTTTTTTCCAGTTAGTGTTACTGCTCCATAGAATAATGTCATCAGCGAAAAGTCCAATATTGGTTTTATGTGAAATTTTTTCTTCTATGCCTGCAATAAATAGGGTGAAGAGAGTTGGGCTAAGGGCTGATCCTTGTGGTAATCCTTGGTACAATTTGAAGGTTTTAGATAGAGTTCCATTATATTTGACCCTGATGTATCTATTTTTAAGGAAATCATTTATCCAAGTGATAGCTTTTCCATCAATTTTGAAATGCTTGTATAATTTTGTAATTAACTTGTTTTTCCATACTTTATCAAAAGCTTGTGTAAGGTCTAAAAGCTATGGGGATGTTCCACGCCAAACCCAAGAGGCAAAATACTTTCAAACTTATTTGACGACAATGCCTTCATGTGCTTAAATGATGGGAATCCTACCCACCATTCCTACAGCTATAATACTGCACAAGCACTTGATATAAGTTTCTCCAGTCCTGACAGCTATGGTGTGGTTAGTTGGTTTTCTGTTTTGTGCATCTTTTACCTTTTGTGTGAAAAATAAGAGTTGGTCTATTGTCCCATGTCCTTTCCTAAATCCATATTGTTCTTCTGGTAAGAGATTTTTTGTGTCGAGGTGGTAAGTGAGTCGTCTGAGTATAATTTTTTCCATTAATTTGCAGCAAATACTTGTGAGGGAGATAGGTCGGTAGTTTTTTGGGTCATCAGCAGATTTGTCAAGTTTTTTAATAGGAATTATTGTTGCAGTTTTCCAGTCTTGAGGCAATTTTCCAGTTTTCCAGGAGTTATTGAAAATATCAAGAAGTCTTTCTTTGCCATTTTTGCCCAAGTTTGATATCATTTGGCCATGGATTCCATCTGGCCCAGGAGTCTTGTTTAGGTCAGTGTTTTCTAATGCATAATCTAGCTCTTTCATATTGATTTTTTCATGGAAAATATTATGAGTGCTGGTGATATTTTTACAATCATGAATAATCTTTCGGGCCTTTTTTTCAACTTTCTTATCTTTTATTTCAAATTTGATTTTACTACTTATTTGATATGAATTACCTAAAAGATTAGCAGCATTTTTGTCATTAGTTGCTGGGGTACCATCTGTATTCTTAATCATATTTGTGTTTTCAGTTTGTGACTGGGATCTGTCAATTTGTTTTGCCAAATGCCAAAGTTTTGTATTTGGGTTTCTTGGGTTCAGGTTTTCACAAGTTTGTTTCCATTTTTCCCTTTTCATATTTACATATAACCTTTTTATTTTTGCATTCACAATGTTCAGTTCAGTTCTACAATTTGTTTGGTTTTGGGTGCACTTTTTTTGTAGTTCATTTCTTTTAGTTATAAGTGTTTGAATATCTTTTGCCTGGTGTGTATAATTTGGAATCCATTTCTTAATATTACCTCTTGGTATTGAAACTTTGGCTGCTTTAATAATGGTGTTTTTGAAAGATATCCAATTTGGTTCCAGATCTTTTATGCTAGTGGGTGCTTTTCTAAAGTCGTCATTGGTATTTTGCTGGTAAAGATTCCAATTAGCCTTTTTGAAGTTCCAGAATTTTTCTTTAATTGAGCTTGTTTTGGTCTTGGTGCTAATTTCTATCAAAATAGGCATATGATCACTTCCAATACTTTTTAATATTTGCCATTTGCATTTGTGGAAAATGTCAGGACTGGAGAAACTTATATCAAGTGCTTGTGCAGTATTATAGCTGTAGGAATGGTGGGTAGGATTCCCATCATTTAAGCACATGAAGGCATTGTCGTCAAATAAGTTTGAAAGTATTTTGCCTCTTGGGTTTGGCGTGGAACATCCCCATAGTTGATGTTTGGCATTAAGGTCACCTACAATAATAGTGTTGTCTGTAAGAAATTGAGCCATTGTTCCATCGTCAATAAGTTTATTGTTTGGTGGGTGATACATATTGAATATGTTGATGGTTTTGTTTTGACTGAGGTAGACTTTGATACCTTGGGCTTCGAGGTCTGGTGTATTTGGAATATTAATGACTATGTCTTCATAGTACAAATTCTTGATTAAAAATGCAAGGCCACCCCCTTCTTTATTTCTGTCTTTTCTGAGGATATTGTAGTTTTTGTATTTGAGATTGTATTTTTCATTTAATTTGGTTTCCTGTAGGGCTATAATTTGTATCTTTTGTTTTTCAGCTATTTCCATTATTTCTTCTAATTTTATTTTTGTTGCTGTTGAGCACAATCCATTTATGTTGCACTGCAAAATTCTCAATTGCTTGGAAGCTGCAAAGTTAGAAGTTTGTGGAGACTGTATTATACTTATCGGACAGAACCCTCTACCTAAGTCCTGAACGCGCCCCTGTTTATTCTGCGCGACAGGCGATGCAGCATGCAAATCAACATCTGATCTCATGGAATGGGGTGTAGGGGTGCAGCTTTCGTTGATCATGGCACCATGATCCAGGCACACTTTGGTGAAAGTCTGACTTTGCCTGTAGTTTGAGGCCGTTCCTAACATGGAAGCAGACGCCTTTGCTGCCGACTCTAACATGAGTACAGACGCAGCTCCTCCGTATCCCTGGAGTGGGACCCTTGCTGAGGTCTATCAACTGGGTCAGTTGAAGTCAGGATTTTTAAAGAGGTCTACTCCTCTTCTAACAATGCTGCTGTTGGTCCGCGACTGCTTATTCGTCAGTTATTCTGCTTGTTTCGCAGCTGGAAATAGTCTTGTGTATTGTAATAAATTTTGATGAACAACTGACCAATCAGAAGCCTATCTGGCCAGTAGTGATGACATGCTCCCTCTTGTTAATGGCTGTTGTTGGATAATGTTCTCTGTATATTACAGCTTGCTCTTTATAATGCATGAAGGTAGATAAAGAAGAGTCGAACAGAGATCCTTACTTATCCCATGTGATCATTTGACCATTTCTGACACAGCGGCACATACTTTCTTTACTAGCTTTTCCACATCCCTTGACTCTCTTCTTTAAGACTGGGAGCACTACTCAGTGGCAGGCCGACTTAGCTCCAAAAGAAATGGCAGCCTCTGACATTAGGAACAGACGCCATGTGCAGCTGCTCCTAACATGGAGTACAAATGCTGCTCATTCTGTATCCCTGGATTAGGAGCCCTTGCAGGGTACTATCAGCCAGGCCAGCTGAGCCCAGGTTTTTTAGTGAGCTTGTTACTGCTCCCCCTCTTCCTTTTTCAGCAAGGCTTGGAACCAGCAAAGACGGCATTCAATTTCAGCATTCAAACATCTTTCCATCTTTAATATATACAGTATGAGAAAGATTACATAAAATGTGTAAATATGAATAATTTTTGTAGCACATTTGCATTGAGGCTTGGATATAGGATGACAAACTCTTTCAGGTTAAGATATTATGAATATGATTCCTATACTATAATTGAGTATTCTTTTAATTGCATAGTTATAAGAAAATATAGGTACTGTTCAAAATGAGATATAATGTATAATGTTGTATGATGAAATCATTTTTATGAATATTAATTATATTAAGAGTAAAACAAATAGAAATTAATTGATGTTACTTTCTTTGAATAAGTAATAATTTTATAAGGGATAATTTAGATTGTAGATTAGAATTGCAAGAATGTAGCTTGTCTCACACTTTCTGGTCTGGTGATGAGCCCCTTCAGCATGTCTTATCTCTTTGTAAATATTGATTTAGGTTCTAGCCACTAGCTGGTGTGGAGTTTCCCTGTTTTTGTGACACTAGGCTCCAGGTTATTGCATTCAGAGCCTGATGATTATCATGATTTGACTTTGGTTAACTTAAGGACTTGTGGTAGCCTCCCTTGCCACAACCATAGCACACTGTTAAGTTTTTTGTTAATCTTGCACTTTTCAGTAACATTATATTCATACCCATCTTAAATTAATTTATCTCACCAGATATTTAAGACTAAGCATATTAAAGTCTTCTCTCAACGCCAATAAAATCAAGGATAGTATTTATACCAGGTCTATTAGTATGAAACGCGAAAATTTTCAGTGAATTCAAAAGTTCACCAAATACATATGTTAAAATCGTGCGGTTTTATATAGGTTTTCAAGTTGTTGTTGTTGTCATTAAATAAACTATTTCCAGATCTCTACATGTCCAAATATTAGGGCGCCAGTGGCTGCAGAAAAGCAGACCACAAATTTATTCATCTATGGCACATGTAGAGACCTAAAGCTGTGCCGGCTAGCAATTAATGTTAAAGGGGAAATTAACCAATCATTTTTTTGGCTAAACAAATTTTTATTTAGACCAATAAAATTATATTTCAATGTACATCAGGTATATATTTTTTTAAAACAAAGAAAAATTAATTAATGGAATCACACACCTATATAAGATTTAAAAATATATATTTAAAAAAAACTGTAAATAAGGTTAAAAGGAAGGAGTTTTAAAGGTATATAAATAAACTTTAAAAAAAAGGAAAGCTTTTGGGTCATTCCGAGGCAGTTTAAAAGTAGGTAAACAGCACCTTGAGACACCTGGAACTGTTTCGAGAGTTTCTCCTGCGTTTGGGTACTGTCCTCATCCAACAAAGCTTGCAGTTCAGCGTCCTCGAACTTTTGGGGCGGTTTTCCACGTGGTTCATTATCAAGTCCGAAATCGCCACTTTGAAATTTTCTAAACCACCTGTAACACTGCGATTTGCTCAGAGCGTGGTCGCCGTAAACTTCCTCGAGCATTGGCGGGCTTCAGTGGTGTAATATATCAGCATGAAATATTCTGTGAACATTTTATTGCTTCTGTAATTCTCAAGTT